>CAIGQW010005633.1:1447675-1467738 GCA_903798125.1 Danio choprae | reverse complement strand
ATTTATTTTTTTTTTAAGTATATGCAGATATTTACTCATTCATATGTGATATATGTATTTCTACATTAATCAAACATTTGCCCTAAAGTTCTAAATTGAGTGAGAAATATGATCACATATGAATGAGTAAATATTTGCGTATATACTTTAAAAAAAAAAATATATATATATATATATTTATTCATGTGGTATATACAATATAATTGTTTGAATTTACAGAAATGGTACTGTATTGTGATATATATGCTTTTTTAGGATATGAAATTACTTATATCCTAATATAAGATTTTTGTCAAATCACCCAGCCATAAGTTTAAATGTAAAAAAAAAATCATAAATGAAAAGACTTTTTCTCTCAGAGCATTTCAGTCCTCTGTTCTGGACCTTTAACATACATTTTCAAGGTCAAAGATCTGTTTTCTTCAACAACTATCTGTTCTTGATATGATTAAGAGGCTTATCTTGAGTTCATCTCTGAATCTTTTCTAATTGTCAGGTTGATAGTGATTATATTATAACTTTTATCATTGAACATGGTGGTTTTTTAGACTTCTATCACACAGGCCCAATAAAATGTTAATGCAATAGTCAAGTGATGTTGAAACGGTAAAGCGATACTGTATGAATGATTGACGGGTGTGTTGTTTGTGTGTTAGGATGTTGCGGTTGGCTTGCTCCACGGCCCTTCTCTTCGTTCTCCGACTGTTCATCGGCTTACCTTGGTGGCAGGTTCTACCGTCCATTCTCATTTTCTACGTGGGTTCCGGAGGATGGAAGTCCCTCTATGTGTTTTCAAAGACCATATACCGCGATTTGCAGTAAGTTTTTGTTGTAATATCCATTTTAGCCTGCCTTTCCCTTACAGAAAATAACCATGTGAGATTCAGATTGTAAAATAACATGTGACACACATATGGAACACGTTAAACACACATTCCCCCGGGTCATGGAAGTTCTGGAATATCGTGGAATTTTAAAAGGACTATTCCACACATTGAAAGTCAGGGATTTTTTTTTTCAAGTCATGGAATATCAGAAATGTTTGTCATTTTAAATTTTAGTTTCCATTTATTAACTTTTTTTTTTTTTTGATTTATGTTCAGAATTTTATGAATTCATATTTATGACAGTTATCTCACATTTTGCCTATTGTTGACCAAAATTTACCACTTCAAAGACTGGGTACTTTTGCTTTTTTTTAAAGTTTGGGATATATTATCCATTGTTGCTCTCATAATAGCTATTAAATTCATGAAAAACTATATTTAAGATTAAACTATTTGAATGTTTTGCAAAGAATAACGATTTCCTGTTTTCAATAAAGGCCATGGAATTTCAGCTTTTAGTCAGTGAAAGTCTGACTAAAGTGGGAAGCTGCAAGTGAAACGTGGTTTTGGAACATTTTCATATGAAAAACAAATTAAATGATCACTTTTATTGCATAAAAACGTTCCAAAATCACACATTTTACATGTGGGTTTAACATGTGAAACTCATTTTCTATAAATTTTATTATTTTTTAATATAATTGCTATACTATTACCCATTTTATAAATTGAAAACAACTTGAGGCATCAAAACTGTGAAAAAAAATATTAATGAAAAAAGGTCACTATATATATATATATATATATATATATATATATATAGGGCAGCACGGTGGCACAGTGGGTAGCACAATCGCCTCACAGCAAGAAGGTCGCTGTTTTGAGCCCCGGCTGGGTCAGTTGGCGTTTGCATGTTGGAGTTTGCATGTTCTCCCCGTGTTGGCGTGGGTTTCCTCCGGCTGCTCCGGTTTCCCCCACAAGTTCAAAGACATGCGGTATAGGTGAATTGGGTAAGCTAAATTGTCCGTAGTGTATGAGTGTGAATGGGTGTCTGTGGATGTTTCCCAGTGATGGGTTGCAGCTGGAAGGGCATCCGCTGCGTAAAACATATGTTGGATAAGTTGGCGGTTCATTCTGCTGTGGCGACCCCAGATTAATAAAGGGACTAAGCCTAAAAGAAAATTAATTAATTAATATATATATATATATAATTTATTAATTATTTTAGCTTTCCACTCTTTGCCTAGATGTTGGACCAAATGGATTCACTGCCATTTAAACCATCATTTTATGTTTTTAAAACCAGTCAGAGCTCATTGTCTTTCAAACATTTTTTTATTGTAACATTTCTACTTTTCTTCTTTTTTTTAAAATTTGCTGTATTGTATTTAAGTCCTGCTAGAAGAGCTGTATGTATATGTAAGCCTTTTTATTTATTAATCACTTTTTGTCACATCCATTTGATTTTGCAAGCAAAAATGAGTCCTTCACATAAAAATCAGTCTATAGATAAACTTGTAAGTCTTATTACAAGCTGTTTACAAAGCAATACAAAGTGATTAATACTTATTTTTAAACGCAGACTCTTACATTCAGTATACCATTTTAAAGTATGGAAGTCCTAAGATGCCATGTGTTAAAATATATATATTTTTTCTCACTTGTTTTCTTGTGATCTCCCTCTAAAGACTTCCATAATAAAGACTACTCCTGAAGTTTATAAATGCAATCTGATACAAACCGATGTGGTTTTGTGAATACCGAATGCATAATACATTCATCTGTGCTTACTCGAGCTGAACAGGTACTCATGAAAGAATTTCCTCAACAAATACAACAACACATTCCTGTTTTACTAGCTACAGTATGTGTTTGTTAAGAGGAGCAAGTAGTAGAATTGGGTTTCTGGGTTGTTCCAGGCAGGTTTAACTTGTTTTTTTCCTGTAAGAGAGCAGGTTTTGAAATGTAGATTGAGTAATCTGAAGCATGACTGCTCAATGTCTTAAGACTTTTTTTTTTCTCTCTTTTTCAAATCTGAACTTCTGTTTGAATAGCAAACAATCAGAGTTTTGTCACTGGTTGCGAGTGCCAGGGGTTATGAAAGTCAGTTTCCAACTCAGGTCCTGGAGGTGTGGGTTTATGGTTTCAGCAGCACAGGGTTACTCTGTAAGTGCCTGGATTGGAGGACGTAGGCTTTTAGGATAGCTGTTAATGGACATAAGAACTCTTATGGGTCAGGGATCACTGCTTTTAGTAATGTGACAGTGTTTGTGTATGCTTAAACACCACTTCCAGACACTTCCAGATTGGTTATTTGTCATTTAAGCAAGAAGTTGAATCAACAGCATTACCATTAACAGATGACTATACACATTAAACCTATACTGTAAACCTGTAAAATGGTGTAAAGTTCACTACCGATCAAAGTAATGTATCTTAGACATTGCATGATGTGACATTGCATGATGTGTTTTTTCAGCAACATACTCCAGTGTTAAGTGTCCTTCAGCAATCATTCAAATATGCTGATTTGCTGATTTAGATATATTTCTGAACATTATTAGTATTATTATTATTATTATGTTAAAATAGTTATGATCTTACTATCATTGTGGAAACGATTAAATTACTATTCAAAGCTTTTGTAAAAAAAGAAATTCAAAGATGCATTAAACCGATCCAAGAAGTGATTTATAATGTTAATAAACTTTCTATTTAATATTGCATTTATAAAAATATTCTACAAAATAATTTCAAGCTTTAAACTGGTAGTGAACCTTCTTTAAATGAAAAATTCAGCAAAAACATAAATAATGTCCACCACTTAGGAACAACAGAATATAACAATTACTCATCAACTCTTTTCTTTATTTAATTAATTTTTTTACAGTGCAGCCAGTGTGTTGCTGAGGGTAAAACTGAATGTCAAGAAGCACCTACGTGAACGCAACACAGTCCCCAAACTCTTTGCCAAGTCCGTCAAGAAGTATGGAAACAAGACGGCTCTGATTTTTGAAGGAACAGATGAGAAGTGGAGCTTTAAGGAGCTCGATGACTACTCAAACCGCGTGGCCAACTTTTTACTTCAGCAAGGCTTCAGGGAGGGTGATGTGGTGGCTCTGTTCATGGAGAACCGCCATCAGTATGTTGGCCTCTGGCTGGGTATGGCGAAGATCGGCGTGGAGGCAGCACTTATTAACTTCAACCTGAGACTGGAGGCTCTGGTTCACTGTGTCAACATCTCCAGCTCCAAAGCTGTGGTGTTCGGCAGTGAGCTAACAGAAGGTGAGAAGTGATTTGATCCTTATTGTTGATGAAAAAATTACTTTGATGGCGTTTTTATATCTGTTTAAATTGTTTCAAAAACAGGGATAAAGGCTATACCCACATGACGCAAAGCTTTTCCTTATGCGCCACATGAAATTTACGCAAACGTAGTATGCATGCCAGACCAGTATGTGGCACTGTAAAGGCTCGTTCACAACAAACACGATAACTATATGAATAAAAAAAGTGATAAATATATTTGGGTCCATACTGACGAATGATAATGTTCTGTTTATTTGTAGTGTATGCTTTTCATTTGGCATTACCCCCTTGTAAACTGCAGATGTCCACAATGGGCTACTAGCACACCCGAAGAGTGAATCCAACTCGTGTAATCATTCGAATCAAACAGTGAATTTAGTGATCGCAGTCAGTGTAATGAAATAAAAACAAATAATTTTCCTCAGCATTTTCAAAGGAGACAATCTAAAGATGCTGAAACTATACTTGATACCTGAGGTACTTTTATTTTTGTATTTCAATTTGCCAGACTTTTTTACTTGTCTATAATGTTACTAGTTTAAAAAAATTATATCTTGAAAGTATTTACTG
The DNA here is from genome assembly GCA_903798125.1 of Danio choprae. NCBI lineage: Eukaryota > Metazoa > Chordata > Actinopteri > Cypriniformes > Danionidae > Danio > Danio choprae. Next base: position 1,463,032 of record CAIGQW010005633.1, on the reverse strand, counting down.
AATACAATTTCCTGAATATTAGCAGCATTGTGTATTTGTTGGCTGCACAATATACTGTATCATTTATATCGCAGCCGCATTGCAATAGGCAATAGTCAATTAGGGATTAAAACCATGCACCAATTGGAAATGCATGTAATTTGTAGGTTTAATTGCAAAGGTTGTTCGTTGTGCATTCAAAGTTTATAATTTTCATAATTTCATAAAGTTTCATAATTTCATAAAGTTCATAATTTCATAAAGGTATTATCGTAAACAATGAATTTTGTGACACCACAAAGCATAATGCAATAGTTTTTTTCTGTTATTTTATAAACATATGAGATTTTAAATCATTCAGGTTCAAGAAACTATAGCATTTGTAGCTTTACCAAAGATTAATTGCATTTAATTTATATAGTGACTGTAAAGTGTTATTCTTCATTTGATTTATCAATATTTGTATTACGTAGCACTGCAATATCTGTATAATGTGGTACTATTAAGACTTCCTAAAAATATGAAGCATATATATGCATTTGTATTTAACTAGTTTATTATATATTATGATGCACTATAACACAAAATCATTGCAACCATTCTAAAATAATGAATTCTTGACAAGTTATTCAAGCCATCTTATGAAATAGATTTCATATCTAGCAGAAAAGCTAAATATTGCAATGTAATTATTTTAAATATCATGCAGCCCCATATTGTATTGTATCTTGTATAACTTTGGGGATCTTGTAAAAATTGGGGGATTCTAAAAGTTGGATTTTAAAAGAAAGTCAGGTCATTTATTTAATTTATGGCATTCTAAAAGACTGAATCGGTTCTGGACTGAATCATGATGTGCATTGATTCATATGGCACTCTAATACAAGGAATGTGTAGCAAGAGGGTAAATAATGATTTCATGTTGACTTTAGACAAGGATTTTATTTAGTTAATGATGTTTGTTCTGTTGCCTGAATATAAGTGTGTCAGTAAAGGAAGTGTTGCAAGCAAGTGTTACACACTAAGAGAAGCAAATAAGGAAGTGGCAAGTATGTGTACTCTAGAGAATCAAATGAATGAGTAGTATAGGGTAAAGATTGCAGATTTATCCCAGTCAAAGCATCACTGCAGCAAAGAGGACTCATACCAGAGGTCATGGATGGCAACATGTCCTAATGTAATTGAGCTCCAAGTTGTCTATTAAGTAATTGGAAACTGACTCATAAAGCATGCCAGGTTGAGTCAGCTTTGGTTTCTATTGATTTAACATTGCCGGGCTTGTTTGCCTGTCCTTTGTTTTCACTGTAACATTTTCTCGACTCATTCTGTCACATTATTATGTTAGCTTGAAAAAGCCTCTAATTCTTTTCTGACTGATCAGACTTTTGGTTTTCCTAAGAAAATAATGATAGAAATTAGAAAAATCTATCTGTCAATCACAAAGACTAAAAAGTAACTAGGACATATTAGCAAATTGTTAATAAATGTTAGCAATATGCTGCGAAAATCATGCTAACAATGTGCTAAAATGTGCTAGTAACATGTTAGCAGTGTGCTAAAACTTGCTAGCAGTGTTTTTAAGCATTCTAGTAACACACTATAAACATGCAAAAACTAACATGTTAGGATGCTTATTGCTAGCAGTCCTAACAATGTGTTTAATGTGCTTTTAACATTCTAGCAATGTGTTAAAACATGGTAATGTACTAACATGTTAGTGTACTAAAATATTTTAGCAAGGTTAGCAACCTCCCAGAATGGCAAAACAGCTAACAATGATGTAGCCACCAAATGATGTAGAAATCACATAACAGTCTGTCTTACTTACAAACTTAACTTAGAATCTTTGAAACTCAAAACTACTTCAAACTTACAACTTTCAAGCACATGTCTGTCTGATAGACTACCTTAAATATTCAGTTTCAGGTATTTAAAACTTCTTAACTTTCTGGCCAGCTTTCATGTATGTAGTTTGTGCCTGTGATGGTGACTTCATTTATTTTTCTCTGTCTTCTGTTTTAGCAATGTGTGAGGTGCACAGCTCCATGGGAAAGACTGTTAAGCTCTTCGTCTCTGGTGAATGGGACCCAAAGCGGGTTCCTGTAGGAACGGAGCATCTAGACCCACTCCTGGAGGCCACCAGTACAATCCAGCCCAAACAACCAGATCGCAGCTTCACAGGCAAGCAGCATGCTTTCTAACTAGAAAAAATCCACCACCAGTTTAATAAAAAATGTATTTAATTGTGTGTTTTTAGATTTAGTTAACTATAATTATGCTGCATATGAGTTAACAGAACTTCTAAGGTAGTGAAAATAACATTACCAACTATATGTTATCCTAAGTCATAAACGTATGTATATATTTATTTATTTATTTATTTATTTATTTATTTATTTTATTTATTAACAAACATCGGTCCTGATGATAACTATTGAAAATTAATTTTACAAATAATTTCATTAAGGTTAAGTATTTTAACCTTAAAAGTTTAATTTAAGTTAAAAGTTTGTTTACATAATGCAATGAAATCTATCACTTATAAACTAAAGACTAAGTATATATTCATTATTCAGCAGATTATTTCAGATCACGACAGTCTTGGATAAGTCAATAATCAGAAACATTAACCTTAAAGGTGCTGTAGGTGATCTGCCACAATGCTAACCGGTTAGCATAATATCTTTGAAACACAGTCCCACTCCTGCCGTCCAAAGCCACACCTCCTGAAATCGCGAACGCACGCACCTTAAAGATGACAGCAGACAACCCACTAGATCATGTCATTCGCCAGTTAGAAAACTTTTTACAGTACTTTAAAATACTACAATTCCGAACGAAAAACTATTATATCTAGCACGTTTTCAGTTATGTAGTTAGCAAGAAAAACTTGTTATAATGTGCAATATTTCATGCATGCAAGGATCGTTGGTCTCACTCTCTCACACTTTGTCCTAAAGTGACTATTGTATGCTTAGTGCTTGGAGGCAGCGTGCAGGAATTACACTTACAGTATTACTAAGCCACACTTACATGCTATTTCAGACCGAATATTCAGAGTAACGGTAAACAATGTAGGGAGCGCATCACAGGTTGTCATTGTTCAAAAATGAACCAATGTGAACATAAAACCAACTTCACCTCAGTAAAGCAGGCTAGGCGGAATAGTGCTGTTGTTAAATGTTTTTTGTTGTTAAACTAAATAAAAATCTACATTATCGATGTTGTAAAATGTCCCTTATGAAACTGAAAATAGTCACATCAATCGTTTGCCGGAAGATTTCAGTGGCTGAACAACATTTCCGTGCATATAACCCATTTATAACACAACACAATCTACATCAGCTCTGCATGACTAAGAGTTTTAAAACATAACATTACCTGTCTAAAAGAAATACATAGCTATGGTGTCATCCTTCCGCGCCAATGGCAGATCTGCGTGACCAGAGATGCGCAGATGTACAAATCTACATTTGTTGACAGATAGTTTGGGCTACTTATCAGAATTATGGGAAATGTCGGCCCGACAATATTTAATTGGATGAACATTTTTTTTTTTGTTTTATGCCTTACCCAGAATATACAAATACATATAAATACATTTAGATCATTTACTTTAATCAGTACTATTGGAATGTGAAGAGACTTACAACCAGCACAACAAAAAAAAAAAAATTCTGACATTGATGTTTGACTTTTTTTCTGTGCAATTTCATATTAAATAAAAAAAACAGACACACATAAACATTTCAGTACTGTGTATATAAGCAAAACAAATGTACCCACAAAATATAATTACATAATTTTGGTTCATTTGGCCTGCAGTGCTTAAAAGCAGAAAACAGGAGAAAAACAATGATTCGTTTCAGATGCCAAACCTGAAAAAAGTGGAGGCCTGTTAACAAAGAAAATATAACCTTTTGTTTACATGGCACTGAGATTAAAATAGCAGTTTAAATGGATTTAATTGGAGATGTTTTTGTCTTGAAGGTCCTGAGAGGAACTGTTTATTGTGCCTGGCGTTAAATATATAAAGGGTGCTCAAATTATGCTGTTTGCATTAACACCACCATATTGATCACAAGAATGTCATTAAAAAAGACAAAAAATTCCATCATTATGCACGAGCATTAAATATATTTTTTCTTTTTTTGCTTCTAGATCGTCTGTTCTACATCTACACATCTGGAACCACTGGAATGCCAAAAGCTGCTATAGTTGTACATAGTCGGTAAGTGTGTGACCCGTTTTCTTACAGTGTTTTGTGTTTTGTTTTGTTTTTTACACCTTGTCTTTTCTTGGTTCTTTTCTTAGGTATTACCGCATGGCTGCCTTGGTTTACTATGGTTTTAGGATGAAGCCTGAGGATGTCCTTTATGACTGTTTACCTCTTTACCACTCGGCAGGTACGTGACTGAACACAGGTTGATGAAAACCTTTATAATGTGTGCGCATTTCCTGTCACAGTGTTCGTTTCAGGCCACTTCCTGTGTGACAGCTTTGTGGTTTGTTAATATGCTTGTATGTTTTTCATGCAGTTTAAAGAAAATGGCAAATTAGTTTTTCTTTTTATTGTACTTTCTTTGTCTTTACATCATGAAAGTAATCAGTAGGTGTGTTGTCTGTGTCCGTCAGGAAACATAGTGGGAATTGGACAGGGTTTGATCCATGGCATGACTGTAGTGATCAGGAAGAAGTTCAGTGCTTCAAAGTTCTGGGATGACTGTATCAAATACAACTGCACTGTGAGTAAAGGATGTATATTCATGTGGAATAACGAAACATTTGTTTCAGAGATTGATATGGCATTTCAGTGGGTGGCAGTGTTCTTAAAAAGTATTTACTTTTTCAGTTTGGTTGCATAATATTAATTATAGTGATTAATTAAGGGCTGCACGGTGGCGCAGTGGGTAGCACAATCGCCTCACAGCAAGAAGGTCACTGGTTCAAACCTCAGCTGGGTCAGTTAGCATTTCTGTGTGGAGTTTGCATGTTCTCCCAGTGTTCGCATGGGTTTCCTCAGTGTGCTCCGGTTTCCCCCACAAGTCAAAAGACATGCGCTATAGGTGAATTGGGTAGGCTAAATTGTCCATAGTGTATGTCTGTGAATGAGTGTGTGGGGTTGTTTCCCTGTGATGGGTTGCAGCTGGAAGGGCATCCGCCGCGTAAAACATATGCTGGATAAGTTGGCGGTTCATTCCGCTGTGGCGACCCCAGATTAATAAAGAGACTAAGCCGATTAAGTGAATTAAATGAGTGATTAAGTGAATTAAGTTGCATAATATTTATATTAAGTGACAGTAAGGATACTAAATGTATACGTTTTAAACACCAAATGCACCAAACATTTTCCCAAGTTCATTAGAAGTTAGAGTTATAAATGTTTTGGCAACTAAATAGAGGCAAAAATAAGTAAAATAAGAAAAAAGGATTAGGATAAAAAATAATAAAAACTATTATTATATAAATTATGAAATACGAGTATTTAAGAGTATTATAGGAATATTCCATTCTGATGTATTTAATTGTTATAATTTGAAACTATTTTTATTAATAACTGCAATAAAATATTCTGCCTTAGAGAACATAGAAAACTTTTTCAAAAATATTTAAAATATGTCAACCTCATACTTGGTGTACTGTATGTAAGGCACTTTAGTTAATTCTTCATTTAATCAATGTCTAATTAATAAAAAAAATTTATATATATAATACTTTTTTTTTTATGATAAAGAAATATTTTATGAATATGTGGACTTCAAAATTGGCATGTCTGTGTTTTGGACGCTTATATAGCATGTGTCCTTCTAAGATAGAGATGCCCAAACTAGGGCTCGTGGGCCAAACGTTGACCCATGGTGACCTTTGATTTGGCCTGCCATCCCATCTGAGAAGAGAGGGAGAATTTTGGGGAGGGTTGTGGTTAATGCCTTTAATACACATTGTCATTTCTAATTTAACGTAACCTTTCGTTTCTTAGTTTTATTTTTGAGCTACAGAAGACAAACGTGAATTAAATTTTTCAATTAAATGTTGTAAATGATTTAATTTTTTAAATGAACATACTGTTGCTCAATGCATAGACCACAATTCAGAAGTCCTCAATGAGCAAATCAAGGCAAAGGCAGGTGCAGCTTGACTAGTGTATTCAGCATTATTCAGTATTCAGCAACTCCATTGTGTTATAAATGGAATTCTTATGTTTTCATTATATTAGGTTCATTATATTTTTTTAAATTTAAGTTAAGTTAATTAAGTTAATATGATTAAGTTAATATGTTAAAAGTAATTTTTTCTATTTATTTTGAATTGAATAAGGAAATTATCCATGGCAACTTGTAATACAGTTTGATATATTTATCTTCACCCCACAGCCCTCAATCAAGTTTGGCTTTTGGTCCTTCATAAGAAAACGTTTGGGCACCCTTGCTCTAAGACTTTTATGGATTTTATATTTTAACTAAGTACACAAACAAGTTAAATCAGTTTAAATACATAAACTGAACTAACTTTGGAGATTTAGTTTATACTTTTAACTCAGTCATAACACAAGTTGGCAGGAAACTGGCCTACTGGAATCATCTTTCATAGATGAATATTAATGTGATGATTTTGCAGTTTTATATAACCAACAGAATCAAAATTAGTGTCGAATACATTCGGTAAACACACTCCAGACCTCAAATTTAATGCCGCAGTTGTGTCAACTGCAAATTAAAGTTGCCTTGGATGTTAATTGAGCTTTAATGGAGCTTATGTTTAATCTTACATCTCAGATTGTGCAGTATATTGGTGAAATCTGCCGCTATCTGCTGAACCAGCCCAAAAAGGACACGGAGCACAAGCACAAAGTGCGCATGGCACTCGGGAACGGCCTTCGCCAGTCCATCTGGGAGGAATTCACCAACCGCTTCAATGTACCACAGATCGCTGAGTTTTACGGCGCCACCGAGTGCAACTGTAGCCTGGGCAACTTCGACAACAAGGTCTGTCCATACAAAAACACACTTTAGACTAAGTGTCTGTACACAGTCTTTATGAGCAGCGCTCTTGTAAATCATTAAAACACTGGATAATGCATGTGGAAATGGATAGAGGCACATTTAGGGGGTCGTGGCAATATGTGCATTATAACTTGATGAGGTCATCATATACTAGCATGTGTGCTTATAGAATATTTAAAGAGGTTCAATAATTTTGAGGTTAATATACACACCCACAGACGACGTTTCTATTTTTTAATAGAGCATAAAGAAGATTTTTAGCTGAAACCGTGGTCGTTGGTGATTCATATAACACAAGTTCGCAAATAACAAAAATTTGAGAGTCAAAAAATGTGAAGGCAAAACAAAATGAATACATGTGGCTCCCAATGAAGTCCACTGAGGTCTTATGAAGCGAAATGGAACATTATTTACAAAGTTATTACCTGTAACCCACAGCCATAACATAGCTGACATAGACATGACTGCAAACCTGCAAGTTAATTGACACTTGTATTAGTTTTGTCAAAATGACACAATCTTGTGAATCCAAATTGCTTTATCTTATTTAAAAATGTTGTATTTTACGTTATCAAAAGTCAGTGTGAGCAGGATCTGGTTGTGGAATTTCGAAATTTACCCAAAACAAAAGAATATGATTGGCTGAGGTAGGCAATGATAATTTGGAAGCAATCAACTGACTCAACTAAGAGCTTGGGAAGATTTTATTTTTTAAGACGTCAGTTTCAGCTCACATGTGAGTTTGCATCTGCAGTTGAAACTAAATTATTATCTCTTTTTCACATATTTCCCAATTGATGTTTAATAGCAAGATGTTAAACATAGCAATAGCAATTGATTTTTTAAATTAATTAAAACAAATTTCTGGAGAAAAAAAAACATGTTTGATTGGTATAAAATTATTTTAAATATTTAATAATATATATTTAAATGGAATTGAAAATATATATTTAAAAAATAAATTAAGGTCATTATTATTAGCCCTCTTAAGATATTTTTTTTCTTGATTGGCTACAGAACAAACCACTGTTGTCCAATGACTTGCTTAATTAACCGAATGAACTTGGTTAACCTAATTAACCTACAGTAGTTAAGACTTTAAATGGCACTACTAGTATCTTATAAAACTGCTATTATGTACTGTCATCATGGCATCAAGACAACAGAAATTAGTGGTTAAACTATTGTTTAAAAAGATCCTGGAAACAGATATTCTATCCATTAAGCAGCACTTGGGAAATATTTGAAAAAAATTTATAATTTGGTCTTCAACCGTACATTATTATGTGCTTCAGTCAGGAATACACTTGGATAGAAAATAGTAATATTGATAATACTTTAATGTTGACTCTTTAAGATAAATGAATAGATAATTGCTTGATACAGTGTTTACAGTAGTTTTGCAATTCTGAGGCGATTTTAATAGGAACACATGATGATTTGATTTCAGACGGGTGCTTGTGGATTCAATAGCCGAATCCTGCCCTATGTCTATCCCATCCGCCTGGTCAAAGTGGATGAGGAGACCATGGAGCTCATCAGAGGACCTGATGGAGTCTGTATCCCATGCGGTCCAGGTACAGTACTTGCTTAAACACTTGTAAAAATACAAGTCTTGTCAGAATAAATAATAACCTTACAAAGATACATGCAGGACACTCACAGAAGATTGTATGGATTATATGTAAAGTATCAGATCAAAAATGCTTGATTTGTTATAATGATAAAAAAAATATATATATATTTTCAGCTCTGGAATATATTATATGTCATAAAAATCAGAAAGGCATTCTTAAGCTTCATTTCATATTGATAAAACATAAAAATCAGTTTACTTGTTTTTATAAACCTGGAATTCTGGGAATATCACATTTGTTTTTCATTTATTTACTGATTTCTAAGTTTTGGTTAAAGCTTTATAGACATTAGGGCAAAATAATACATGTAAATTCTTACTTATATCTGCTTTAAAAGTTATAGATATTATAGATCTATATAATTTTATATTATCGTTATGAAAATTCAGATAAACAATATGTTTTAAGTGGTTTGTTTATTTGTCCCATAGCTATAAATGCTGTAAAGCCACTGCTTAATTCCTTGTTCTGATGTAAAATCTGCTTTTTATTGCCATGTAGCTCAAGACATGAAGATATTAAAATATGATTAGCATTAACACCTTGATTTTCTGCATAGCTGCTTTGAAACTGTGCATTGTGAAAAGTGTTGTGTAAACTGATATATATTTCTATATCTTAGAGCATGATGGCTAATGTTATCATTTAATAATACATGGAATAATACATGGAGCAATGGGATTTAAATAGAATTAGCATATTTGCTAAATATTTTAAGATTAGAAAATTAGAAATAATAATAATACAAAAAATAATAATAATATTTTTGAAAACACATAATTGTGAATGAAACAAACTAATTTGCATAAAAAGAATAATTATTTAGATGGCAATGTATTAAAGACTTGGTAACCAACTTACCAGCTGGGATTCATATTTTCTCAAATCATTTTGAGAAAATATGCCATTTTTACATGCAAGTCAGAACTGTTAACCAAAAACTGTTAAACTAAAGAAGACTGAGAATGAGAGTTCCTGTTTTTAGACATTTTTAGTTTGGTGCTGTCCAAATAAAAGTCATTTTGAAAGCAAAGACACAAGTCTTCTAATAATATCGCCAATGTTATCACTGATAACAACAGTGACGCCTAATATTGACTGACACATCAGCTGACACTATTACATACTGCTTGAGACACTACAGAGAATCTCATTTAACATTTATTCCTTAACTTTGCTTTTCAGGAGAGCCTGGTCAGCTGGTGGGCCGAATCATTCAGAACGACCCCCTCAGGCGATTTGATGGCTACGTCAATCAGACAGCCACTAGTAAGAAGATTGCCCAGGACGTCTTCAAAAAGGGAGACAGCGCCTATTTGTCAGGTATTATCTATACTCTACTTTTCTTTCTGTTGTTTTTTTTTTAATTATTATTACAGAAAAGTGAAAATGTTCTGATATAAAATGTTGTAAATTTGATCTGGTTTTGTCATGAAATAGCCAGAGAAGCTGATATGGCAATACATTTTAAAAACTCTCTTTCTTCTTTTAGGGGACGTGCTGGTGATGGACGACTTCGGCTACATGTATTTCCGAGATCGCACAGGAGACACGTTTCGCTGGAAAGGAGAAAACGTTTCCACTACTGAGGTGGAGGGAACACTGAGCCGACTGCTGGACATGAAAGATGTGGTGGTGTACGGAGTGGAGGTCCCAGGTAATCTCACTTTTTTTCTCTTTTTTCTTTTCTCGCTGTTTGTCTTCTCATCGATGACATTTAATGGATCATTTAAAAGTCCATGTGAAATCAGATTGTTTATTTTGCTAGCTCACATTGTTATTCTTAAGGTGAATCATTAATCCATGCAACTTAATCCACTGAAAAAACTGTTTTTGTTTTGGTAATCTTCAATGAATGTCTGAGGTTAATACCCTCCTTTACCGTTAGTTTGCTATGAGGGAATGATATGCAAAAGAAAGCTCTGCATCTTACTCAATATTCAATTACAGTTGGAAGTACATCAACATACTGAAATAAAAGTCTCCGAAACGTCTGGTTCACGAAGCTTATAGGTGAGCTGATAACTTCCATTTGTACATTGGGGACTATATAACGAAAAAGAGTTTAATTTAGAATAATTTAGCTTTTAATAAGCCCAAGTGTTTTTCATTTTTTAAGATACACAGTCAAATACACAACCTTTTAAAGTAAACTCCATTTGATTGTGTGCATCAATACAGATGCTAGAAATATGTGCACTACACTGTATAAAAGTTTTTTTTAACAAAGTCAAGGCAACAAAATTTGTTATGTCGCTTTAATTTATTTTAATAAGTTAATCAGGTTTCAACTAAACTTTATAAGTTCTACAAAGTTTAACTTAATATTTTTAGTGAGTTTGATTGATGTGAGTTGAGATGAATAGAAATATTAATTTCATTCATTCATTTTCATTTCGGCTTAGTCCCTGAAATATTAATTTGATTAAAAAAAAAAAAAAAAGAAGAAAGGCAGCAAGAATTGTTTACAGTGTAGTAAGATCTTTGTCCAGTGTCTTTGCTTGGACGTCTATTGAGAGAGCATACACCTAGTTACGCGTTTGTAAAGTAAATATATCCTTTTAACAGATTGGGGGATTTTGGCTAATAGCATCTGGCAGCCAGTCTTGTACAGCAGTCTGTGATATTTTGACTACTCTTTTGTTAGAAGCAAAAAGAAAAATAAATTTTGGTCAAGTTTTAATTGGTAACTACATTTTAGTCTCGTATTTTTACATCAACAATATTGCATGTTGATATAGTCACAGTTCATGCAGAAAGTATACTGGTACATGAGTGGAATATCCATCCACAGAGCATAATATTGAAGAATTTTTAACTTTGATCATGGGTAAAATTTGGTGCATGCCTAAAAAAAAGGTTGTTGACAAATTTCTTTTGGCATGGTTGTTAACAAAAGAAGCTTTTGTACACCTTGTATATACTGCATTGTGTACTGTACTTTGACCTAGCATACGCTTAAAATTAAAGTATAGTTGCGTCTGAAATCGCATACTTCCCTTAAAATATAGTATGTGAAAAACAGTATATGAGCTGAGTAGTAAGTTCGAATTCATAGAATTTGGAAAACTGAATGCGAGAAGTTACTGGACCTCCTACTACCAGCAAGATTCTGAAGTGTGGGGAGGTCACGTGGCTCTGGCGAGGATGGCTGGTTGATTGATTCGCTCCGACAACCCGCACACACAAAAGTTATAATACTCTTGTAAACTTAACCAACTCCGATCGAAATTAACAATCTGAGTATGTCCAAACATCTTGCTCCAAAACAATGTGACATTTTCACTAGAGCTCGTAGAACAGGCACGGAAAAACAGAAATCTCAGGCCGATCTTGACCTGGCTGTCATGGCAGATATATTAGACGTGTTAGCAGAATTAAAAACATTGAGAACTGAGCTTTCAACTAAATTGGATGGTATTGAAAAACAGGATTCTGAAGTGCGCATCCAAAAGAGGCTTTACTATCCAGTGAGGACACGCAAGTAAATTTATGAATGGGAAAGAAGCGACCCGACGCTACTGATGTGGGTAGGACATGTTATAATGATAAACAGCGGATGTAGTACATCTGGATTCTATTCATAGTCCTTATATTTATGCTTACTAGAATGTACTTTTCGAATGGTTGTGAAGTAAGTTCAAATGTAGTGACACGAGTAGATTTAGAACGGAGCTTATAATTTGGACTTTGTCTTACTAAATAAACTTACTCTGCTCTCTTTTGTTTTGGGGTAGCATTACAATTACTCAAGAATCTGCTAGAATTAAAGTGACATAACATTTACCATTGTTCAATGAAATTTAGCAAAATCTAGTAATTCATTCTTTCATTCATTCATTAATTTTCCTTGGGCTTAGTCCCTTTACTCATCAGGGGTCACCACAGTGGAATGAACTGCTAACTTATCTAGCATACTGTATGTTTTACACAGCGGATGCCCTCCCAGCTGCAACCCAGTACTGGGAAACACCCATACACTCTCACATTCACACACATACACCACGGCCAATTTAGTTTATTCAATTCACCTATACTTCATGTCTTTGGATTGTGGGGGAAACCGGAGCAGCCGGAGGAAACCTACGTGAACACAGAGAAAACATGCAAACTCTACACAGAAATGCCAACTGACCCAGCAGGGACTCGAACCAGCGACCTTCTTGCTGTGAGGCGACAGTGCTAACCACTGAGCCACTGTGTCGCCCCATCTAGTAATTCAGTATGAATAAATTTAACAAAAACATATAATTTAGTTATTCCAAAAAATATTCTTCATTAAAATTTGAAGTTGAAATTATGTTTTTTTTAGAGTCTTATATTAAAACATGTTTTTGCGGAGATCGATTCTTTTAAGTTGTAAGTCTCATGAATCCTTTGGAATGTCCAGCCAGTGTGTGGGGAAGATGATTAATTGCAACAACGCTGACTGCAGTAGCTCCTGAAGGATTCTGGGAATGCAGAGCCAAACAAAGTCTCCTCCTGGCCTGGCTCTGGTTTTGCTTACACTAGATCTATAAAGGAATGGCAGCAGAGTGCTGAATGTAACTTGGTCCATTTGAGATGTCCGAAAGAAAAATACAATCACCTTCAAAACAATGTCATCAGCAGAATTGCGGGTCTACAACATATAAGTGTGTGCGTGTGTGTGTGTGCGTGTGTGTGTGCGTGTGTGTGTGTGTGCGTGTGTTTTCATGAGATTTTGAAATCATCAGGGTTTTCTTACTCTTGATGCAAGCATAAACACACACACACACAGACAAACAGGATTGCATGAATTTTAAAAAGCTGACAGAAAATGATAAGACTATTATAATATGAAAGAGATTCAGGATAATTGACAAATATTTTGCTGTGTCAGGCTACATCCACACAAAGTCAGTGATTTTTCTCTCTGCAATCTTTTAACATACCTGACCAGTATGCGACCAGTTTGTGTAATTCTCTCATGGAGATACAAAAAAAGCAGAGAAGATTGCATGATGAATACAAAGACCATGAGATGAAAATGGTGAATGCTTTTTAATAAAGCTGTTATGCTCAGTAGGTTCTGCAGCACGAACACACTCGTGTAGTCTGCCATTGCTGTTGTTGCTGTCACATGACATTTCACGAAACAAACAGATAAGGTGTTCACACAAGTCTGAAAATGACACCCTAGCTTTTTTATCCTGCCACAGGGTTTAAAAAAATAGTGGTATCACACGATGAAATGCATATACGATCCATCTGGTTTTACCTAAAGAAGACCTATTATGCAAAAATCACTTTCATAAGGGATTTAAACACAGTTGTGTGGCACAAACAGTATGTGAATATAGCCACCCTCTAATTATTATTCTACTTTTTATAATCTCACTTGATTAAAACAGTCTGCAGAAACACTTTGATTGACATTTTCCCATTGTACATGGCATCAGAGGGGGAAAGTCCCGCCAATTAGTGACAATCTCTCCCTCATTAGCATAGACAGCCCTGAGGGAGAAGCAGCCGTGCGCCATTACAGTTTTCACACAGTACCTGCTGAAGATAATCTCAGCGACTAAGAGGCATTATAAACGTGGAGTTTAAGGATACACAATTGAACACTAGTCATTTTTTGACTTTTTCATAAAGATAACCCTGGTTTGAATCTGCCACTATGCTCATGCATATGCATTTGTAGCTCTGTCATCTTTTGAAAAGAGCATTTGAATTTAAAGACAGTCACCAAAATGACACAATTTGGAGCAAAGATACCCCACAATAAAAAAATATTTGTGGGGTATTTTGAGCTGAAATTTCACATCCACACTTTAGAGTCATCAGAGACTTATTTTACATCTTGTAAAAAGGGGCATAGTAGGTCCTCTTTCATGTTTAGTCCAATGTGTGTCAGGACCAAAGAATCAACAGTTTTACCTTGATGTGCCATTATACAGATTGCCAAAGACTATAGACTGTTGTAAGACACAATACTCTCTATCAGCCTTAGTTCACAGATCTCTGTCCTTGTACCACTGACACTTGACCTGACCAGGCAATGATCTCATTACTCAAGTTATTTTAGTCCACAGGGGCTCAGGGTTCTTCATGCCTATAGGCTTTCCTTATGCAGTCGAGGTTTAGGTTATTAACCAAGTTTGCCCTTGTGTGATGCGTATGGATGTTTTGTCCTCAGGTGCTGAAGGTAAGGCAGGGATGGCAGCCATAGCAGACCCAGACAACAACACCGACCTTGCCAAGTTTAGCAGGGACCTGGAGAAGGCCCTGCCGCCCTATGCCCGGCCTGTGTTTCTGCGCTTCCTACCAGAAGTGGACAAAACAGGTGAGCTTTCACAAATCTTAGGAGCATTGCACAAAAGCAGGATAAGAGATTAAGCTGGAATATTCAAACTCTCCCAGCTGAATTTAGCCCTGACTCCGTTGCATGAAAGTAGGCTAAATTAAGAAATATTAACTTACTATGATTTATTTTTTTGTAGCAACCAGGCTAAGATTAATCCTAGTGAATTATCTGTAGATGCTCCTAGAAATTAATGTGTTTTACAGTCACTCCATGTTCTTGGCTGTTTACATATATTTTCCAACTATTAGAATTAAGAATAGATATGTTTAATTGTATTAGCAATAATTTAATATATTGTATTATATTTCTTGTATATAGATTGCTGTCTAGAGGATAGATAAGAAAGAAAAAAATAGATGAATTAAAAACACACACACACACACACACACACACACACACACACACACAC
>CAIGQW010005633.1:1392494-1412477 GCA_903798125.1 Danio choprae | reverse complement strand
AGAGTGTGTGAGTGTGAGAGTGTGTGTGTGTGTGTGTGTGTGTGTGTGTGTGTGTGTGTGTGAGAGAGAGAGAGACTGGGGCCAGTTAGTGGTGTGTCTTTGCTGTGGGAAGACTGCTGGTGTGCAAATATGAAAAGACTGTGTGAGCGTCTCCGTGTGTACATGTGTCATGTCTGTTGGCAACTCAGGAAAACAGTTTCAGACCGCTGAACAGGATCAAAGCGAGTCCGCACAGACACAAGGGTTCACTTCTTCTTACAGATACACACATGGTCACACACATATACATTTTCACACGCGCATTCAATCACACCCAGACTTTCCCACAGAGGCCATGAACACACAGCTATGCAGAATTTAAAACACGCACACACCCTTCAAGGTATAATTCACACACAGAAAATTGTCATTATTTAACCTCATGTCATTCCAAACCTGTGTGACATGAAAGATGATATTTTGTCTCCATGGATTAATATGCAGGGGCATGTTTTACCTTGATAAAAGCAATTTTTATAATTACCTTCATAATTAAATGTATTTGTGTTGTCATATCAAACACATATTTTAACCAATTACTTAAATGACCTATTGTGGCTGTAGTTAAACCATGGTAACCACAAATTTACAGCACTTTTGCTGTATTAACCACAGTTTAACCATGGTGTTTGCAGGCAAACTGTGATTGCAAATTGCAGTCAATATGCCAAAACTTTTCACTTTTACTGTAATAAAACTGTAAACATTTACTATAATTACAGATAAAATGTAATTATAAACAAACAGTTTAAATCTGTATATTATTATTTTTCTGATTATCGCTCTGGTCATTGTTTATTTCTGATGTACATTAATACAAACCATTGCATTGAGTACATGGGGAAATGGCAAGTATATGACAAATATTACTTTTACATAAACTCCAGTCAAAATCTGTGAAATTACACTTGCTAAATTATTACACCAAAACACCAGTAAATCTGTTAAATAATTCTCTTAAGTCGTATCCACAGTTTGTTGTTATGACTGAATTTGTGCACATGCTGTATCCTATCAGTTGTGCACGCACTCATCTATTCACCAGCCTCTTATTGGCCATTGCGGACTTATGACGTGGAACGGAGTTGACCGCGATGACAGGGTTCAAGTCCGGCAAAGAACAGTTCCAGAAAGCAGGTAAGACAAAACCAAAAGCCAAAAAATAAAATAAACAAGTAATTAACAGGGTGAGAATGTGGTAAAATCTGAAAACGTGGTAAAAATCAGGCTTTTCTTTTTCTGGATTGCTTTTGAAAACACTGTCGGTTGAGTTTAGGGAAGTGGGTGGGCGCTGGTCAATCTGTGCTTTTAAAAACACTATCGGTTGGGTTTAGGGAAGGAGGAGGGTGGGTTAGTCGACAGCGCCCTCTGGTGGATTTACGTGAGAATAGCAGGCCCGAATGGCACTTACGAGAGAAATTTGAGATCTCAAGAAGCGTACACAGCGGCCTCTGGTGGATTCGCGAAAACAAAAACTGCAAAAAAAGTACCTCCTGGGACGTATTTGGCACTCTCCAGAAATGTATATAGGGGTACGTTTTCAGAATGAGCCTGGTGATGCAAAACCATTGTTAATGTGTGGTTACCATTGACTAATAATTGAAATAAAACTAGTTAATTGTGTATTTCTTGCCCCCTTTTCTTTCCTTTAGTGGCATCTTTGTCTCAAAATGAAGTTTGTTTCAAACATTGTTCAAGAGTTGTTTCTGTATTGTTATTTGGTTCAAATATCTTCTTTTTTTATTTGTTCCATGGAAGAAGTCAAAAAGCTCGGGAACTTCCCCTCTGTCCCTATCCATTGAAACTGCATGGGAAAACTATTTACAATTTCTTGTGCTCAACAGATGAAAAAAAGTCATGTGGGTTTGGAACAACATGAGGGTGATTAAATGATGAAAGACTTTAATTTTGTTTGAACTAATTCTTTAAGCCAGTTTTACTATGTCAATACACGCATCACCACAAACACTCATAAACCACACAGGCCATGATTGACTAGAGATGAATTGTGGCGCTCTATTTTTCCTTGGCAATTAAACGCAAATTCAACTAAAAACACAGATCCCGGGTGCTTGGGTTCCTTTCTTCGTGTCTCCTTACAGGCTCTGAACTCGACCGTGACCACAGGAAGAGCAAAGGCACTGATTGGTCATTATTGAGTCTCCACTGGAGCACATTTGTCAGATCGCTTGTGTACATAATAAAGACCTCAGCAGGTTAGAATTAACATTGTCAAACACTTCCCTCACATATGATCAAAGCTATGCCCTCCTTACTGCCTTCCTGTGTCGATTTGACCTTCCGTTCATTTGGACCTGCCTCTTTTAGTAAACATAATAATGCAGCAATGTATAGATGTTGACCGACATGGCGTTTTATTACTTAACATTAAAGTGCTTGAAGAATCTCTACAGTCAAAAATAAAGTTATTTTATTGCCATATATGGTTCGATGAGGAGTCATTAATTCCACTTTAATTGAACAATAGTTTGTTTGTAATGGAAGGTTCTTGGGGGTTTGCATGACAACATAGTACAACTTTTGTTATGTTATGCATCTGACAACATTGCATGCCAGGCCAGTAGATGGCGATGTTATTCGTAAAGAAACACCTGCACACATACAGTCCTGTAGTCCATCACTGTGGTTTTGGTCGTCAAATACTTGCACATGCATTTAATTTGTGTCTCAATTTTTACAAAATTACGCTTTGTAGTTTATGCGAAGCTTGAGCTTTGAAACTAATCTTCAAAAGCTTACATTTTCAGGCTTTTATTATGTAATAATAATATATGTTTTTAGTTGAAAATGGTTTTGTGCAATTTACAATGCTTAAGATCTGTACAATTATTCAGACCATGACTTTTAATAACTGTCCACTGAAAGGTATTTTGGGAAACCAGACTTTTAAAGATTGTGTGTTAAAGTATTTTCACTTATGCTATTTTAATAAGGATTGAAAATGGTCACAGATGCAGACATTTTACTCATGCACACGTTGCATTGTAAACTGAATTCTGGTGATGGTGTTTTGAACTCTAATAACAATTATGAAATCATCTACTTTTCCATACTTGTGTAGAGTACATTTCAATACTTAAAGAAATGGCTTGCACAAAGCTGGAAACTCCCGCTCCCACTCAATGACATCTGATTTTAAAGATATTTGAATGAAACCCAGTGGTGTCACCATTTAAAATCCCTTCCAAATATACATTATAAAAGTAATTCATATGAATCAATCTATTTATTATTATTCTTAAAATATACAATCGATTTATGATTAACTGATTTAGGTTTTTACGCATTTAAACATTGATCAGTGCCATTCAGATATGGTTACTTGCGGCTCAGCTGTACTTGCTTGACTTGCAGGAAAAATCTAGTTGCATGTTTAGGCTTGTTTACTATGTATGCCATGTTTTTTATCTGTCAACAATATATTTGGGAGGGGGGGGGGTATATTTGGACTTTAAATGAAGCAATATTGAGTGGAAGTCTTTGGTTTGGAACATATACATTTTCATCAAAATTTAGCATGAACTGTTCCTTTAACAATTTGCATGGTTACAGATTGTCACCACAGGCAAGTTTACAGTAGAAAATAAAGGTAATAAACTTTGCCTGAAGGGTAAAAAAAAAAAACTCTTGTTTTACGTCAGCTAAAATTGAAACAAAAACAGTCCTATAAAAATAGTTGAGGTACACCTATAACCTACCAATACATAAGTTCAGCAACCAACAACAACCAAAAGAGAAAGATGAACCCAAAATAAGTAAGACATAAAGGTTTGTGCTGTTTTAACCCCTCTGTGTCCCCATTCGGTCTTCTCTGGCTGATCCCAACCCCCACTCCTCTCTCCCACCCAGACATCCCTCTCTCTCTCTCTCTCTCTCTCTCTCTCTCTCTCTCTCTTTCTCTCTCTCTCTCTCTCTCTCTCTCTGTCTTGGGCTGTATGGGGCAGCAGAGAGAAGGGGAGATGACAATGGAGAGAAAAGAGGGTTGCAGTTTGGGGGTCTACTGAATAGTCCCATTCAGCCTGCCCAGTCAAACAGAAACGCATCTCCCCACTCACTTACAACCCATAGTTTCACTGCAAACAACCAGGGCTTTATTCCCCACAATCACTCGCAAGCGCACACACTCACACTTGTGTATCCCAAAAGGAGTGACGGCATGGCCAGACATACGTCCGTACACATACTCACTGGCAATCAATAGGAGGAGCACTGGGGTGACATACATAGCGTATACACAGCTACAATGTGGAGCAGAAGAGGAGATGGTGAGCAAGATCTAAAGTGCTCTCCTGCGCTCTAGTGCCGTGTCGACATGTACATGGTCACACAGAATGATCACAGAATCAATAGAAGACATGAGAGTGTCGATGGGGTGGTCAAGAGGTTTGTGGTGAGCTGTTGTTTTTGAATGCTTTCAAACCCTGAGAACTCACTGAGTTGACAACAACCAAAGATTATTTTAAAATGGAAAAAACATTTCACTGATGGTTTACACAGAATTACCGCAAGTTCTTTAAGTTCTTTAAACTGGAATTAAAATAATTGTCTTATGACTTAAGTAATATTTGCGTGAGAAATTCATCCATGTATATGCTTAGTTTTAATAACGTTTGGTATTGTAATTTTTAAGCTAATTTAAAAATATATATTATTTAGTATAGTTTATATTAGGACAAAACTTAGATCCTGTTTAGACTTGGTATAAACATGCATTTTCCATGATTGAAGTCATGATACCATTTCCACCTGGTATTAACATATGTTCAAATGTGTTTCAAATGTGTTCAGATTTCAATGAGAATGTTGAGAAATGTATCACTTTAAATAGAAAGAAAATACTTTTGTAAGAGCCATGAGTACTTATGAAAGAAAAAAAAAGCATTGCAAGGCTTTAATTACATTTCGTAAGACTATAAATACCTTGTTTTGTTGCACTTACATACTTGTATGTTACATAATGATCACATATTAGGTTATTAGATGGAGAGTGGGTAATCTTTTGTGATCATCCAAGCAAATGTGTTTTGACTACCTTTGGGAGCAGTCATGTGATTGCTTCAAAATTTGCAGGCTTTTTAAAAATTGTGTCCTATATCACTGCATTTAAATGGTTTTCCCAAACTCACCCGCGACGTGTGCGTGGACAAATGATCTTCTGAGCAACCATTAGAATTTGCACCGTGTACCGCTTATAAACTTTTTTTATAATCAAATGCAAACTCATATAAGATCTGCCTCCATACAATCAACAAGCAAAGGGGTAAACAAAGTTCCCATCCAACATATTTGTTTTCTAAATCGATAATCAATTTCAGTGAGACAAAAAATGATTTTTTGCACCTTTTGTTAATAATAATGAAACAACAGGAAACCTAGAACATATACTTGGGGTACACCATCCATTTTTCATGTATTTGTGCTGTTGAACGCTTGATTCTGATTGGCTAATGAACATTATTGCAATTATTTTCAAGTAAAGTCTTGACAGTATTAGTGTTCCACATCACTAAGCTGAATCATTTTAGTTATTTCACAACTACAACTTGTCTAATATTTTATCAAAACTCAACATAAGGTTCTGGATGAGATTTGCAAGAAACTAGTAAACTAGAAACTACACACAGGAGCTGTCTGAGGACATAAATCTGATGAATGTCTTTAAATACAACATCTGAAAGTTGCCTTTAGTTGTAACCTAAATAACTGACTTCAGTCTGTTGAATTATTAGGAAAAAAATGCATTCTTTTTGTAATAATTCAACGAACCGGAGTCAATTATTCCTTATCTATTAGAGATGGTGGACTTTTTCCTCATTTTATCAATCTCCTCATGAAAACGAAGTTGTACTGCTTAGAAAAGCTGCACGATTGATCTATTATTCATGTTCAAAGTAATACAAACAAATGTGCAGGAAGTTTAAACAGTGTGATTATCACACCAATTCTAATTCTTCCACAGTTTTTTTTCTGTAACAAATTCATTCACTAAGAAACGTACTTTTGTAAAAATCTAAATATCTTCCCCTCACCATTACAAACCCACAGACTGTCACATCAGAGCGTCCAGCTGGGTGAGGTCAGTGGCCTCTGGTTTCAGAGACCCGAACATGTGTAGAGAGGAGAAAGTCTGACCCCACTGCTCGCACCCTACTCCTTAACCTCAACTCTCTCTCTATGTGTGTGTGTGTGTGTGTGTGTGTGTGTGTGTGTGTGTGTGTAGTGAAGCGGCCTGCCCTTGAAGCCTGTTGCACGAATGCGTTGCTGACCAGACATGCCCTCCTAAACACACACTCACACACCCACACCCTCCCTCTTTATGGTCTGTTCAGGAATGAGGCAAACAGCAGCGAACGAGACGCACAATAGCAGAACAAAAGGTGCAGGCAGCAGGAGGGTACAGCGATGTGACAGGGCGAGGGCTGTGTGTACGTATGCATGTGCGCGTGAGTGTTAATGCGCGTATGCTCCATATGGGCCTTCCCTCGCCCAAAAAGGCAGATGTCACATGGGTGGCCCCGCCCTGCAGGCCATTGGGTCACGGCGCTCTGGGACATGTCTAAATAGCAGAGCAGGAGCGAGGAGGACGGGGCCTCACCCCAGCTGCCTGCTCCACATACACACATAACCATATTCATGCACCAAAAGCACCCGCGTTCCCCCCTCCTGCTTTTGTTAGTGCTCCTGTTTGTTTACTTCTCCACGCTGATTTCTGCCCCATTGTGCTCAGCCTTTAGTGGTTACCGTGCACACATTTCTCCATTTCTTGTAGAATGAGCATCATTTGTTGGATGTATACTGTAATGAGTGCTTGTTAAAGGGTTGGTTTAACCTAAATTAATATTCTGCTATCATTTACTCACCCTTATGTCAAACATAAGACTTTTGTTTATCTTCAGGATGCTAATGAAGATTTTTACTCTATTGGAAGACTGTTCACCTAATGTTTTGTTTCTTAAAATGTTCATAAAGAGATTTTTAAAAAGCTTTGAGAAATGATTGCTTTGTAAGATGAATCCCCTTTTGGAAAAAGTGTGCTTAATTGCATTAAATGTTGTTGTTGTTTTTTGTCATTGGAATCTTTTGAAATATTAATAACCATTAATGAGTACACTTGATTATTTTTTAACACACATTAATGCTTTTTTTAAAGATGCTATTTGTAATAAAGTGCAATAAAATTTGACTTAAATGTACATTTTCAAACATTATGTTTTACATTATGTAAGAAGTACACTTATGCTGACATATTGACTAAAACACAGGTTTAAAAAGTTATTTGATTTTTGAACTTACATTCAAATTACATTTTTTAAATGTATTTTAAACATGTTTAGTGTATAAAATAGTGTGTTAATTTGTGTAACTAATTATACACTTTAAGTATACTAATAAAAAATTTTTTTTTACAAAATTAATTAAAAAAAAAACTGAACTCTGGTGCATTCATTCATTCATTCATTTTTATTTCGGCTTAGTCCCTTTATTAATCTGGGGTCGCCACAGCGGAATGAACTTTTCTAGCATATGTTTTACGCAGGGCCTCACGGTGGCGCAGTGGGTAGCACATTCGCCTCACAGCAAGAAGGTCGCTGGTTCGAGCCTCGGCTGGGTCAGTTGGCGTTTCTGTGTGGAGTTTGCATGTTCTCCCCGTGTTGGGGTAGGTTTCCTCTGGGTGCTCCGGTTTCCCCTACAAGTCCAAAGACATGCGGTATGGGTGAATTGGGTAAGCTAAATTGTCAGTGGTGTATGTGTGTGAATGAGAGTGTGTGGATGTTTCCCAGTGATGGGTTGCAGCTGGAAGGGCATCCGCTGCGTAAAACATATGCTGGATAAGTTGGCGGTTCATTCCGCTGTGGCGACCCCAGATTAATAAAGGCACTAAGCCGAAATGAAAATGAATGAATGAATGTTTTACGCAGCGGATGCCCTTCCAGCTGCAACCCATTACTGGGAAAACTCTGGTGCATATTGATTAAAATTTTGGTTGTTTTGATGCAGAACTAATAAACACGGAATGTGCTTGATTTTCATTATTGATGAGTGATTTGTCCATTTAAATGTATCATGTATATCAAATGTATAATCATCATTGTTCCTGATTGTTTGCAGTGCAATTGGTATAAAAATAATATTAGTAGGAGAAAAAAATAACGTTGTCAAGTACTCATATGACAAAAATAAAATAAAATACATTGAATAACAGAATATACGAAAGAATATCAAATGTTTGCAGATGTTGAATAAGTGGGATAACCATTGCTTTCTGTGCGACACATAAGTAAAGTGCATTTAAAATCCTTTAATGCATGTGTGGTCATTTGCCAACTAATGTTCTTTCCAGCGCAATATTTGACTGAATATTCTTCAGTTGGTCGTCGAATCTCCTAGACTTTTAATCAGTCACAGGCTGACAGAGCTGGAGCTCGTATGAGATTGTAATTGTTTTTGCTTGTGTCTGTGTGCATGTAAGTGACATTTGCATATCTAATAACTAGTAGTAACATGCGTTAGCTACCTCTTTGCAAATATTTTTGAGCATATGTGTGAGTTGGTTACTCCCCACATCACTTTCCTCGAGATCACTCATAGGAATGAAGGCTCCCGGTAACTGTTTAAACAAGTCTATTGCACACCTTCCAGCTAATCAGAATCTAGAATTTCAACAGGAATAATATGCTTTAAATCGTTAGCTGTTAGTGCATATACGTTATGTTTTTCACTGTTGAAAGTCATTTGTTTTCACAGAAGGATCTGAAATCATTGATAGATAAATGAACATCAATGCATTTTCACAACATAGTAAGTCTATCTGCAACCTGCGATTTTTAATGGTTGAAAGCAACATTAATTGGGCGTACACTCATTTTTTAATGCATTAAAGAGCCCTGCAAACAGTTAAGGAACAGTAGTGGATAATTAACTGCGGTTTCTAGCCAGAATCAATATGTGACTTGGATGATAGTCAACCCTTGGATTGGGAAATCCTGTTTTAGTAGTTACAGTAAAAGGAGAGACTCGTTTTCTGTGGAATAGCTGTGCTAAAATTCAAGGCCAACATATTAAGACTCTGCTAACTAAACTAAAACTAAAGCAATAACTATTACAACTAATATAAAGATTATTCATTCATTTATTTTCCTTCAGCTTAGTCCCTTTAGCAGGGGTCGCCACAGCAGAATGAACCACCAACTTATCCAGCATATGTTTTACGAAGCGGATGCCCTTCCAGCCGCAACCCAATACTGGGAAACACCTATACACTCTCGCATTCACACACATACACTACGGCCAATTTAGCTTATTTAATTCACCTATGGTGCATGTCTTTGGACTGTGGGGGAAACCGGAGCACCCGGAGAAAACCCACGCCAACACGGGGAGAACATGCAAACTCCACACAGATACTCCAACTGGCCCAGCCGAGGCTCGAACCAGCGACCTTCTTGCTGTAAGTCGACAGTGCTAACCACTGAGCCAAAGTGTCGCCCCAATCGCCCCTCGATGTGTGTTATTTTATCGTAATTCAACAGAACAGAGTCAGTTAGTTTACTCAATACGGTTTCGTTATTTTTCAATGTGTGAGAAACATTAATGGTGAAAGTTTTTTACCAGAATCTTAAAAGTGCAATTTTTGGAATTCTATTGAATCCAACTTGGGTCAGTTTAATCTGCAACATTAAAATCAAGAACTCAAACATAATAAAATGCTCAAGTAAATCTTGATCGTTAATTCAATTTTGGGGCCTCACAGTGGCGCAGTGGATAGCACGTTCGCCATACAGCAAGAAGGTCGCTGGTTCGAGCCTCGGCTGGGTCAGTTGGCGTTTCTGTGTGGAGTTTGCATGTTCTCCCTGTGTTGGCATGGGTTTCCTCCGGGTGCTCCGGTTTCCCCCACAAGTCCAAAGACATGCGGTATAGGTGAATTGGGTAGACTAAATTGTCCGTAGTGTATGAGTGTGAATGGGTGTGTATGGATGTTTCCCAGAGATGGGTTGCAGCTGGAAGGGCATCCGCTGCGTAAAACATATGCTGGATAAGTTGGATCTGCATATGCTGGAAAAAAATCCATATATGCAAAGAAAACTAAACTAATTAGATTACAAATACAGTCCAACATCTACATTATCAGGATGATGAAGATGAAACCAGGGTGGACATTTCAGCATGACAATGATCCAAAACACAGCCAAGGAAACTCCCAAATGCTTTCAGAGAAAGAAAATCAAGCTGTAGAATGGCCCAGCCAATCACCTGACTTGAATCCAATAGAAAATACAAAATGAAGATCAGATTTGATAGACGAGAGCCACAGAACCATCAAGAGTTTTACACTCTGTTGAAGTCTGAGCAATGCATGTGACTTCATTCTCCAAGCCGCCATCACCACAAAAGCCTTTTATATAAAGTATTAAATACGTTTCAGTACTTTCTCCTTCTGTCATTTCACTGTTATTACACATAACTCATTTTTCAGGTTTTTTTTAGTTTTTAGTTTAGTTTTTTAGTTGTTTGTTTTATTTCTATTGTTTGGGTTTTTACCAAAATCTGGTTCAATTCCATGTCAACAGCTCCTTTAGAAATATTATTCCCAGGAAAAAACATGACACGTTCAATACTTATTTTCCCCGCTGTATATGAGATGTATGTTTATGTTATGGTATATTAGTTTGATGCTTCGCCTCTCCACCATATTAGTTTGTTATGAAGATACATTGTCATCTCTCTATGATTCCCTGTCATTTCCCCATCTCTCTATTCGTGGGCTTCATTAGCATAGCAGCTGCTGAGTGCAGGGTGTGTGAGGTGGAGACGGCTGGTGTGTGTGTGTGTGTGTGTGTATGCGTGTGTGTGTTTTGGAGGGGGTGAGCAGGGGGCTCTAATCAATGGTGGTCCGTCTGGGAGCTGAATAGCGATGAAGCAGAATCCAGCAGGCCGGACAAAAAAAAAAGAGGAGAGCACAGAATAGAGTGAGAGAATGAATGCGCTTGCTTGAAAAAAAGCGCAGAGCGGAGCGAAAGAATGAAAGAGAGTTCAAACAGGAGAGAAGGGTAAGGATGGACAGGCAGAGCCACCTGTCTCATTCTCTCCACATCTCTCCTCTCGCTTTTCACTATGACAGATCTCTGCTTTACATGTTGAACAACACGTACTGCTCAAACTGAACAGGAGTGAGCAGATTGCAGTTGCGTTTGCAGTAGCTGTTTCAATCCAAAGATGTGGATTCATTTATAGGTGCAAAATTGAAATACTGCGTAAAACATGGGCTGATAAATCACAGTTGTTTCTTGAGTTTGGAGGCTGATGTTTGTGATGATCATGCAAGGCAGTATTAATCGATAATTATACAAAATCATTTTGAGGATTGCCTCAGGGGTTTGAAGAATTATAAAAAGGACAGTGCACACAGAAATTAAAAGTTCCTTACCACTTGCACTCAATTTTTGCTACTTGTTTAAAATACTTATTTAAAATGAGCTGAAACAACACAATTCTTGAGTTTTTTTGGGGGACAACGTAATTGTTTTGTGTTCAATCAACTTAAAATAAAAAAAAAAACACATTATTCATTCATTCATTCATTTTCATTTCGGCTTAGTCCCTTTATTAATCTGGGGTCGCCACAGCGGAATGAACCGCCAACTTATCCAGCATATGTTTTACGCAGCGGATGCCCTTCCAGCTGCAACCCATCACTGGGAAACATCCATACACACCCATTCACACACATACACTACGAACAATTTAGCTTACCCAATTCCCCTATACCGCATGTCTTTGGACTTGTGGGGAAAACCGGAGCACCCGGAGGAAACCCACGCCAACACGGGGAGAACATGCAAACTCCACACAGAAATGCCAACTGACCCAGCCGAGGCTCGAACCAGCGACCTTCTTGCTGTGAGGCGATTGTGAAACCCACTGTGTCACCGTGCAGCCCCCCAAAAAACTTAATCGATTTGCGTTGGGAAAACATGAAGGGGTTGTGTGGAACCCAACAATTTTTTACAGGTTCTTAATAATTTAACTTAATCATTTCTTTCTTCTGTTTAATGTTGGGGAAAAACTGCCATTGACATCCATAGTAACAAAACATTGATACTACATTGAAAATAATTCTATGGAAGTCCAGCATTCTTCAGTATATCGTCCTTTTTGTTCAACAGAAGAAGGTAACTCAAACAGGTTGAGATTTCACTGGTTAGTCTACTTATCGAATCACATCATCTGTTTGGACGTATGACTGTCATATGACTTTTTTGATGCGCATCAAGGAATTTGCTGATGTTTTAAACCAACATTTCTGCATTTTTTTAATGACAAAGGCAATCATAAAGAAATACACTTCAAACGAAATCAAAAGAAGAACTGGTGCAGCGTCATTTGCAAGTTTGATTTTGATTTTATGTGCTTTTCTACTGCATGGAATGATGTGGTTTGGTTCGGTATGGCTCACTTTTAGGGGTTTTCATGCCTGCCATACCTAGGACCTGGCACTTTTTTAGTACCTCCTCAGGTGATGGTTAAGGCGAGTGATACCATAACCAAAACATGATTTATACAGACTGTTGATCACCAGTTGGTCCAATATAATCATCACTAGCAGCGACATTCTATTTTAGGACACGAGACACCAAACTCACTATATTTTAATAGTCAGCAACAGCCATTGCTTTATTGTTGGTTCACAAGACTAAAGAGCTTCTTTTTTTAACCACCGCCAGAAGAATACACCTTTAATAGCAGCACAGTGGTCAGTAGAAGAATTACAGGTGTTCTTCTTGTTCAGGGGTACCCAAACTCTGTCCTGGAGGGCAGGGTGTTATGCAGATTTTCTCTCGAACCTGCCTCAACACACCTGCATGGATGTTTCTAGAAAGCCTAGTAAGAGCTTGATTAGCTTACCCAGGTGTGTCTGTTTGGGGTTGAAACTAAACTTTGCAGGACACTGGCCCTCCAGGACCGAGTTTGGGCACCCCTGATCTTGTCGGTAGTCAAAGAGCGGATGGGACGACCCAGAATGAAAAAAAAAAGTCACGGCAGAGGAGGCAGCGCAATTATAGCGATAGTCCTACCCACTTTAAATGGTACTAAACTGAGATGGAAATGTAAACTGAGCCAAGCAAAACTGACGTGAAGCAAGCCTAACCGTTCTGTACTGCACAGCGGGAAAGTGGCTTTTGATTCCGGAGTTCTAAAACAGCTTGACAATGTAAATTTTCTAGAACTTTTGGGCTGGTAAACACCTTTTTTTCTAACTGGACAGTTGTGATTATGATAGGCATAATCACTCTGATTTTGATGTTTAATGTAGTAAAACAACCTATTGTATAAGGCACTGTATAAACTATGACGTGCCAAATCTAGATTATGATATCAGATGCCTTCTTAACTGCTGTTTTCCCCCTCTGTCATTTAGTTAATTTTGTGATTAACAGAAACGTTCACATTGTGTATTTACATATTCATCTAAGC
The DNA here is from genome assembly GCA_903798125.1 of Danio choprae. Lineage (NCBI taxonomy): Eukaryota > Metazoa > Chordata > Actinopteri > Cypriniformes > Danionidae > Danio > Danio choprae. Next base: position 1,398,944 of record CAIGQW010005633.1, on the reverse strand, counting down.
ACCACTCTTAACCGCTATTTGGGTATTTTGAACTTGTTAAGAAAATGGAAATTGATGCTGCTGCTGGTAGTGAAAACCAGTTTATGTAGGCAACCTTGTGAAGCGATATGCTAACATTTAGCCTAAGTGTTAGCTCTTCACAGTGGTCAAAGGAGACTGCCCATTCATCTGAATGAATAGTGGACTGCACCACCTATCGTGCAGGCATACATTCGCTGAATCCATTAAAGCATGTAGTTTAGTGTGAATTCAAATCATCATTCACTTTATAGCGTTTGCATTGAGGAAAAGTCTTGAAGTGAAAAGTTTTGAAGATATTGTAGAGGTGATGTACTGAGACATAGTTCAACATGACAGCTGACCCCTTGGTTGTCACCGTATCACTGGTGGGACGTTTTTCGGTACATATTTAATGGAAACCATTTTGAAGTGAGCCTAAGCTTATCTTGATTTTTTTATGTTCGGTTTGCTCTTCATTAGCTTCATAAATGTATCAAATAGGATGTAAATGGAGCATTTTTTATATTATTTAAAACTGCATGCCTGATTTATTTTGACTGATTGTAATTTGGTTTTGGTGTCAAACTCAAGCCATGTCCACACGTAAATGAGTGTTTTTATAAACTGGGTTTTACCTACTTTTGTGCTTTTAAAAAATCTCCGTCCACATGAAAATGCAAAAACACACTGTGATGTATGTTAGAGGCATGCGCCGATCCAACAGATGGCGATAATGACACTTTTATGCTGGGTTCACACCAAACGGGGAATTAAGTATTTGCACGAGTAAATTGCATACAAATCAATGCAAATATGAAAACAAAGGCAGATTTTCCTCCTGCAGGTAAATGACACGAAATATGGGATGCGTTTGCAATTTGCATCATTTGCATCTTCTATGTTTGGTGTGAACCCAGCCGTGTTGGCCGTTTAGAAGAAAACAGCGCGCACGCTAATATCATGAGGCGAAAACTTCAGTTATAGTGTCCAAATGACCACACTGTACCCGGAGTTTTGGAAAATGTTCACACTGGTCAGGGTTTTCAGAAAGTATCCATGTAAGTCACCTGATACTGCGTTTTTGTGTGGACAAACTGACAAATCAGATAGAAAAAAAGTGCAGTTTTGAAAATACCTGTGTTTGTGTGGACAGGGCCTCAGTTGCTGAAAGGCCGCAGCTCTGCACAGTTTAGTTCCAACCCTAATTAAGCACACCTGATTAAATTAATTGAGTCCTTCGGGTGTGTTTGAAACCTACAGGTAAGTGTGTTGAAGCAGGGTTGGAACTAAACTCTGCAAAGCTGCGGCCCTCCAGAAACGGAGTTTGACACCGCTGCCCTATGGCTTCTACCTATCCCTTTTTCTATTGGTTGAGTATGATGTCATAGTTTTGTTTATGCATAGTTTTTATTGTAAATTTTATCATGCGTGTAACCATATATTTTATTACTAGCTTGAAATAATAATTTAATAACTCTCAATAATAATGTATATTATAATTTATATATTTATTATATATTTAGTATATATTCATTCATTTTCATTTTGGCTTAGTCCCTTTATTAATCTGGGGTCGCCGCAGCAGAATGAACCGCCAACTTATCCAGCATATGTTTTACGCAGCGGATGCCCTTCCAGCTGCAACCCATCTCTGGGAAACATCCATACACACCCATTCACACTCATACACTACGGACAATTTAGTCTACCCAATTCACCTGTATCGCATGTCTTTGGACTTGTGGGGGAAACCGGAGCACCCGGAGGAAACCCACGCCAACACAGGGAGAACATGCAAACTCATTTAGTATATAATAAATATTATTTGATAGGACAGTGGAGAAGAAAAACAAAGTTAGTTAACAACATATTAAATGTTTTGTGTTAATTCCTTATAATTATTTATGGTTATAGACTTACTATTACATGTATTTTTGATGTAATTCTGATGTAACTCCAAAAAAATGCCAAAACCATCACATCTTTAACACTATAGCTCATTTCCCACCAGCAGATGAGTGCATTTATTGGATTATGCAGTGTTTGAAAGGAACTTTTCCTGGTAATAGTTGTGGTCATGACTAAGCCATTGCAACAATCATTCATCTTCATTCCCCTCTGGCTATAATGTTCATCTCCCGCTGAGAATTCGCAACAATTTTCGTGGCCACAAACATGTTTTGCTCTGCATGTGCGTACTTGCAACCAGGGCAAGCGATGTTGTGGGGCCTTTTTGCGGAATCACATGTGAAAGTATGTGAAACTGCTGACAACAATCTGTCCGTGCGAAGAGCTCGTTTTGATCTCTGGAACACTTGCGGTGGATTTCCAGAGCTCTGAAGGTGTACGGTAGGAAACGAAGCATTCCTGTGCACTTAACAACAAAACAAAAGAGGAAGAAAAAATAAAAAAAGAGTTCCAACTCAAAGCCTCCACTTCACATTCTCCACACTAGACGAGGAGCATGTTTCCTTCTTGCTCTCAAGTACATTCACAAAATTCTTTTTCACATTGTTGGGTTTGCATGTCCCTCCCTCTCGAGCTGGCGGTGGGGGAAGGCTAGAGCGACGGGACTCTGTTAAAATCATTTCCAAATTCCTGCAATGATGTGTGTCGGGACTGAGGCACATGAAGAATCTATTAGGGGGCCTCTCTATTGCACTCTGGGAAGGTGGCCAACTCAGCCGCCGGACAATGGAAATCCAGCTCAACAATAACATCCTGCCTGGGGAATGGAGGGGGGTGGAAACAGAGAAGGATGCCATTGAGGTCACAGTCATCTAGTGAGGGTTTTCTTCAGAAAAGCATGCAGTAAACTCTGTCTACCTGCAGAAAACACCATGCATTAGAGCAGTTTGCTCACGGTTCGGATTACCGCTGGAATAAACTGGCCTCCACACAATGTCGTATAAAGTTTTTTGTGAACTTCCTTCAACACTTTGCAGTTTTAAATCGGAAAAAGGAACAAAATCAGCATACCATTCATCTCTCAGTGCTTGAATTTCACTTGTTGTACAACTCTTGTTTCACGAGAGCATAAAATGCAGCATTTGTGACTTAGGGCGTGTGCCAGGTTTGGATTGATCGAAATGAACTCAATTGCTTTGTTAGTGCAGTTCATTTCAATAAGGCTATTACCATGCGGCAATTATCATGCTTTATTTCTCATTGCAGATTCTGAAAGTTTCCCATTCATACATGAATCATTTAAAGAAATGTGTGCATACAGACGGAAACAAAAAAACCTGGTTTAAAATGCTGTAGCAGTGAGCATGAAGACCTTCTTCAGCGGGCAGAGTACAGACATTAAACACAAAAAGATGTCTATAAATGCATGAACATTGAAAATTAGCTGATGCAGTTAACTTTTAATGAATCTCCGCTGGTCGTCTAGTTGATACAGTTTTGTTGTAATAGTGCTAATAAACTTAGCAGCATCTGCAGCACAAGCAGAACTCTGTAATCCGCCATTGTTGTTGTTACTGGTTCTTCCTGCTTCTTATGGTCGCCAAAAAGAGGCATTTTGCCTATCCACATGGCTTAGTGCAAGGTGGACCTTTGACCGTTTATCCAAAAAGTTTAATTCAGGGCACCAACAATTCCGGTGTCAAATGGAAAGCCCAAAACCTTATTAAACTTTTGCGGATTGACCTAAATCCGTTGCCTTGTGAATGAGGTCTAAGTGTGAACACTGACATCGCCATCTCAACATTGGCGTGCACCAAACAATTAAAAAGATGGCTCTCAATCTGCTCACAAACTTCTGCCATGGAAAAATGAATGCATTCCAAAACACCTATAATAGATCCAAATTAGGACTTTTTACAATTGCAGTTACAAGATGTGATCATTAAAAAGAAAGATTGTATTTTAGTATATTTTGATTAGCCATAAAACCAGGTGTACAAAAGCCATTTTATTTTTTTGATTTGGACCAAATGAACCAAGCAATCTAAGCTAAAAATGCCAACCCATTCTTCATAACTTATAGTGTCAATGTTTCAAAGCTGGCGTTCAGTAGAAGAACATAGACGTTTACTTGCCGGTGGAAGCATCTTCACAAGGCCACTGGCATAATTATATTTATCTCTGAAAGAAAAAAAAAATCTCTCTGATTTTACTTTTCCTAAAACAGCCGTTGTAGCTTCTAATACTGTAAAATATGCCTGAAAAACTAAATTAGTTTGTTATTCGTTTGAGTTTTATGCATTTATATATTATGGGTTCTTGATCCCTAATCAAACTTTTGAGTGACCTTCATCAACATTTTCTTAGTTTTAAACAACAGTCTGAGCTGGTCACAATAATTGCAGTGCAAACGAGCTATCAAAAACAAATATCAATCAAATTCACTGTAGAGGTTTTCAATATTGAAAGTTGTCAAAGCAGAAATCAAGGTCTATGGATGCAAAACAATGGACAAATGTCAATTAACAGACATTTTAATACATTGCATTTGTCCCTTTAAAATTGTTTGCTTTTTTCATTATTTGGACAAAAGCATCTGATAAATGAACAAGGAAAAAAATGGAAGTAAAGCAGTTTGGAATCCGGAGTGCATGAAAATGAAGAACTGAAGTGCTTGAATGTGTGTTTCTGAAAGTATGAAGAAACGCTCTGCACAGAAGGGCAGAGAGCTGTAACATAAAACCCACACAAACACACAGGGAGGGGATCTGTCTTTAAAACAAAATTACCCACAACCCCCTGCACTCTTTTATCCAGCATATGAAAGGACTGGGCCAAATGAATGACAAAAAGGAGAGAATGGAAACTGGGGTCAGGTTGGCTCAGAGAGGAGGCCCAAACCAGCCCAATGATAGAAAGAAACTTTCACAGCCACACACTGAGGAAGGTTTAATTATTTCTTTACTGGCTTGAACACATACACGCATACAAACAAAAAAAAAAAACATTACAGCACTCATATTCTCACCACACATGAATCACAGTGTTACAAATGTTCAAAAATGACAAACAAAAACAGACGCACAAACAAAAAGCTGAAATCAACACAAAGAACATTTGCATCACTCATAAAACTTTTGTTTGCTGGAGACGCAAAATAACTTGGTCCACAAAAATAAAAGACAAAGAAAGAAAAACAAAACAAAACAGCACTTTTACTCATTCATATACACCTATCCAGTCATTTAACCCCATGTCATAAATGTTATGACAAAGTTTGGGGGAAAACAACTATACATCGTGCAATTTCTTTTGTTACAATGATCTTACCATCACATGTATTATTCCCCTTTATTACCATCAGGAGGAGAGCACTTCAAATAAGAAAGTGCTCTGAGATATCAGCGTCTATATATCCATATATATACTATATATGTATACACATACACCCGATCACAGAGATACAAACATCTTTGCAAACGTAATGTTATACAACAAAAAGAGACAATATAACCTGGAGCTTTTTTTATACAATAGTATTTTTGTTGTGTTCCTTTTTTCTATTTAGAAAAAATAAAATGTTGACCTGAAGTCAACGAATTAACAACAGTCATCAGTGCAATATTTTCAACAAGAGTAAAAATATCAAGTTTAAGACAAGCGATGCATATTTGTTCTGCCTATACCAATCGAACAGAAGATCTTGAGAATAGTTTTACATCGGTTGTTTTCTCCAGGAGTTCCTGGCAGGTGAACCAGGTTGAGCGACAGGGGCTGGAAACATCAGCAACACCACTCAAATATTGTGCCGTTGGTTTGTGCAAGACATGATGAGCACAATCACGCACGCTCACACAACTGCATGGGGCTTCTCGCAAAAAAATCGAACTGATATTAGATGTCCTCATCCACTCCCTCACTGTTGGCCATTGTATCAAGGAAAAAAAAACTTACATAAAAGCAGCATTGAAACAAACATCAGGTGCCATGACTCTTAAAAGCGGCAGGCAGTCTTTTTGAGCAAATCTGTCGATGTTTCCTGCAACGGAAGTCATAGTCTTCTTAAATGTTCACTTGTATAGTCCTGCTCAGTAGTAACTATTGGTAAGCCTCAGCTCCTGCAGTTACCCGACCAGGCACTAGGGGGGCGTAAAAGGCTCCACGTTTATGTGCAACAAAACTCCCTGCATTTAATAGTCATGCAATGCATTTCACTTTTTGTCACTGCAGATGAAACAAAAAATGCTGTATGCAAAATTCGGCTGAACTAAAACCACATACAATGTCTGTATAACCAATAGATCTTATTTTGGTTCATGGAGATTAATTGTCCCGAGTAAAGATGTGAGGATGACATCAAGTAAAAATCACCCAAATAGGGCCTACTGATACTGTTAACCAAAAAAAAATACAAAACAGCACTAGTGGGTAACTGAGAAGAGTTAAAGAGAAGGCTTGAGACAGAGAGCATATGATTTTGTTGAATACTTTCAAGTCGAGGTAGCTGATGCAGAGAACCAGAATAAAAGTTAAAAAGGGCAC
>CAIGQW010005633.1:1370251-1392094 GCA_903798125.1 Danio choprae | reverse complement strand
ACGTGGGGGGCCGAGGCATGGAATCTCCACGCAGGACAGTTTAGCCTGTAACGAGTCCGAAGCAGCTTTATGTCACCCTACATACTTTTACACTTAGGCTATAGTCTTAAAAATAACCACAACATAATTTAAATGCATCATCTCAATGTACCTTCATAAATAAAAAGACAAACCCAGCCTGTATTCACAGTGATGACCAGGGTGTTAATTCAAAATACTGAAAGAAGATTACAAAGTGTGTCCCAAAGGCGACTTTCCTGACGTTTTGATACAAAAAAAGAAATAAAAGAAAAGCGAAAGCAGCGATTTTTAGTAAGTAACACGTTAACCATATGGGTCGCACTGGCCTGAAAGCTGTGTGGAAGCTGCGGGTCTGCTAGGTGAAGGCAGAGCGCAATAGACTACTTATACAGAGAGACACGGTAAAGCTATGTGTACAGTACTTAAGAATAAGTCAATTGTTATTTCGAGGACATATTTGAGCACTGGTCACCAATGCCACACGATTTGATTGATGAAACGACTTGCACGGTTCGTATTAAAAGACAGTGTTTAGCCAAAACAGAGGATGATGGCCTTCATTCTGGAGTTCACCTCTTTCAACTATTCCAGCATTCAGCCACAGCATCAAGTGCCATCTCGATTTCTCCAGGTGGACAGGTCAACAGGTCACGGCCAGGTAACACACAGTCCAGATCTGCTGACTTAAACATTCAATAAAAAGCTATAGTACCAACGCAGCGTGCGTTTCAGTCTCTCTCTCGTCGCCAGATCTTACCACAGACAGATTGATATACATACTCACGGGAAAGAAAAAGGCTACAGCCCTCATTTGGTTTTAAGGGAACTTCTCCGCGGTCTGTCAGATCAATGCTAGAACGAAACGAGCCCGGTCTTTCCGCGTGTTATACCGGATCACCGCGCGCCGGACGAGTACTTTGCCTTGGTGATGAGGTATAACACTATGTCTTGGTGTCCCCCGAAAGCGGCGATGTGCAACGCGCTCCAGCCCTCCCGGTTGGCGAGCCGAATATCGGCTCCGAATTTGACCAGCAGTTTCACGAGCTCCAGGTTCCCGTCGATGACCGACTGGTGCAGCGCCGTCTGTCCCTCGGGGCCGAAGGAGTTGACGTTAAACTCGCAGTTGGTCATGTTCTGCAGCAGTGAGTGGAGCTCCTTGGTGTTGCCTTTCTTCACCGCCTCCTGGAAGACTCTCTGCGGCGCCGAGCACGTCGATATATCCGCCTGGCTCATGATGCTTCAACGGACACACGAGGAGAAACTCGCAGCTTCACTGGACTAAAACCAGTTTAGGCGCGTGAGACTGGAAGTAAGACGAGAGTATATCCCAAAAAAGGACAAGTAAACGACACACTTGGTGTGTAAAAATGCAGTCTGTATCCAAAAGACCTAGCGAGAAAGTTCAATCCTCCGCAAGGTGTAGGTCTCCGTGTGCGAGTGAGTGTGTGTGAGTGTCTCTCGGTAGCAGCACCAGATTTATGGCAGAATTGAGTGATTTAACGTGAGAAAGGAGGCGTGTGAACGGCGGTATCTCCGGTTAAGCGCATCGAGGGGCCGTTAGGTTTACAGACGTCTGAGGTGAATTTACCTCAGGAAACGCGTCTCTCGTGTCCCGCTGTGGTTTATTTGGCAAGGGTAACTGAAATAAACACAGAAACTTTTTAAATTGCTGTCCTGGCATGTCTTAAATAGTGTCTTTCAAAAATAGACGAGTAAAGATGTACTTGCCTTTTGACGTTTGGACGGGTAGAAATGACTCCAGATAAAAACTGTCCGCTTGCCCGCTGCTATTTGTCCGTCGCGCGGTCCCGGTGATTCTCTGCCCAGTTCTGCGTTGCCAGGGGGATATTTTAGACAAACTACTTTGCATAACAATACGTCTCTATAGAATCAAGTGTTGTGGAATTGGAGGGGTTGGGCGATGCTGATTGGCTGAGGGGTTGGCTTGGGGGAGTGGCCATGCGTTGAAACGGAGAAATGGGCGTGCTCCATTCCCCAAACGTCCCCCAGTAATAAAACTACTACGTTATTATGTGTTAATATGGTCGTCATTACCAAAAGGAACACATTGAGATCATTTATTTACCTTAAAATACATCATAGCCCAAATTCACTATTAACTACTTCATTATAAGCATTTGTTAGTGCATTATTATATTAACTAAAATACTGCTTTATAAGTTCACTATAAATTTGCTGTTTATCAGTATTTATTAGAACGTATGAAGCACTACTAATGCTTTATAAATTGACTTTTAATTAACTGCTTATGAATATTCACTGTTTATGGGTACTTTATTACAAATTATGAAGCACTGTTAACTAAAGTACTGCTTTATAACTTTTATGGTGGGTTTCTACTGATATTTTGTTTGTTTATTATTTGTGATATGCAAAGACCAAGAAAATCTAAAGAAATATTACATTGGAAAGTTTTAAAATGGACTAGTTTCAATGGTTAAAAGTTGGGTTGGAATGTTTTCATTGTAATTTGTAGTCAAAAAATAGCTTCTGCATTTAATTTGGGATCTCATCTTAATAAGTATTAAGTACAGCAGTTTTTATTGTAAATTAAAATATTCACCTGAGCAGGGGTTTACATCAGACCTCTGATATACAGCCCCCATTGTAATGATTTTTTTTAACCAAAATAATAAAAACCCTTTTCACTGAACCTCAAAGTCTCATTGCTTCAATTTGCTTATAGTTAACCTGCATGGGCGATACAAACAATATCATCTAGTTCTAGTTCACTTTCCTACCTGTCCACGCCAAATGGAGATGACATCTTTATTGGTGGTGCTTAAAAGCAACACGAAACACCTTTCTCTGAATCATTAGACTTTAGGACTTGTGAAGCCGCCATCCCAGCTGTTTTAAGTCAATAACAGAGCCTGCGCGGCTTCCTGTGCGCGTCGACAGAGGTGTGCGTCGCGGTCGCGTACAAAACTCCCGGCGTCGCGCAGGCGCTCTAAACTTAAAACTGAAGCGTCAGCTCGCTCTGCGCATGCGCGGACAAGGAAATTGAGTGACATACATAGCAGCTGTACCGTGGGAACCGGACGACTGCAGTTTCTGCCTTTCCTCACACGCCGCAGTTTGGCGTGGAAAGCCACACACACACGCGGTACAGTGTGCAGCCGTTTGCTCCGTTTGTACAGAAGCTTCAAACATTTGATCTGCCAAACAGTTTCGCATTATAGCCGATTCGTGCGTTATAACCTGCACGTAGCTACTTTCTTGGCATATGTTTTGTTTCACACATTATTCTGGAATCACAATGCAAAAATCAAGATATCATTTAACTTTCAAACTGACAAATACAGGAAACTAGACGCATGCAAGCAACAAAAATAACCGGTTCGTTGTTATTTTACGATCACTGAGTAAAATATAGAGAAATGTACGTATGTGTATATAGGCTACATACAGCAAGAGAGAGAGAAAAAAGACCACGTGGGAATATCCGTTTCCCAGATTTATAATTCGGTTAAATGTTTGAGTAAAATGACTATTTTTTACTTCTGCAAACGACTAATGATAGAGTAATGTAAAGCATAAGATGGCAATTGTAAAAAACAAACAAAAAAAAAAAACAGTTTTAACTTCGAAGTGTCAAGAAGTCAATTCTAGGAGGATAACTGTCCACTTTAAATTAAATTATATTTTATTTTGACCAGCTGCCATTTTCTAAAAAAAAAAAGTTTATCACATTTAATTCACATTTTCCTCAAAAAATTACCTAACCGTAAATACCAAACACTTTGACTACTTCACTTGCTTTCACATGAAATGCAATTTTGTTGAAATTTAGTCCGTATGAAGCACTAAGTTCCTCGATTATAAATGTAACACTTTACACAAAGATACACTATTGATGGGCTTCAGAAAATTGTAAAATGCTAAGCTAAATTAAAACGTACACATTTGTTTTGCAATCGGTGTCATAAAGTAGGTCATCAAGTATGGTATGCACATTTATGCTTTAAATTCAACACAGTTTTATATGTATCAGGGTCTCTTAGTTCAAGCTTTTTTTCCTACCACCTCCCAATTATCCCAAAAATTAAAAACAGAGTATAACGTTTCACCAGTTTGGGAAATTCACTAATCCCGAGTCTCATGTTAACATTCTTTTTCTACATGAAACTCAAACCTCAAAAATAAACCATGTTGAACCAGACTTCATGAAAACACTGGGTTAACATGTGGAAATAATAACCTGTCCACATTATTAATTATTTGCAATACCTTATCCCAACACTTACCCCCCCTCTCCAACATGTATCCCTCTTTAATATCTCCAGCGGGGCAAGTGTGAATGCTGAATTTCAGGCACTCATACCAGATTTCTGTGCACACACAAATTATATTTCTGCTGGCGAAAGCATAAAGCTGTTTTTTTTCCCCATAATTTGTGCACTTGTGAGGTATTTGACCATGTGTGAAACAGAAGGCTCGGGTGAAAATATCTCAGCACATCTGTTGGCTAATCAGAAAGATGTGTCCGTTCGCTGGTCTGTCGGAAAATATTTGTGGAGAAATCATAGGGCCTCTTTCAGTGGCCAGTTATCTCTCAACCCGGGAGTTTGCGCAATTCCTGGAACTTAAATTTGTCTACAGTGGCCCCAAGATGTTTAGACACTTACTGTAAGCTATGCTAAGAATGTATAATCGTCAGTGCATTCAATTATGTATAATAAATAAAAATAAGTGACTTGGTGAAAGCAAAATTCAAGCTATAAATGTATAAAAAAAAATTAGATGATAAATCAGTTGTTTCTGTGCCACATTGTTGATCGCATTCATATATTTAATGTGATGATCTGTAGGTAATCTAATGTAAAAAAAATAAATAAATTAATAAAAACAACGTAATTCGCCAACATCATTGTCAACTTCATATCAAAATTGATCTTTTAAAGTAGATATTTATTTACACAAATATGCAGAAATATAATGGGTGTAAATAGTTTTTTTAATAGAATGTTCTAAATTTTACAGAGTAAAATACTTAAATGTGTAATTTTGAAGTAGAGGAGAGGCATTAAATAATGTTTTATAGCACTTTCTAGTAAATCAAACTGGGGAAAAAGGGTGTAGAAACAACTTAAACTTGGAAATTGAAATTTTTGAAATAGAAAAAAATGAAGCTGAAAAAGTTTAAAGTCTGAAAAATAAAAATATAAATTACATAAAAGAATCACCTGTAAAATGTGAAGAAAGTGTCAGAAACTGCTTGAAAAGTTTTACTGTAAAGAATTAAAGTAAAGAATTACTGTAGAACCACAAGTCGTGCCCTGAAATAAATGTGGAATTCTTAAAAAGTAAATAAAAAACATTATGTATGAATACAAAGATGAATCAGAATTTTATTTCCTACATTTCAGTGTCTTATTCCTTTTTTTTGCATGTCCAACACACACAACAAACAAAACAATCTATAATGAAAGTCTAAATGTGCTGATGTGGAGTATAGCCTGTGAGGCATTAGCTGAGGAGTGTCAGCCGTACAGTATTTAACACAAAGTGTAGGACTGCACCTGGGTCTGTGCCACCGGGTCACATTCATCAGAAACCAGAGAGCCAGAGCCGGCTAAAAAAAAAAAACTCCTCCCAGTGTCAATGGGTGCAAAGATGCCTTATTAAAGATTAATACGTGTCATAAAAGCTGGAAAGTCGATCTCTGTGGCATCTAAATCTCAGAATGCCTTTCAGATTAACCCTAGTTTGTTCAAGCCTCCTCAAAAACACAAAGCTCAGATTCACACTGAGCTCCTCGCAAGATAAAGTGCAAATATTAGGTGTTTTGTTGCAGCGAGAGGGGGCCTCACGGTGGCGCAGTGGGTAGCACGTTCGCCTCACAGCAAGAAGGTCGCTGGTTCGAGCCTCGGCTGGGTCAGTTGGCGTTTCTGTGTGGAGTTTGCATGTTCTCCCCGTGTTGGCGTGGGTTTCCTCCGGGTGCTCCGGTTTCCCCCACAGTCCAAAGACATGCGGTATAGGTGAATTGGGTAAGCTAAATTGTCTGTAGTGTAGTTCAAGTCTCTCTTTTTTCATTTGTATTTTAACCCGATATCTTTTTTTGGATCCAAAGGGGTGATAACATCATATGAATGTTTTAATAGTTCTTATAGCTATTGGTGGAAGTACTACCCACTTTCTGGCATTTTCACACGGCATGGTACTTGGAATGATTTTGGTTACAGGCAATCAGTTTAGTGGAATAAATTTAGCTCCTACGTCAGAGCAAGGTCTACCCCAGCACAAAAGGAACTACAATGACGTAGTACACAGATCGGGCGACTGCATGCCAAACACTGTAAAAAATGATGACAAGTCATGACAACAAATGATTTTATGTTTAAAAAGTAATAATTAAGGGTTAATACTTTAAAGGGTTAGTTCACACAAAAACTACAATTATGTTATTAGTTACTCACTCTTATGTTGATCTAATCCCCTGAGACCTCCGTTTGTCTTCGGAACACAAATGAAGATATTGTAGGAGAATAAACTGTTGAACTAAGTTGTTATTTTTGTATTACGTGCACACAAATACATTCTCGCAGCTTGTTAATATTCAGATTGAATCACTGAAGGCATAAGGTCTGTTTTGAGGATGTTTTTGGTACTTTTCTGGACTCTGAACATCTCTAGACCGTTGCTACATATGGAGGACGAGAGAGCTCTCGGATTTCATCTAAAATATCTTCATTTGTGTTCCAAAAAAGGTCTCAGGGGTTTGGGATGACATTACGTAGAGTAATTAATAACAACTGCATTTGGTTGAACTAAACCTTTAACTCATTTTAAGAAGTTACTCAGATTTCAACTAAAATGTTTAAGTTACACAAAGTATAACTTCATATTTTTCATCAGTTTGCTTGATGTACGCTGTTAACAATTTCCTGTAGAATCTACAGTAACTTACCGACAGCAGTTTGCCAGTAACTTACTATAAATCAATTACAGCAAAATACTGTATTTACATTTACAGCACCATTTATCTTGCTATATATACATTTTCAGTATTGTGTCTTTACTGTAAAGTATACAATACGTTTCAAAATGCAACTTTAAAATACAGTAACATACTCCATAACTGTCTTACAGCAAAAAATACAGTTTGTATTACAGTGTACAGTGTAAGTTGAAATTACTAGAAAGTTATTTTGATTAATCTATATAAAGCAGTACGACGTTTTTTTTAAGAGTAGAAATATCAGCTTACTATACACTATATACTATACTATACTATACACCTAACTATACACTATATATACACTTGAAACACTATAAAGTGTTTCAAGACAGAATCATACAGAAAAGATTTACCTGTTGTCTTTGTCTGCGGTGTTGTGCTCCTTTCTCAGTCTCGACACTACAAGTTGATGTTAATGATTTAGTCCTCCATCCTCCAGTTGTTGATTTTGTTGAATGATGTGCTTGGTGCTGCTGTTGGCTGCTTTGCATCCCTTTAGAGACTGTGCAAATGCAATCAGGAAAATTTAGTTCTTGGAGACCAAGTTTCTATAACTTCAAAGCATGAAAGCCCATCAAATCAACAAATTTTGCAGGTTTTCATCCCTGGTATTTTCTTTCCATTTGAGAAAACCCAACAATTGCGGCTTAAGTTTCATGTGTTTTCAAATGTTATAAACATTACACCTGATATTAAAGGTACAGTATGTGATCATCGCTGCTATTGGGTGGCTATTCACAACAAACAAAAGTGCATTTTGATGATGCTGTGACCGATAATAAAAATAATAATAATTATAATAATAATAACAACAATAAAATGTATTATTTTATTATTGATGATTATTTATGATTCACCTTTCTTAAACTCAAAGTGCTACAAGATATACAATAACAAATAAAAAATGCTGAGAATAACAAACTTGCATAATAGTGAGTGTGGAATCATAAGAGTTTTCGTCTTCATTACATCCTTTGAGACTCCAGTAGAAATCATATTCATGGATGAGCCAAAGTTTTCAAATGTTATTATCATGGTAGTATAAAGCAGAGTATGGCTGAAAGTTGTTAAAGCAAAACAAGAGCGCTGAATATGCTGATAAGAGACGAGCGTGACGTGGCACAAAAGCAGCAGAGCTTTTATTATGCCACAGTCCAACATTTCTGGTTCTTCTGCTCATGATCCCATGGAGAAGAAGCAGCACTGTTTAATCATACCAATACATTTATGGGTTCTGTAATAATGCTACTCTATGCAGTCTAATAAAACACACAACATATAAAAGTTCCTTTGGCGTTTTTCTGTTTTCTAGAAAACCAAACCGGAAATCAAGGGTGTGTGACGTCATTAGCATGAGGACACAGGACACGGTCTGTGGTTTAATTAGCTTATTTCTCAGGATTCGAACATTCTTCAAAACAGTTAGGATAATGCAAGTATATAGAGTCAGCAAAAGATATAACACTGCTCTAGTGTTTTGTGTGTGTGTGTGTGTGTGTGTGGATATTTTGATGAAAAAAATCTTACATAATGTGCCTGTAAAGGAATAGCTTAGCCAAACATAAACAATTACTCACTCTCAATCATCCCCAAACTGGAGTTTCATTAATCTGCTCTGAAGAATCTTTGAAACAGCCATTGACTTCCATTCTATTTGACTTCTATATATTTCAATGGCGACTGGTTTAAAAATATACTTTTTTTGTATGTGTTCAACAGAAGAAAAAAAAACGTAAAGGTTTGCAACCACTTGAGGGTAAGACAATTCAAATGTTGACATCATATTTAAATCTGATGACCCCAAACACAGGTGTAAACATGGTCTCATTTCAAACCACTGAGCACCACAGAAGTCCACTGAAAAAAAATTATTCATAAAATTTAGAAAAGTTTTGGTTTTTGAAGGTAAGTGGTTGCAAACAAGTTATATGGGCTGAATTTAAACAAACAAATTAAGTTGTACAGTACTAAATTTAATGGGTTTGTTTAAATTCAGCCCATATCAATTGTTTGCAACCACTTACCTTAAAAAAATTTATCCAATTAATAATTTTTTTCAGAAACCTCAATTTCTCTTTAACTGAGGAAAGAAAGAAAGATAGAAAGGAACATATTGGATGACAAGAGGGTGAGTAAATGATCAGGAAATGTTTGTTTTGAAAGTGCACTGCTACTGTAAGTTTTAAACTCAAAACTAAACCTAGTGTTGTTTATTTCAGGTGTCTTTCAGCACTGCGACTGCAGGAGAAGCAGGAGCTCTTCATGGATCATCCAGCAGCCCCTGCGCAAGGGGTTTGGCGCCTGATCCAGACAGCGAGAGGAGGGGGGAGAGAGAGAGAGGGGAGAGAGAGAGAGAGGAGAGAGAGAGAGAGAGAGAAAGAAAGTCACCGGCCGGGGAATCTGTGGGTTAGCATGACGTCTCAATAGAGGAGGGCCTTCAGAGCCCAATTCAGCCCCGGCACCACGTGCTCAAGGAGCGTGGGAAAGAGGCGAGCTTTTCTTCCCAGCAAAGAAAGAGCCAGTATCGAATAACAGGAGCGCAGAAGAGCCGGGGCGGCCCGAACAGAGCTAGAGCTCCTACTGCAAGAGGACAAGATTATCTCCAGCAAACGCAAACACTCTGAGACTACCGTTCAGAGAGGACACATTTAAAGAGAGACACTGCAGGTTAAAAACAACACCTTTTCAAATACACCTGACAGATTTTGGCTTTCGTAAAGTATTTCTTTCAGTCTACTGGGAAGAAAACCTCCAAAATAAACTTTTAGATGCTTCTTTTGTCGCTCCTTATCAAATAAAATGCCTATTTTTAATGGCCATTTTATGAAAATAAGCCATAAATCTCCACTTCCGCAGCTTTTACACACAGCAAACATTAGTTTTATTTATATGATTATATACAGTTTAACAACTTATTTGACAAAAAAAAGGTTGGGTTCCACAATTGATTTGTGTTCTGACAACATGAAGGAATTAAGTTATTAGTTTTTACAAATTTAAGTTGATTGAACATAAAACTATTAAGTTGTTCCAAATAAACCCCTCAAGAATTGTGTTGTTTCAGCTCATTATAATTACGTCATTTGAACCAAAAGCTAATATAATATTTTGCACATATTCCATTAAATATAATGCATTATTTACATATTATACTTAAGATTTGTGAAAATCTGTAATACAAAAAAAATAGTTTGCGGTTCTGGGGGAAGTGTGGTGATCATTCTTTCACCCCGTTCACCTGCAATGTCTTGTTTTACACAGGACTCAGACATAGCTTTACGCAACAAGGACTGAATGTTTGCGGTCCATCCTGTTATGAACTTACGAATCGTCCTCAAAAACCTGGAAGGAAAGCAGTGTCTGGCACCGAATCAGCAGCGCAGTCTTTGGGGAACCCAGGCAGATTTTTTTCTGTAGTTTTGTCAGATTTACAAATGGAGATACGACTTAAGACTAAACATAAACAGCGTCCAGTTTGAACAAAAAAAAAATGTAGAGCAAACAAAACGTTTTGTTGGTTCTCTGAGATAACTGTGAGAGAGATAACATGCAAAATATTATGGTAAAACTTAGCAAGCATTTATAAAAAAAACCAAATGAAAAATTAAGCAAGTGTCATTTTGTGGGGTCCGTGCAACATTTAACTTATTCAATTTGTGATTGTTTTATAAAATATTAGAAAAAAAGTCTTATGTATAATAAGATGTATATTAGATGTACATTAGATTGTTTATAACAAAAAGAAAAAAGTAAATTATTTACATAAAAACAAAGCCTAAATGATTAACATTTTATAAAATCTTCTTTTTAATATTAATTGTGAATCCTTTCATAAAGTGATACTAAAAACACTTAACATTTATTGTATGAACATTTTATGAGTAACAATTCTTGGAAATATTTTAAGGCAATACGTACATTACATTGTGGAAAACAAATGCAGATTTTATGCTTTTTTTTAATAAAACTGTACAAAAAAAATTGAACAAAATGATCATTTAATGAAAACCTGTGCTCAAACCAGTCTTATTTTAATGACAATATTCAAATATTATTAAAAACAACATTTCATTGACAATTTAGAAGGTTTGCTAACATTTTATGTACAATATCTTATTATACGGTGTAAATTCCAGAGTAAAAGCCAGAGTAATAAACAAGGTTTTTTGCAAAACATTAAATGAATGAATGATTTGTCATTGAATGAAAGTCTTATTATTGTTTCTGAGCTTAAGATTTTATGAAAATGAAAGATTCTGTAAACTTTTTATGACAAGTATAGAATTAAAGAGTCAAATTTGCCAATTAAATTTGTGTCATTACTGTAGGCTCAATTCAGTGAAAAATCCCATTTAAACTATATTATTATATTGTGTTAATCAAATGTAGAGCATATTCTTCCAAAAACTAAAATAAAAAAGGCTTAACAGGATTTTTGTGCAAAAGAAATCATTGTAAATCCTGTATTAAGCATCAAGTAGATTATGTCTTGTAAAAAAATTACGTTACACTTAAAAAAAAAGGCCTAAACAGGATTTTTGCACATAAAAAAATAAACATAAAATCATCCTGTGGTAAAATATAAAGTATAATATTATATTGTGCAAAACAAATTTACACCACATACTTGATAACAACTCGACAAATTTTTCAGTGCAAAGCACAAAATGAAACTGTTTAATTGCTGCTTTTGCACAGTTATAATGACACAGTGCAGCAAATAAAATGAAAAAAGACTAGTAGAAGAACCATATTTAAAAGAAAAAAAAAGTGTGAGTTGTAAAAGAGCAGGACACCTGTGATCCCAGGCTTCAGACGTGCAGGACCTCCTGGAACTGCGACAGCACCCGGTCGAAATGAGTGCCTTCCCAGAAGACCTTCCCACAGCCGGTACAGATGAAGTAGACTGGGATGCGGGGCAGGAGGCCTGGTGGGACAGTCTCGAGCTGCACCTCTGCTCCGCTGGGGAACCTGAAGGTCTGGGGGTCCAGGTCTGATCGAGGGGCCCAGCGGCAGTGAGGGGTGAACAGGGGGCCCTCGGGGGGCCTCCAGCTGTTGTACTCTGCCTGCGTCTCGTCCCGTGGAACACAGTCGTCCCGCTTGGACACGATGTTCTGAAGAAGACCTGATGTGAGAGAGAGAGAGAGAGAGAAAAAGTGAATAGGAACTAGTCAACTTGTAAACAGGATCAGAACCTTTCATCATAAAATATGTGTACCAGTTCTTGTCTTGAAAGGTCAACCTTTTTTGGAAAAAGGCTTATTTTACAACTCCCCTAGAGCTAGAGTTTAGTTTCACCATGCACCATGGGAGCACTTTTAGCTTAGCTTAGCATAAATCATTGAAACGGATTAGACCATTAGCACCTTGCTCAAAAATGTCCAAAGAGTTTCGATAATTTTCCTATTTTAAGCTGGACACTTCTGTAGTTACATTTTATACTAAGGCTGAGGAAAAATGAACAGTTGCAATTTTCTAGGCTAATATGTCTAGGAACTATACTCTCATTGCAGCGTAATAATCACGGAACTTTGTTGCTTAAACATGGCTGCAAAATGTTGTAAAATGAGTGTTCCTTTAAAGAGATAGTTCACACAAATATGAACATTCTGAAATCATTTACTCTCTCTTCAATTGCTCCAAACCTATTTGAGTTTCTTTCTTCTGTTGAACACAAAAAGAAGATATTTAGAAAAATGCTGTGTGCTGGAACCCATTGGCTTTCACAGTATTTTTTTTTTCCTACTATAGAAGTCGTTGGATCCCAGCAACCAGCATTTTTATAAATATCTTCTTTGTGTGTGTATAAACGGAAAAAGGAAACTCATAAAGGTTTAAAACTAAAAAAAGTGTCATTTTAATTTAGGGGTGAACTATCCCTTTAAGATGTCTAGATGTTTTTTTGATCCACTTTAAACAGTGACTATTATATTTTAAGGCAAGACACTACAGAAGAATGTGGGAAAAATAACTAATAGTTATCATACTTGATTACATTAAGAATTGCAAACAGAATTGTTTTTTATTTTTATTTTTTTATTGCACGTTTTCCAAAGTATGTTTAAAGATGCTAATTGTGTATTGTGTAATTATATGCATGTAGATGTGCTAATTCGCACACAAAAACTTGAAAATCAGATTAGGTTTGGTTCCAAAGAATTTTTTGTTGTGTTTTTCAAAAGTCAAAAGTTTATTAATACCAAAAGGGTATTTCGGGAATCTGATTTTATCACTCAATAATTCAGAAAATCCTGCGAGCAGCAAAAGAAGATCTGGCTAATCCAATTATTGGACAATCCAAAGTAAATTTCTAACTTTTGTTCTCCCTCAGTAAATTCTTCAAAATGTTGATCAAAATGAACAAAAATGTGAATGTATTGTAGGTGAAAACTACACAATCAAATCGATAAAGTGCAACAAAAGAAACACTTTATAGTTTGGATGTCATTAGAGTGAAAATAGTATGAAAAGCCCAAAATTTACAGGTGCATAAAAATCGTTTTTGCCAGCAGTGTTTCGAAGAGACAGTTCAGCCAAAAAGGAACATTTACTCACTATTTACTCACCCACATGTTCCTTCTCCCAATCCTGTATAAGTTTCTATTTTCTGTTAACCATTTATATGAAGAATATATTTTGAAGAATGTTGGAAACTGCTGCCATTGACATCCATAGTAAGAAGTAAGTCAATGGCTCCAGGTTTCCAACATTCTTCAAAATATCCTCTTTTATGTTCAGCAGTAGAAATAAACAGGTTTCTGTCAAATGGAGGATGAGTAAGTAATGACAATTTCCATTTTTGGGTGAACTATCCCTTTAAAAGAAATTGTAAAATTGGATTTATCTGCATTAAAGCTGCAAATGCATGCATGTCGTGTTGTGGTGGGAAACAAATTAAAAAGGAGTGTGAACCTCTCTCTTTCATCATGCGTGTCATTTCCTCTCTGCTCAGCTTAAAGTACTCATTGCAGTTGCAGGCCTGGAAACAGGTGAGAGAAAAAACACATTAATATGTAATTAAACTTTATGACACAGCAATAAGATGCTAAATCAAGTGCTAGTTCATAAAATTCCTTAAGATGGTAAAAATGAAGAGACCACATGAAATCTCAAAGTTTCTTTGGATTTACTGGCTTTATTAGGTTTGGATTTGACAAAAATTTATTTGTTTTATTCTAAAAAGCTTTGAAAACATTTCCTCCAAATTTCAAATTAAACTTATACTAATATTTATTTCTCCAGAAAATGACTGTTGTTTCAAAAATAGAAAAATGTTTCCATATTTTGTGAAAATTAGGGTTATTCCAATAAATACATTCATTCATTTTCATTTCGGCTTAGTCCCTTTATTAATCTGGGGTCGCCACAGCGGAATGAACCGCCAACTTATCCAGCATATGTTTTACGCAGCGGATGCCCTTCCAGCTGCAACCCATCTCTGGGAAACATCCATACACACCCATTCACACTCATACACTACGGACAATTTAGCCTACCCAATTCACCTATACCGCATGTCTTTGGACTTGTGGGGGAAACCGGAGCACCCGGAGGAAACCCACGCCAACACAGGGAGAACATGCAAACTCCACACAGAAACGCCAACTGACCCAGCCGAGGCTCGAACCAGCGACCTTCTTGCTGTGAGGCGAACGTGCTATCCACTGCGCCACTGTGAGGCCTCCAATAAATACAGATTTTTTCGAACTCTTTTGAAGTTAAAATGAACATCAATATGTCTGAAAAATAACCCTAAACATTTTTATTTTCAATTGGAAAGGAATAAGTGCTAAGTAGTTTGCAGGAAACTGGATTTTCAGATGTTTTTTTCATAGCTCTGTCTGTATAGGGCTATTGCAGCCTTATAGGGAATTTACATTTCCTACACACTTGATTTTAATTCAATGTGATCAATTGTGTTTATTTAAAAAATAAAATAAAAATAAAGAAATGTATATGCATTAACAACTATTTACAACATTTACAGATACATTAATGTTCAAGATATTGTTCAGCAACACATCTTTTTGTTTCCGAAAGCCCCTTGCTGTAATTTCAAAATAATTAATAAAGCAAAAATGCGAATATTGTGAAATATCACTTTAAATAATCATTTTCTTTGTGATTATATTTTATTATATATATTGAATCACATTAATATATTATGTAATATATTCCTGTGATTCAAAGCTGTATTTGCAGTCAAATGATTCTTCAGAAATCATTATATCATGATGAGCTGCTGCTCAAAAGAAACAGTTCTAATTATTAGCAAAACTGAAAACTGCTGTTGTTCTGTTTCATATTTCTTTTGATGAAATGTTAAAGGGACAGACGACAATTTATGAAGATATTTTGAAGAAAGCTGAAAACCTGTAACCATTGATTTCCATAGAAAAAAACAAAAACTATGAAAGTCAATGGTTACAGGTTTCCAACATTTTTCAAAATATCTTCTTTTGTGTTTAACAGAAGAAAGACACTCAAACTTGTTTGAAACAAATAAATGGTAAGTAAATATGACAGAAGTTTTAGTTTTGGATGAACGATCCCAAATCCTACTGGTCAGAAACATCTGAATATAAGTGTATACACACACATACAGCGGTAAATCACAGGTTGCAAACTAGACTCAGATACATTTCAAACAGTCTGTTAATTCCCACGCCAAACTCTCTCATGCACGCACGTACACACAAACGCTCACACATATGCACACACACAAACACAGAGTGGGGCGAGGTGTGAGGTCAGAAGTTTGAGCGGCCTCTCTTGATTTCACACCTCAGTGCTGCTTCTGTCTCATCCTCATTCCCACCCTCTCAAACAACACACAGGCGCTAAAAGCCTCGTCACTGAACGGCAGAGAGACTAAGAGCTGCTGAACACGACACCTTCACACCATACCGACAACTCATCTGACTGAAAATCCTCTCACAGGAGTCAAATGAAAACTCATTGATTCATCAAAGTCATTTTCCCCTCACATTCATGTTTCTCCACATCCACTGCTATTAACGTTACTGTAAAGAAAATACAGTTTTTTTCTTCTGTTAAACTTAGTTGACTATCAAGCTTCAATAAGCTCCAAAACTACCATGCCAATATTTGTAACAAAATTCATGTCCCCCTGAAATCAAAGCCATCGTTTTTGGGGGTTGGTATCAATATGTTTTGATAGGTCATGTATAAATAAATTAGGTTTACATTGTTTACGCAATTTAATCTAAATTTACAAACAAATGACAATAATATAATATAAAAATGTACCATAAAAATGTTTATTTAATGCTACATTCAAACATAGTACAAGTTTACACCCTTCAATTTACAAACAAAAGTATAATATAATATAATATAATATAATATAATATAATATAATATAATATAATATAATATAATATAGGGCTGCACGGTGGCGCAGTGAGTAGCATGATCGCCTCACAGCAAGAAGGTCGCTGGTTCGAATAAAATACCCCTGAAATAAAAACTATATTTTATTTAATTTCCATAAATCCCCAAGCCCTAACTAAAAGACTATCCACAAATCATTCAAATTACTAATTAATTTAAGTAACCAGGCACCTGGAGGAAACCCACGCGAACACGGGGAGAACATGCAAACTCCACACAGAAACGCCAACTAACCCAGCCAGGGCTTGAACCAGTGACCTTCTTGCTGTGAGGCGAGAGTGCTAACCACTGAGCCACCATATCGCGCCTAACCTATTTTTTGAAAAACAAAATGAATATATTTTGGTCTATTTGGATAGTATTCTATGGCTTTTTGGAGTCTATGGTGACTCTTTTGCTGAACTGATGGACATTGAAAGTATACAGATTAGACAAATAAGTTATTGCTGTATTATTTAATCTTATTATTTTATTTTTATTCTTTCAAGTGTATTATGTAATTTTGAGTTAATTATTCTTGTTGTATTTATTTATTTATTTTTGCTAAACTTACAATTGAAACCTTTGTCAATTTGTATGACAATGTTCAAAATAAAAATTGCTGTTCAAAAAAAAATATATATAATAATAATATATATATTACACTAAATGATAACAAAACATTATTTCACCCATATTGCCACATTTCCATAGTCCCCATTTAAATTTAATGTGACTTCTCTTTTTCCCTACATATGATGTGTGTGTGTGCGTGCGGCACAGGTGCTGTCTCTGAGTTTCAGTCTGATCTCCTCTTCGTCCCACACACTGCGCTGGCGGATTGGCAAAGAAAAAAAAAGCACACTCCGGCAACTATTTACTCAGCTCCTGAGTTTCCCATGCTGAACATGTCCAAACCTGCTCCGCCAACTCTTCTGACTCGAGCCTCTTTCTCCATCTGTGTTTGCCTCCAAAACCACAGAAACACAGGAGGAAGAGCGAGAGGCGCGACCAGACAAACACTATGGCAAACATGTCAATGCCACATCATGCAGGAGCTGATGATCGCGTTCGTGATTGCCAGACACTTCAGCTTTCTGTTTACAACATTGTGTCACAGTGGAGTCTCAGACTGAACATGTATGATATTCCCATTGAAGATGTGGCATATTATAGAGAATCTAGATCTATATAAGCGATCTATTTGTAATGATCACTGTGCTCCGTTGAATTACGTTCTGGGATGTAAATGATGTCAAATGTACACTGTAAAAGAATAGTGATTTTGCGAATCACAAGTGCTTTCTGTTTATTTACGGTTGTGAATTGCATTACGGGATGTTGATCTCTGTTCTATCGACTTTTGATGTTGAAGATTCTAATTTATAGTTTAATAGTTTGAAATAATATAATGTATAAGAAGTAATATATAGAGAAACAATTCTGTAAAATAACAGAAAATGTACTGGCAGTTTGTTACAAGGTTTTTGTAGCGTAATATACTGTACAACACCAACCCAGACGATATATCACTTTCAACCATTAAAAATGTTAATAATAGTCATTTTTTCTAACTTTTCAAGCTTAAATTTGATGGAAGAAAGATCAAAGTTATAAATAAATAAAAAAAATCTAAACAAGAATCACCAAATATGGAAAATGCTAATTTACAGATATTTTCCCAGTGTAACTCTGCTCCACACTTTTATTTGAGTAAGACAGGAGATTAAAAATGACAAATGATTTTTTGGGATATTCGCCTTAGTATGTGTAAATACTCATTGTTTCTCTGTAACTATATAATAAATGACATAAAGGTGTTTACAGTTATTTAATCTGCAAACTTCATTTGAAACTCAGGAATTAAAAAAAGAACAAAACATTAAGCAGAAATTAACACTTACTAAAAAAAGAAAAAGAAAAAAAAGACATTTCTGTCGCTCAATAGCTATCTGCATAAAATATGCGCAAAACTGGAATTTCGCATAAAACATTTGCAAATAAAAGACCATCTAATTTCCAAATTTCCATCCAACGACTCAAAGAGAGCAAAAAAAAAAATTAACTTCCTAATAAGCTGGTGACAAATATTAAAAAGTAAAATGGGATCTGCTGCAGTAATTTCACTTAAGAATCCAAACGTGGACAATCAGGAAAAAAATCATTCAATACATCAACATTTAGTAAAAGAAAAAAAAACAAGGGAATCTCTGTCTTTCATTAGAAAAATGTTATTTTTATTACAATGTTAATTTCTGCCTATTTTAAATTCCTGATGTTCAAGTTTGTGTATCAATTAATAATCAACGAACTGTTACACCGACAAAGACCTTTTTTAAATCTCCTGCGTTACCTGAATAAAAATGAATGAGTGTGGAGCAGTGCTGACATAGAGAAGCAACGGAAATATGATTGCATGCAGGATTTTAAACCAATGGGGACAAGAGAGTGAAAGAATGAAACCTTTAACATTCTGTCACCATTAAAACAAGATTTTATCTCTGATTTTATCTCAGCTGGGACACACTTTGGAAACAGTGGAGTATTTAACCGTCTGACTCGTCCCACACCGTTTGTGTTATGGAAATGAACGATACATCAAAACATGAAGGTTGCGGTGAAGAGATAAAATCCCAATTACCCGAACTGAAATTAAATTAAACAGAAATCATGACAGGCTTGACGTGATTAGGAAACACCAAAAGCTACAATTTATTTAATAAAATTAAAAAAGTTTTAGAGTTAACACAACATTATGAGCAACATTGTTATTATTATTATTATTATTATTATTATTATTATTATTATTATTATTATTATTATTATTTGTTAATAATAAATAATACATCTTTTACTGCACTTTTACATTACAGTGAAATATTACAAAAGCAATGTTCTTGGTTGAATATTGTATTTATATTTACTATATTACTTTTGTTTAGATATTACTATAATGTTAATATTAATTACTACAATATTTACAGTCAAGCTCAATAAACCTGAAACTTTAGATTTTTCATATTTTTTCCTTCTGTTTTGAATGCAGGTAACATTTAGAGAGACTGATTATCAACACACTAATGAACGAGTGTAAATTCATTGCTGGAAGTTATTTTTGCTTTATTTAATAACTCTAGAAAAGCCTAAAGTTTGTACAATAACTCTATAACTACGCTTAGCTTATAACTACGCTATAACTACGTATTTTGGACTATGGACACTTTAACTGTGTTAAAACTGAAATGTATTAATGTATAGGTACAGACGGAGAGAGGGAGCAGTCATGGGTGAGGGGAAGTGGAGGGAAAAATGCCCCCCCCCCCCCCCTCTCTCTCTCTCTTTCTTTCTGTCTCTCCCTCTCCGACGCTCCCATGGGAAAATCCTGGACTGCACATGGAAGGCGGGGCTTGTGCTGTGTGTGGGTCATGTGACCGAGCGTCTGACCAATGAGAGTGGGTTGCTATGATTCAAACAGCAGCAGAGGCAGGTGAGCGTGGGAACAGGAGCTCTGTCACCACAGCAAACCTCAGCATTTGACACATTCGTTCACAGCTCGGGCGGCCAATAACAAGATCACTGCCGTCTTGAGCAATGTGGAGAGATAGGGCTGTGGGAAACTAATCGGGGGTTGGCATTCGGACATTTTTTTGGAAGAGAGGAAAATGTGGTTTACATGTAGTGATTTATATGTGCATTTAAAACTCGATTTTAAAGTGAAGACATACACCTTATATTTAAACTACTCTGTTTTGTTTAGCTGAATTCTTTATTTCTGTCTTTCTGGTGAAAATGTAATATTGTAATTATGGTAAAATTACAAAACTAAGGTATAGTTCCGACTAAAGCAACATAAAAAAAAGATTAATAAAAATAAAAAATGTAACTAATAATAAACATCTAACGCACATGAAAAAATATAGTAGTTGATGTCATTAATTTAATATAATATAATATAATATAATATAATATAATATAATAAAAACAATTGACCATAAAATAAAAAAATGTTTGATACTGCAATTTTTTTTTTTACAAATTATTTTATATTTTACGTTTAAGAGTTATAATCTAAATGTACAAACTAGTAGGGATGTGTTATTTGAGGAAAATCGCACAGCCATACAAACTAGTGACAAAAATACAATGCAACTGATGTATAATACAGTCGTGGCCAAAAGTTTTGAGAATGAATCAAATATTAGTTTTCACAAAGTTTGCTGCTTAACTGCTTTAGATCTTTGTTTCAGTTGTTTCTGTGATGTACTGAAATATAATTACAAGCACTTCATACGTTTCAAAGACTTTTATCGACAATTACATGACATTTATGCAAAGAGTCAGTATTTGCAGTGTTGGCCCTTCTTTTTCAGGACCTCTGCAATTCGACTGGGCATGCTCTCAAATAACTTCTGGGCCAAATCCTGACTGATAACAACCCATTCTTTCATAATCACTTCTTGGAGTTTGTCAGAATTAGTGGGTTTTTGTTTGTCCATCCCGCCTCTTGAGCATTGACCACAAGTTCTCAATGGGATTAAGCTCTGGGGAGTTTCCAGGCCATGGACCCAAAATTTCAACGTTTTGCTTCCCGAGCCACTTAGATATCACTTTTGCCTTGTTCACCAAACTGTTGTTGGATTGTTAGAAGAAGTTGCTGTTGGAGGGTGCTTTGGTACCAATCTTTATTCATGGCTGTGTTTTTGTGCAAAATTGAGGGTGAGCGCACTCCCACTTGAATGAGAAGCAACCCCACACATGAATGGTGCACCTCACCTGCCTGCTGCCATTCCTGAGCAAGCTCTGCACTGGAGGCACTCGATCCCGCAGCTGAATCCTCTTTAGGAGACGATCCTGGCACTTGTTGGACTTTCTTGGATGCCCTGAAGCCTTCTAAACAAGAATTGAACCTCTTTCCATGAAGTTCTTGATGATCCTATAAATTGTTAATTTAAGTGCAATCTTAGTAGCCACAATATCCTTGCCTGTAAAGCTATTTTTATGCAACGCAATGATGGCTGCATGCGTTTCTTTGCAGGTCAACATGGTTAACAATGGAAGAACAATGTTTTCAAGCATCACCCTCCTTTTAACATGTCAAGTCTGCCATTCTAACCCAATCAGCCTGACATAATGATCTCCAGCCTTGTGCTCGTCAACATTCTCACCTGAGTTAACAAGACGATTACTGAAATGATCTCAGCAGCTCCTTTAATCACAGCAATGAAATGCAGAGGAAAGTTTTTTTCAGGATTAAGTTAATGCTCATGGCAAAGAAGAACTATGCAATTCTTCTGATCACTCTTCATAACATTCTGGAGTATATGCAAATTGCTATTATAAAAACTTAAGCAGCAACTTTTCCAATATTTATGTAATTCTCAAAACTTTTGGCCACAACTGTATAATATAATATAATATAATATAATATAATATAATATAATATAATA
>CAIGQW010005633.1:1335297-1370241 GCA_903798125.1 Danio choprae | reverse complement strand
TATAATATAATATAATATAATATAATATAATATAATATAATATAATATAATATAATATAATATAATGTAATATAGAATTACCATTTTAAATTGTTTATTTAATGCAAAAAAAGTTTTTCCACAAATTAGTTTACATTCTAAGTTGACACGTTTTAATCTAAATGAACAAACTAGTGACTAAAATACGATACATTAGACGTTTTTACTTTTTTTGTGTACACATGATACACAGGAATTTGCAAAGAAAACTCAAACCCCGATTCTTCTGGAGGTAATAAGAGCCACTTGAGGAATTACCAAAAAGCTCATCAGTGCTAACCTCCAGCCTCGAGGCGTTTCAGATTAGCACTGCTGTCAATGCTAATGGTGCATTCATTGCCCAGACACCTGAACCTGACAGGACGCAAACTCTTATGACTCTTTTCTCTCTTTCTAACAACATACATGTGTGGAGAAAACTCTCCACTGTTGGTCTTGGAACAGCTCGAACCCAAAGAAGTTTGTTTCTTGGCAGCTCTGCTCGAGGGGGGGCGGGGGGTGGGGGGTTGAGGGTTGGGTGGTTGGTTTTTTGGGACTGGAGCTCCACAGAGAACCACAGGAGTCGGGGAATAATGGCCCGTGTGGAGACTCTTTGTGTGGGCTTTCGCTGCAGGGCTCAGGGGGGCACCGGGGGTTTTGTGTGCTAGCTTGGCCTCTGTGAAACTAGCCTTTCCACCCAGCCCATTGATACTTGCCCCTCTCTCTCAGAGCTGGGCTCTTTAGCGCTGCCCAAATAGGGGGATAATAGCCCCACTACGAGCCCTGAAACCAAGAATGGCTCATAGCTCCTTTCTTTCTCTCTCCTCTCATTCTTTCGTCTCAGGCGGTCAGATCAATGACTCTTACATACTTCCAGCAGTAAATAGCCTTGAGGATGTCACTGGGGAATTTGGAGAGGCTCTTTGTCCGCAACTAGATGTAAATAAATGAGTGTTGGAACTAGTGCTGGGTGATGTATTGGACACATTTGGATTATGAATATAGAATGATTTATTATTAGCCTATTAGGTCCTGTATAGTGCCAGTTTGTGGCTGCTTGTGTTAAAAGTTGGGAAGTTCAATTCTCTTTGGGTTTTTTGAACAATCTGTTTTAGTGAATTGGTTTAACACCTAATGAACCGATATTAAAATTCTGTCAAGCACACATAAGCCAGTTATTTTGTTATTGTCAATAGCGGTCCAAAACTTGCCAAAATAAATGAAAAATATGAAGATTTTAACAGTTAACAGGACAATTTTAAATCCTATTAACAACAGTGTTGTGAAATTAATAGTTTTCCATTAAATGCAAAAATAGATTGCAGCATTCAGGAATAGTTCACCCAGAAATTAAAATTACTCTATAATTTACTCAACCTCAAGCCATCCTTCATGCATACATGACTTTTTTTTCTTTCAGACGAACACAGTCGGAGTAGTTTTCAATTTTATCCTAGCTCTTCCATGCTGTATAATGGCGTTGGGTAGTGTCTTTTATTTTGAATACAGTTACACCAAGTAAACTAGTTTTCTTGTTCATAATAGTCTTCTGTAGTAATCAAACTGTGTGGTAATTCCTGTGAGACGTGTCTATTACGTGTCTACGAATGTGTCTTATGTCATATGTCATACGTTGTAGATCGTGCACTCGGCTGTCGCTAGTAAGTTGGTGATTTAAGTTTCTAATTTGAAAACGAAAACTACTTTTGTTACAAAAACATATCGGTCTGCCTGAGAAGACATTTGTTAACCCTCTGGTGGTTCATAGGTTAGTTTGGCGATGAAGCTTTTGGAAGCTTCAAAACAAAAGCCATTACCATTATACAGCATGGAAGAGCCAGGATAAATTGGCTCATCTGACAAAAAAAAAAAAAGTCATACCAAGGATGGGTTGAGGGTGAGTAAATGATGGGGTAATTTGAATTTTTGGGTAAACTATACCTTTTAATGTAAAAATGTAAATACGACCATACAAAATTTCCAAATATCATATAGTAAAGCTCTAATATTGGTAATATATTGCATATTATTGAAACAGTTATGTATATTTCGTTCATACTGTTGTGTCTGCATCAAATAAATTGAACAATATTAATTTATTTAAACAAATAAAGTATATTATTTTTAAGTAGAACTTCTACTAAAATGTTTTCAAATAGATTTTGGAAAATATCTAATTATTAGAGTATATTAAAAATATTTTCTCATTGACTAACAAATATATTTGTTTTATTATACACAACATGGCACACTTGCCTGTGCTTATTAAAATATCTAACAGGACAATTATTGTTATATTTTAAATGATAAAGAACTTATTGCTGTCAAATGGGTAAAGACTAGTTAGTTGGTGACGAACTATACATATCTAAAATGACAATAACTTTGGATTTTGGAGCTGCACTGACATCCTTAAAAATCTTTAATATGGCATCACATTCTTTGTGTTTTAAATATGCCTGATAAGATTTTTTGTGTGGAAATTTTAATGAGGTGTAAATATTGTTAAAATATAATTAATGTGTCAATTTTTTGATCCAGAATAAATAAGATTAAAACAGGTTTGCATTAAACTTCTATTGTTTTAATGGTTGAAAGCCCTTTTTGTCCATGACCATTTTTTCATATACACATTTATACACACATGGAGGAAGAGAAAGATGACTGGGAGAGAGAAACTGAGGGCAAGGTTGTCAGGTTGTGCAGACTTCCCACCACACCCACAGTAACTTGCTGTGGTATTTGTCCCGTCCTGTCTCCCAGTGTCTTGTCATGGGAGCGCCACCGCATTCTGTTGCGCAAGCCTCGTGCTGCGTTTCACACCTCTCTTTCTTCCCTTGCTCGCTCTCTTTAACCGACACACTTAAGCATGTTCGGAATGCATTGTGAAGTCTTCATGATTCATCCCCAACTGTAAATATTGACTATGGCAGCCCTTAAGGGGGGGACAAGCCTGAGAAAGTTGTGGGATGACTGGTGCCTGGCCTATTATAGTGGGGGCACCACAGATTTCAGACCCAACAGACAGACAAAAAGACTTTCCAGACACCAGGATGGGTGAAAAAAACCTACTTTTAAAAAATCTGGCCTTGCCTGCAAGTACGTTTCCCTTAACCCAGCTGCACCTGAAATTGCATATTTAGCTACTATATAGTATGTGAAAAACAGTATGCCGAGTAATGTCAGAATATAGTATTCGGAAAAAGTAGGCGAGAAGAATCCCAGATGACCTACTATTTCTGGCAATATTCTGTAGCAGACATCTAATGGACACTTTCTTATCCCATGATCCCACTCGAGAGAATTCATGAATGGGAGTGAATAGTCGCAACTGACATGGATATGTCAGGTTATAATGAAAAACGACGAATGTAGTATTATCGAATTCCATTAATACTACTCGCATTCATACTATTTAGAACATACTTTTCTAATGGTTGCGTAGTACATTTTTGTTCAAATCTAGTACCTACATGAGTGGTATGCGATTTTGTATGCATACTCCTCAAAAGTCATCAGAAAAGATTTACCAACTGTTGGATGTATGCACGAAAGGTTTAAATTGATACCTGCTTATTAAAACAGATACCAGGTAGCAAACAAAGGTGCAGAACACAACAAAGGTGTCGACAAGTATCAAACTAAAAAAAATGATTTAGCAAACATGAAAGGCTCATTGTGCCATGAAATAAGAGTGCAAATGAGGACCAATGAGCTTGATTTTCTCACAAAGATAACTGTGCACGCACACACACAGCATGGGGGAGATAAAGTGAAATGAAAGGGCGTGAGGGGAGAGAGGTCAAGTGCTAATGATGCTGGATAAGACATGAGAGCCTGAGTGGAGAAAGGAAACTTCAAAGCACCCCTTCTCTGAGTGTTGGTGTCCACAAGGACAGGACAAAAACGAAGGGCTTTGAGATGGCAGCAGGGGTGGACAAAAAGAAGTGTGAGAGAGAAGCAAGAACAAGGGTGTAGACAGGAAATGGGACAAGATGGTGAACAAAAGCCTGGGGGGGTGGAGACACCCAAGGGGAAGGGGGAGATGAAGTGGAAACGTTGAGGTAGAAAAGTGCTGGGGGTTGGGTTCTGGGTTCACCTCGGGTGTGAAAGTGCTGAGGTGAAGCCTAAAAAGGCCTGAGAGAGTTCCTGTGTCACGGACCCCATCCACAGCCCTCGCCACCCCTCCTTCCCTCGCGTTCTGGTCGGTCCTGCTAAATTCCCCAGGGCCAGAGGCTGTCCCTTTTCAGTCTCCTGTGACACAGTCATTATGAGTGTGGGAACTGAATCTGTCCCTCTCACAGTGCCCCTGCAAGCCTGTCGCTCCGCCCCACCTCAGTCCACCATTACCCCCACCGACTCTGTTTACCCCCTGATATCACTGAGAGCTGGACCCCAGTAACCCCACTAGTTTCCCTGGCCCCCCTTCCATATAACAGAGCTACTATCTCCCAGTGCAGAGCTGTCTTTCCCGGTCTCTGTCAAACACCCCCACCCCCCATCCCAATCATCCTCCATTCCTGACGCTATCTCCTCGCCGATAACCATGGGAACCGCTCTGTGGGAACCGGCTGGACCAGCCCGGCTCACCAAAATAGACAGCAAAGAAAAGACTGAGAAAAAGTGGTGAGAAAGGAAAAGAGAAATACCTCCCAGAGGGAGGGTTTAAACAGACGGACAGAGACAGGTATGCAACCTGACCAATCAGGATCTGGCAGGGAAGAGGGGGGAAAGTTCTTCTACAGCGGCTGAGTTTGTAACTTTGATTTCAGGCTCTTCAGGCCACTGCTTTTACACTGTGGCTTTGGGGTCGGTGTCCCCTCTCTTTTTAATGGAGATCTACAAAGAGATTCAAAAGAAGACTGAAATCTAGAGATCAAACGAAGCAGGCTATTGAGAAGCAAGTCCGGTAAGAGCCTGGGCAGGTAATGAACATATCCCAGCATCCTTTGGTTCACCAACAGAATGGCTATTATTGCAAGTTCAGATGATATCACTGGGGAATCCCTTTTATCCACTAAAAGGTGAAGCGGATGAGGTTAACCTCGGCACCTCCTCCTTTTCCTCATGCGCAAGCACCACGAACACACTGGTGCAGTTCCTGTGAGAAAACTGACTTTCCTCTGTCACTCGAAGACAGGGAGGGAAACAGAGATGGGGCGAGTGTGCATCTTTTCTAGTCTGAATTTGGCCTTTTTTCCATTCCAATTTTACTTGACGTTGTTCAGTAGTCTGGGCTCTCCCAGCCCTTTCCCAAGCCAGAGGCTGACCTCAGTGTCCGTATACCTCGACTGTCCCATGGGGGGCTGCTCTTCGACCCTTCCCACCCCTAACTGCCCAGCACTCCCAAAGCAAACAGACTTCCAACCCTCGATAACATCAGCTAGATCAGACACAGAGGAAGCACTGCCAGCCTCTATTGACCCTCATTCCCAAGACTGACTCAGAGAGGGGTGCAAGAAACAAGCACAGCATGTTCGTATACAAGTACATTTTTACAAATAAATATCTCGTGTTTAGCACTACGTTTAGAATTTTCAATTACTAACCACACACTACGGGTAGCCAGCCCTTTTCTCATTAGCACACACAGAAACAAACAATCAGTAACAGCGGGGTTCCGGAGCTGTTATAGCTCACAAGCTGAAGTGACAGGCTTCACCGGGGGTCTTATTTCAGAGAGGCATCTACACTGTGCAAGTGCAAAGACCAGCCATGCAAAGAGAATTCATCAAGTCCAAAAACATTCCCATGAATGCAAGGCAAGCTGCTATTAGCTACAACAGACATAACAGACCTATTAACCTTAGAAACATTTCTTTAATACGTGCATGCTAGTTAGAAGCATATCCATCAAATTCTTGCTTCAGACATAGTGCGTGTGTAATTTTATGTGGGAGGCATAACAAATGACCCATTCTGAGTAAACTACTGTTCTTCAGACAAATGACAAATGCAATGGGGAAAGTGAACTTAGCCAATCTGTGCCTAAGGTGATTTTAGTGGATGTATGAAGTCAGTTCTCATCAAGTTCCCACAGGTAGCCTAGCAGGGCAACCGCTTATGTTTAATATGTAACGTTATTTTTTTTGGCTTATATTTTGTAATATATTGTAAATGTTTTGCTATTTCTTTAAAATTAATGCCAGTTGTTTTGAATGCATCACTTTAAAATTACATTGTCATCACTTAATGTTAAAGGTACAGTTCACCAAAATAATGATAATTCTGTCATTGTTTACAAGTTTGAGTAAATTGAGTAAATGTGAGTAAGTTTTCCTTTTGGGGCGAACTATCCCTTTAGTGCTGTTTGTAATGTTTTCTGTCTGAACACAAAATGACAAATTACTCTGATCTTTCTTACATAAATCGGGGACCTGAGCCATACTTAAAAAAATATTTCTTTGCCTAAAAGTGATTCCTTAATCTAATGCAATGGAAACAAAACACAGTCATTGGTGAACACCTTTTCTATGCCATAGTGCTTCTTTTTTTTGAGTCAGTGCTAAAAGATTTTTTTTTTTTTGCACTAAGGTAAAATGAAATAAAAGCTACTTTTTCCAAAGAGAACCGTTGAGATAAACAAGGCCTAATCTAGATGACCAACTAAGCCCCATTTAGCTGCTCAAGCAAAGCAAAGTAGAGTAGCATTAACATTGGCAAAGGCAAGCCATTCTGCAGAGCTGCAGGGAACCCTGCACGTAGCCCTAGACTGTAGAGGCATGCAGTGTAGGTTGATGAAAGACGACTGGAGATAAAAATGGGGCTTGAACGATAGCTTGTGGAAAAACATAACTCTCTGCAGTCTGCAAAAACATGGGAATTCGTAGATAAATTCCGGAGATGGAAAAGCTGACAGATATACACATATGGTGACACAGACTGTCTCCGTTTGACAGTAAATCATCAACACACACGATATCTTCCTCCTACATGCACACTCCATTCATAAGAATGACCGCATTGAGCAAACCTCCTTGAGTACAGCTCATAAAAATGCCTATCAAGGCACATTTTCACAAATGCGACTATTAGGGAAGGATTTGGGGGTTTATAAGTTATAAGACTGAAGGAGAAAGGTAAACAGAAATGAGAATGAAAGTTTTTATAAATTCAATGGTATTCTTTGGAGTTTGTGCTAAATGAATGCAGCAGTCATTCAATACTAAAGTATTAATCCTTTAATGATCACCCCACACTTGAAATTCACACTTTATAGGTGATATGTGCATAATTTGTCAAGATAAGTTTTTTTAACGCACTGACAAATGCCCTGAACACATTTAACAGGGTTTTCACATTTAACATTTGATGCAATCTTTGATAAGCTATAGTCAGACGCTTTCTTAACGGCTGTTATTTTTCTTGAGTTTATTTTATTTTTTTATAACTGAGATAAAAGCATGCATCACATATTTACATATTCATCCAAAAACTGCTCTCAGTAGTGTGACCGAGTCTGGATGTTTGTTTTAAGTATATTATGGCAAAGATATTTCCAATTTTTTACTTCTAACCAAAAACAACAAACCTGTGACTCATTAACTTACAATTTACAAGAGACTAAACTGGATTTAATGCTCTGATATGCTAACATTAAGTATTTCAGGGCATTAAATCTAGTTTAGTCTCCTGTTCATTGTAGGTTAATAAGAGAAAGCATGAAAAATAAAATTACTGCAGTTCCCTTAACAGCCACCGATGTCGCTATGTAAATGTTTTCACCAAGACTTAGGGTGTATTCACATCGGTCCTGTTTGGTTTGACTGAATCAAACTCAAGATTGTTTCCCCCTTTACTGTGGATCTTTTGGGCTGTTGTTAATTGCGCTCTGGTGAGCACCATACTAACAGCTTCCAACAGCTTCCTGCTTCCAAACGTATGGTATGGTTCATTGAAGGTCTGAACATGAACTGACCTCAATCCGACACATTTGCAGAAAGCTTTGCACTTTTTGAGTTCTTAGAATCCCATAATTTGACTTGTGCACTACAAAAGCCACGCTCTCCAACGAACCACCGACTACCAAACCCCTATGGCCCAGTCTATGGATAAAAGGTGTTGGGCTGTGCTGCATTTGTCTTAGGTAACACATTTCATGACTGTGTTGCTCTCTATTTGTGTGCCTCTAAATTTGATATAAAGAACTCATGTGAGCAAAAGACGTGATGTGCGAATGGTTCCTCAAAGCTAAAGCAAGAGTTCGTCAGTGCCGGTTCTTCAGTCAGCACAGCTGAGATGACAGACACCACGCCACAAGAGCACAAGCATTTGTGTTTCAATAAAAAACATGTGCTGTCTTTAGCACATGTGTGCTTTTGTTTACTATTTCTAGTTCGCTTGCAAAAATGGCAGCGTGAACGTGAACCGCACCAAATAAAAAAATAATTCTGCATCGTGTTTGGTTCGGACCAAATCAAGTGAACCATAAACTTCCCTGGTGTGAACACACTCTTAGAATAATACACTCAAGTTGTGTGGACTACATTTATACGTTTCTCACTGCATACACGACCCAAATTTTCCATTTGAAATTTTTTTTTTTTTAATGGTTCAATATGAACGATTTTCAGTTTGTGTCAAAACCTTGCTTTAATAAAACAAATTTTGGACCAGGAATGTAAGCTCTCGGGCTGCATCCTATTGTGCTTCCTTTATAATATACAGCTGTTGAGCTATATTTAAGATGATGTTTCCTTGTTAAGCATGTCGAACTACCACATTCACAGGAAAAACCAGGATATTTAGACCATTAACCAACCATGACAGAATTCGAATGCAAAAATGTGACAAGACGGCACCACAAATTTCAGACAAACATTTACAGTAGAATTCCCGAAAGGTACATCCACACACACACACACACACACGCACACAAAGGACGAAGGGGGAGAATTCTTCCCAAGTAAGGAAAGGGAGGGTAAATGATTGACGTATCTTTTCAGAAAGAGATAGGAATGGAATGAGCAAGGGGAAGCGAGAGGAAGAGCTCATTTCATCTCTCACTCTCTCTTCCCCTTGCTCATTCCATTCCTATCTCTTTCTGAAAAGATCCGTCAATCATTTACCCTCCCTTTCCTTACTTGGGAAGAATTCTCCCCCTTCGTCCTTTGTGTGCGTGTGTTTGTCTTATGTTCACTGTATCTTTCCCCCTTTGTTTTTTTTTTTTCCACAGGCATTCATTTGCGAAAAGCAAGCATCACTTTCATTATTCCTCATACTTACAGTTACAGATTTCAACAAACAACTAATCCCACTTTACTGCATAACTCCCACGCCATTTGTGGACATGAATGACACCTCAAGTCAAGCGGCTCGCTGAGGATAGGTGTGCTATTACTTAGCCAATCAGTCAGATTTTTCACATGGCGGATGATGATTGATAACTGGCTTATTTGGGTGTGCAGGGGACATTCGGTGGAGCAGTGAACGCTCTCACACAGAGGCTGAATGAAGAGTTCATTTACTGGCCAGCTGTGGGTTTTTAACTGGTGTGTTAAAAAGACATTTCTGGTTTTATTTTCTTTGTACAGGGCCTATGGAATGCAGAAAGTTGTAGTAAATGGAACATTTTTTTCAGTTGATGTTTAAAGGCAACTAAACCAAAGGGTTTCAAATCTGAAATATCCAGCTTCTATTTTTTCTGAAGTACGCTCAGTGGAAATGTGTGTTACTTGAATAATAAGAGCTATTTAAATTGTGGTAGGATGTTCACATTTGGAGGGATTTGCCAATACAATTGATCAGAGTCTGAATGTGTGTAAATCCTTTTACAGCAGGATAAAGGAGTTGAATATGAACGTCAACTAGTGACCAATTGCAGTGAATGAACAACCTCCAGTGATTTCCATACCTTTAACTGTTATTTCCTGTAGCATTTACCATCCAAGAAAAGAAAGCAAAAGTAACTATATAAAAAAGTCTTTGACATCAGCTTGTTGTATCTTGGAAGAAGCCAACAACTGCATTGTTGCCTCCCGTTCTTATCTGGACCAGAAAGCACTGTGTGAACACACCAAAATGAACAACAGCCAACTGAACTGAAAACGCATGTTCTGTGTCTGTGTGAGAGAACCTATATCTCCACACCTACAGGTGGCAGTATCTGTATTGTCCTTCCGCAAAGGGAAACCAGAGCTAGTGCTGCACACATACAAACTGTAAACAAAGCAGTGTGTAGTCCCATTTTCAGTTTACTTACCACAGATTTTCGTTTGTGCAAATATGTGATAATCTGATGATCCATAAAATTTACAAATATTTAAGAAATGCAACAAAATGACAACCAGTTATTTGTGTTCCCTCTTGACTTGCGTTGTGTCACTTCAGTTTTTGTTCTCACACTCTGATTCGTAGCTGAACAACCAATCAGAGAGCTCTCTTTTACTGGCAGCCCACGCAGATTCTACATGCTGAATGTGAATCAGGCCCTACGTGGGGCAACGTGTGGAACACACCAAACAAACACACTAGCCTGACAGATGCTCAAAGATGCCCCAACCCTGGCCAACAGCCAATCACCAGCTTGATGTGTCCCAATAAAAATAAAAAAAATCTTAGTTTAAATTAAAAACCATAACAGGGCCTCACGGTGGCACAGCGGGTAGCACGATCGCCTAACAGCAAGAAGGTCGCTGGTTCGAGCCTTGGCTGGGTCCAAAGACTTGGGGTATAGGTGAATTGGGTAAGCTAAAATTGTCCGTAGTGTATGTGTGTGAATGAGTATGTGTGGATGTTTCCCAGTGATGGGTTGCAGCTGGAAGGGCATCCGCTGCGTAAAACATATGCTGGATAAGTTGGCGGTTCATTCCGCTGTGGCGACCCCAGATTAATAAAGGCACTAAGCCGAAAAGAAAATGAATGAATGAATGAAAAACCATAACATTTAAAAATACCATTCTAATTATAACTATTGGTGTGTAAGGCATTTTCTAGGGTTCAATCCACATGAAGCCAGGCAACACACGCATGTAGTCGGCCATTGTTGTTGATGTTACATGACACTGCAGTCGAGATGTGGGCTGATGACATCATCATTTTACAAAATATGCAGACTGGCGGTTTACATGGTTTCACTCTCCCAAATGCCAGTTTATCTAGACAAAACCTATCTAGATTTTAGTCTTAAAGCCCGTGCAAACTGGGATGTGTTTCACTTCGCTTTTCATCGAAGTTTAACGCTTTGTGACTAAAAATAGTGCACCAATGTGATCGTGCACACCAACAGGGCTAGGATATTCTTCTATATCGATAAGTGTACGCAAAACGAAATTTAAAATAAAAGCATGTTGTGGAGAGTTGATGCTTTTAATGCAGCAGATTAATACCACTGGAATATTACTAAAAAGCAAATGACCTGAGGGTGAAGATCACTCTCTGTGTGATCAGTAAACATGCCTGAAGTCTTTTGTGTCGTCTTAGGAGTGTGTTTTAGGTGTGCTTCAGATTTATTTATACCACGCATTCAGTAAATGATTGTTATGCCCTGCCTGGGAGATCAGTATGAGCTACAGTACAAATGTGCACACCTCATCTAGCGGAAACACAGGATATTTGTTCTGATCTTTTAATAAATTGTTGCTCCATAAATGTTTCTCACTTTGTCTTTGTGTCAATGCATTGTCT
This sequence comes from Danio choprae, assembly GCA_903798125.1. Lineage (NCBI taxonomy): Eukaryota > Metazoa > Chordata > Actinopteri > Cypriniformes > Danionidae > Danio > Danio choprae. The sequence goes on along the minus strand of CAIGQW010005633.1, from coordinate 1,358,598 downwards.
AAACATTTCCATTAGCCTCCATCAGTGACAAAATGTTGTTGTCCATCAATTAACAAATAATGTGCCGAAAATTATTCATCAACGAACATAAACGAAACACCTATACAATATAGATTTTTTTGTATATACAGCAAAATGCTTCTCTGGGGCCTAAGTAAGTAGTAACAAAGTCTATACAATACACAAGACATGTCACCTGTATAGTTTTGAATGGGGAAAAGTGTAATGGTCAATATGGCGAATGAAGTCCTGTCTTCTAGTACAGGAGCCAATCATCAAAAAGTATAGAATGATGATTCTCCGGGGAATGAGCTCGAACCAGACGTGTGTTTTTACGAGAGCTATTATGAACCCTCTGGGGTCAGCAAATGCCCCGGAATCTCAGTGAATACTTTGTTCACAGACATGAAAAATAAATCTACATGAAGCTTAAAACCTCTACTTTTAAATGAACCAACTACACATGAAAACCGATGTTCTCTGGTTTTGTAATTTGCATGAAATAAACATGAGGTTCAGTCCTTTCCGGTCCAACAGTCCACTACTCAAATGCTCACACACTTGTAAACAAAAAGGTTGCTGTCATTTTAGGCAGAGATGTGCCATCAAGACCAAGTTGGGAATTACTTCAGAAGACCAGTGTGATCGGACAAGGCATTGTTAGGAGGATGATGTTGTGTAAAATGTAAAGAGAAACAGCCATAATGTATGATAGTGTCGTGATCTGTTCCCTTCGAGTGCGCATGCACATTAGATTTCACAACCTGAAAAAAAAGCTGATTTTGTCTGATTCAAACCTTTAGAAACAAAATTTAAGAGACAGTCGTATTGTATTATTTTATTGTTGATTCTATATATGAAATTTAATCGGAAGTTTGGAAAACAGTTTTGGAGAATGTTTAAAACCCCCCCATTCCAACAGAATGCCTGAGCATACTGCCCCAAAGGTGTTTCAAAGATGGCTGCCGAGTGAACTGACTTGCCTTAAAGGGACTTTGGTAGTACTCAAGTAGAGCCAATACAAAACATTAAGCAAAATATCAAAATCATCTCTGCTAAGGCACAAAATACAACAGATGTTGTCTACAGACATCAAGTTGAAAATAGCTCACATTAGTAATTGCATATCCTACAACACAGACAGAAGCAGCTGTGTATATGCGCGCCTCCAGATCTGCCAGCGAACACGGAAACTACGCACCATTTAAAAGTATATTTAGGAAAACTCCAAGTGCGGGTCCCTGTCCGTCTTTCTCTCAGCAGTAGCAGGAAGCAGCTTGGCTCTGACACAATGGCTCACATCAAACAGTGAGGCTCTGCGTTGCGTTACCGACACACACATACACACCACCAGTGCCAGTCAGGCCAATGAAAACACGGCGCGCAGAAAAAGCACAAACAGATCTAGGCAAACAGGACATTCCAGCTGCCGGGTGCTGCAGATTCCTCACCGCAGCGAATCGCCGAGCCAAAGAGTGAGAGCGAACCAAGTGCCAAAGAGGAAATACGCTCCTATTATGCATCGCAAACACACACACACGCATACACATACAAATAAGACCCAAAATCACAATCCCTGTCCGCACAGACCCTTTGCACCGGACATGCAGACAAATATGCAAGTTTGCAACTCTTTCCGGCAAATTGACACATCCGAGGTGTGAACGTGGGATGAGGTTAGTCTAACCACAATGTTCTGCAACTGTTAACTGGTGAAAAAAATCTATAAGATGATCTTGTCAAGTAACTGTGAGTTTAGGTTTCCACTCCCTGAACTGTACACAAGTCTCATTGACAGACAACGCCCTCAGACTGACTACTGTATGTTCAATCTACACAATTAAAGTTACATTTCATTTGATAAAATTAGCTAGACCGGCGAAATAACCAGATGCAATATCACTGGTAAACATAATGCAGCTTCCAGACGTATTCAAATGTATGGGACACAAAGACACGTGTAAGTTTGTTTTTTTTGTTAGTTTTTTTTTTCAGGTTAGTGGAGCCATTTGATTTGAGGTAAGTCCGCAGAATCAAAGTTTTAAATCATTTTGAGCACCAGTTATTATGATTTCCTTTATCACCATGTAGTATATTAGAAGTAAAGCCAAGATTTATACTGTTTGAGAAAATATTAAAGGAAGCAATAATAATAATAATAATAATAATAATAATAATAATAAAAACTGTAAACGGAGATTAATATTTATATTATTGATTAGAAAACACTTAATAATAATAACAATAATAAAATAATTGGAATTAAAGCAACTTTATTACAATTATTATATTGTTAAACAATTTATAAGAAATGTACTTATTGTGTTTATTGTGTGTCGATATGGTCACTATAAGGCCAGTTGAATGCTATGATTTCCAGATGATATTCATAATTTAATTAAATATTTACAGTAATCATATAAATAATACATACCATAATTCAACCCCAAATCAAAAAATGTTGGGACAGTATGGAAACCGCAAATAAATAAAAGTAGTGATTTTTAAATTTACTACTTCATTGCAGACAATATAATAAACATTATTTAATGTGTTCCTCGTGATTTTTATTGTTTTTTTCCAAAATAAACATTAAAATGTTGGTTCTTGCAACACATTTCTAAAAAAAAAGGTTGGGACAGAAGCAGTTTGGGGCTAGTAATCAGGTAAATTGGTAAAAAAAATGATGTAATTTAAAACAGGTGATGTCAACAGGTAATTGTAATTATGATTTGGTACAAAAGCAGCATCCAAGTAAGGTCTAGTCCTTTAGGAGCAGATGGGCCGAGGATCGCCAGTTTGCAAACAAATATGTGACAAAATTGTTGAAATGTTTGAAAACAATGTTCCTCAAAGACAGATAAGAAGACATTTAAATATATTTCTTCTTTAACAGTGCATGACAATTAAAAGATCCAAGGAATGTGAAGGAATTTCAGTGCGTAAAGGACAACCTTTGTCAAGTACCACAATACATAGTTACATCTACAAATGCCAGTTAAAACTGTGCTGTGACAAATGGAAGCCCTACGTTAACAGTGTCCAGAAGCGGCATCGACTTCACTGTGTCTGTGGTCAGATGAATCAGTGTTTCAGGCATTTTGGGGGAGAAATGGAAGCTGTGTGCTCTAGACCAAAGAAAAAAAAAAGGATAATCCAGACTTTTACCAGCCACAAGTCCAAAAGGCAGGGTCTGTCATTGTATGGGGTTGTGTCAGTGCCCTTGCCAATGGTGACTTGCACTTCTGTAATGACACCATTATGGAAAAGTACATAGAGATTTTGGACCACAATATGTTGCCTTCTTTTCCAGGTACTAGCACGTGTACTACAAGTAAATGTTCCAATGCCTTTTGCCTTCCAATGAAATTCAAGTGAATTCAAGTGAATTTTGAGCAAAATAACAATAAAACTAATTTTGTTTCTTTGAGGAGTTTGAAAGCTAAAGGTTCCTCTAAACTGCCCATAAAACAAAACAAAAACAGTGACTTTCCACGTCTGTCTAAGGGATGATAATAAACAAAGTAAACCAAACCTAAAGCGACAGTCTAAAGTGTTCCAGAACAGTCTTGCTCTTCATGAGGGACTTTGGAGGTAAAAGAAAGTATAACAAATTTCCAGTCACTTTCAGAAGGCGAGCTTTTTGTGACCTTTCCCCCTCCTCGTCTTTCAGTCTCTCCAACAAGCGCAGATTCAATAATTCTCACATTGACTTTCTCACACAGACACACACACAAACAGCCTGTCAGTCAGTTTGTCAGATTGGCCTCAGGAACAGGAGTCATACACTGGATCGCAGAGGGAAATATTTGGGATGGTTTTCCTCGGAATGTCTTGGCATGTCTAAGGAATGTCTCCCTGCTCTCGTCGCCCCTCTCTCTCTCTCACTCTCTCTCAGTGGCCTACAGGCAGGGGTCGGGGTAAAGAGAGAACAAGGCAAGACAACATGCCTGTTTTTGAACTCGCTGACCAAGATTAGGGGGTTTTCTTTCCATTGAGATAAAAATGAAACCGTATCAGCAACAAGTATCTTTACAACAGTATCTTTGAAAGAGAAGGCTGCATCTCAAATATATTGTTTCAGCATCGATATCGCAATGTACACATCCACAATAGTAACATCATAGCATGTGCAATGTCCAGTTGTGATTATATTTGATCAGGTATAATAGTTTGTCGTTGAAAAGTATATACTGTAGTGAAAGTTTTTCATTTGCATGTTTTTAGAGCCGGGATTATTATAAAGCATTTTAAGAGAGCTTAAAAAGCACCAGAAAATTGTAACATTTGTAGCTTTAGGATTACAAAGATTATTTATATTTATTTATTTATTTATACGATGAAGACTGTAGTCAGTGATATCCAATTATTCAAGTTGTATGTCTGAATACTATATGACTTCTCAGAAAATCAGAAAAGTGACGTTTATTTCATTTGCGTCTTTGCTCTTGTGTTTATCTCTGCTTGTAATTAGATTATTATGTGTTATGCAGAATGATCCTAATTAGCCGAAAATTATGAATCCTTTTTAACAAAAAAGCTGTTCAAATCATCTGGTCAAATTGTATTTATTGCAAAATATATTGCAGAAAAACAGAATACTGCAATATTAGCTTTTTCCCAATATTGTGCAGTGCTACTATATATGTAACTAGAATAGTATGTCCAAATTGACAGTACTCATACAACAGTTTTTAAAAGGTAATCAGATGTCTAAAGGGATAGTTCACCTAAAAATTAACAATAACTCACTATTTACTCTTCCTCAAGTGTTTTGATGTTTTTGTTTTATCTAATAAACATGAAAGAAGATATTCTGACAAATACTGGTAGTATGAAAAAAAAAAACTATGGAAGATAGTTTCCTGAATTTCAAAATTTTTCAAAACATCTTCGTTTGTGTTCATCAGAGTTGATGAGAAATGGATCTAGATGAAAATTCATTGTGAACAAGACTAAAAATACAAGGGCCTCTAAAAGCCAAAATGGAAAGGTTTAACAAACACAGTTCATTTACGAAGACAAACCACTTCAGGATTTAAACAGTCATTGGTGACAAATATGTGTGAACATAACTTTTGGCAAGTACATAAAACTCGTTAAACTTCTAAGATTTATTAGATTTTTGGTTTGTTTTTTTACTGGAATGAGATAGTAAATCAGTAAAATGTAAGAGAAAAGAAGACAGAATCAGGAAAGGTTCCAAACTGGCACTTCATTTTAAGGCCAAACAGCTTTAAAATTTACTCAGTATTTTTGTATATAAAAAGCATCATAAAAAACATCATAGTTAAAGTTTAGTTGTTTTTTTTCTTTTTTACAACTTGTAAGTTTATTATTATGTAAGATTATTTCACAACATAAGATTGAAAGATCTCAAAAAAGTCTATAAATACAAGTGTCATTAGAAAAGTGGCAGATAGTGGACACAATTTAAATGACAAGTGTAAACCACAATGTGTCTCCCTATAGACTACCAGTCTGAAATTCACCATTGTGAAATTTACTTAATTATTCAACTTTCATTTTTCTTTTGCAAGTTTTTCCATCCAGCTTTTTTAGAGTACATTTTATGTATGGAATTAAGCATGAAAGGTTCCAAGCTGGGACTTAATCTTAAAGATAAACTCATGTCTGGTTCGTCTCGACCAAAAAGCTTCCCGTGAACACACCAAACGGACGAAAGCTAACTGAAAAGAGAGAGCTGAACTTGAACTTAGAAATGCAAACAGGAAAATTTTGATTGTATAGTAAACAGCCTCAGGTGTGTGTTTGTGTGTGTGTGTGAGAGAGAGACTTGAGGCTTTAAAAAAATGAATGAATGAATGAATGAATTAATTAATAAAAAAAAAGAAAAATGGTTCAGGCACTGTTTTGGCTTCGGTACATTTTTAAAGTATCAATTTGGCACTGCAATCAGGAAAAACAACAAACGATAGCTAACTCTGGGCTATTCGTGTAATTAATAACCCATTTTTAAGTTCTGTTTGAACTAACTGCAAATTGTAAAATAAAAAAAATATCAAACTGCAAGATTAACCTAAATACTTTCTAATAAATTTAGCATTTAAAAAAAAACCTCCAATTAATGTTTTCAATCAGGATAGCGGCTAAAAAAAAATAATAACCCTGTACCCACACTTTTCCCATCGCCACATTTTTCACTGCGTGTCTTGACAGTAGTCTTTAATGTCAAAAGAAAGTTTGTGCTGGAACAAGCTTTCTGCAAATCTAGCCCAGATATGCCAAAACTTTGATTTCATGTGATTTCAATCAAGCGCTTCTAGTTTCGACCACAAACAACACAAGGGGATCAAACGTGCCAAGAGAAAAGAGGAACAGAAATATGACCAAGAGTGTTTAGCATACTTTTCTCAAAGAGCAGCACAGCTCCTGTCTTTTCACATTCTTCCCTTTTTCTCAGCCCTCTCTAGCTCAAAAAGGCAGAAATCCTTTGTTTCAAACGTACGCTCACTCTTTCTCTTCCTCTCCCCCTTTCCATCTTCACACACAGTTTCTGTTCCTCTTCACCCCCCAAAACCAGCATCATGGGAACTAGTGCAGCAGTGCCACGACAGCGTCTACCATGTGAACAACCTGCCGATCTCACGTCTAAAAAAAGGGGTCAGTGGTCATCTGATGCCGCTCTGTGAAGATCATCTGGTAAATGTAGAAAGTCTGATTCCATGGTTGAGATGCCACATCTGTGGAGAAACACTTGCGGAGAGTTTCCCACAGATCCAGCACTGGCCCTGTGAGCCCAAATCAACGTGCCAGTTGGGTAATGGAATGAGAGGGAATGAAAGGAGTAACACGGTAATGTGTGAGGAAATGTACCGTATTACTGGACACCACACAGAGAGGAGTGGTGTGATATACCAAGAACACGGTGTTGGTTTCAAAGAATCATTTCCATATGACTGAAATAATTAGCGGGTCTTGCTGAGCGAAGCATAACTATTATTATTGATATTACACATCCCATAATGTCTAAAATATCAGCCTCTACCAAATGGTTGATATGTCGGTTTATGGTATATGTATTAAGTCCGGTACTTTTACCATAAACCGACATATTAACCATTTGGTAGAGGCTGATATTTTAGACATTATGGGATGTGTTGGAAAAAAATGCATTGAGTGTGTTAACTAGCGACATTCGGAGAAATGCAATCCAATAATTTTTTTCTTGGTGGGCCAGTTAAAGGGTTAAGGAAATGTCAAACAATACCAAGTAAATATACCTACAAGTTCAATGTTTAACTTCCCCAGCATGCAACATAGTTTTCGTTTCATAAATATTAAAATGAACAGTAAAAAGCTGGCAGCTGTGGTTGTATCCTATACTAAAGTAAAAATGTACATAACTGATGGGAAAAACTACAATGAAACAGTAATGGGAAGGAATTGCTAACAAATTGTCAAGCAGGCAACTGGGATTTAATTTAACTGGGATCTCAATTTATGGTTATTCACTGTATATAAGGAAACTTGCTGTTAACCAGGGAACAGATGTTCAGTGTAGCAATTTTACAGTTTTTTTTTTTCACCCATTAAAATTAGCTATCTGTTTTACAATTTGGGTCAATGTACAGTAAGTTTGTTCGTTCAATAGTCTTTGTACCTTACTAGGGCGTCTACAACACTGATGTAAAACATGACAAAATATAAGGGGAAAGATGAAATCTGAACAAAAGTGGCCAAAAAGTGATGCATTTTTGGCACATTTAGGTGATCGAGTGTCAGTGAAACACTTTTAGAAAATCAGACAGTTTTCAGTTGAGAGAAATGAATGATGTGACAAGTGTAAATAAACTTATAAAGGCATGACAGTGAGCTCTATTGACTTGCAACGATAGGCAACTACCCAGAATACCCTAACAATATGAGAGGTGGCTGCAGTGTCATGGTACAATGAAAGATGGAAACAAAAGGTTTTCCTTGAGTACACAAGCCTGCACTGAAGAGGCTGAGAGATACCTTAATGACTGATGTTTACTGATGTCTCTGAGAATCCAGAGCTCTGGTACCGCAAAACTATACAGCTTTTACATCTATTGTTTAATACTGACTACTAAGTCTGTTACTCAAAGATTTGTCTGTTTAATTTCTTAAGACACACTGATAAAAATGATTCTGCCGTGAAGCAAATACTACAGAAAACACTAATGTAATTTTCACATTGAATATTTGATTTCAGGCTAAATTAAAAATGATTTCTATTTTAGTACTCTATTTAAGATTGTTGACATTAAAGGTTGAAACTAAAATTATGATTTACTTGGATTTTTAAGAAAAGAAATGAAGGTGATAACGTTAGGTAAATTACTTCAATGTCTGATAATGGTGTTCCCATCATGTTACGTTTACAAATTTCATGTTTTATCAGTGCTGTTGTTGTTAGGTATTCTAACTTGAAATCTGACAAGAAATCTACACTCAAAAAATGATTTTTTGCTGCTTGTTTAAACTACTTATGTACACAATCCTTGAGGGTTTTTTAGGACAACTTAATTGTTTTATGTTCAATCCACTTAAATTTGTAAAAACAATTAAGTTAACTTCATCGATTTGTGTTGGGACAAAATGAAGGAATTGTGCATAACAAAGCATTTATTTACAGTGTACTGTGCTGTAAAAATACCATATAAATTTGCTAAGTTTACTTATGTGAATTGCGCAAACTCATTTTCTTAATTCAAATAAGTCATTTCAACTTTAATGTATTGTATATTTACTACTTACTAATATATTAAAAACATTTCTTACTTATATTGAATGTCATTTACTTAGACCATTTAAGTTTTGTTGACTTAACTGGATCTGTAATCGGAGTTAGTGTAGTAGAGTTTTACTATTTCTACTATTACTACTATAGTATTTCTACTATACTTTACTATTATCTCATTTTTAACAGAAGCCTCTGTAAATCTCAACATAACACAACATTAAATTCTAAATCATGTCTCCCTATGTTAATCATGTTCACAAAATACACAATAACACTTTTTTGTTTGTACATTTATTTTCCAGTCTGACAGAAAGCATGCTGCGAACTAGAAATCTGCATGGTTCGGATAACCCGTTCAGTCTAATACAATCAAATTTTGAGTTCGCATAACTTGTTTCTATTAAGTTCAATGAACTTGCATTAAAACACGCAAGTCAAAGGAACTCATGTCATTTAATAAATTGCACTGTTTGATTTTACAGTGTTTTTATTGTTTGAAGTAATAGTTTATAATAGTTATTAACAGAATTAAAAGAAAGGTTTTTTAATTTAAGTGTTTTTTATTAGAGTACTGTAATGTAAACCTCAAATGACCAAGTAAAAATGACAAAAAACAACACTTTATTTCCATACATGAAATTTACTTAACTCTTCAGGTTTTTACATATTTTTTCAGTGCATGAAAGCCTCAGGTTTATCTGATTAGTAATAAAATAAAAATATGAAATGTAATTAGGACTTAAAATATCCATTTTCAATTGTGATACATCTCACAATGTAATTAATTAATGTCATGCAAAGCTGAATTTTGCTATACGATAAGACCATTGTCCTATTTTAAATACGACAAGATAAATTGAATTCAGAGACATGACATAATACCTACATCTCAATCGGTCTCATTTTCATAATTATCATGAATAAAGTCATGGCAAATTATGCATAATGTAGGTGTGTCACGCAAACGTCTGACTGCTACCATACGTCTGCATTAAAAGCAATTTCAGTGAATATGTTACATTAGCCGGACCTCTAATCCATTTAGTACTCTAGTTAGTGAACTCGGCTTAGCCCTGATCTGGTCTTAAACCTGGTGTGGACAGAGAGAGGAATTCACAGGAAGAGGCACTGATAAAGCACAGAGAGAGAAAAGAGGGGATTATGGGCAGGGAGAGGTTAATGATTGGCAATGAGTATCAATGGGCCACACAAGGGGCTTCAGGAATGTGTCTCACAGAGCCGGGGGGCAAGTCACCCAGCCACTGTTAATCAAAGGACTTTACAATCACATAACAAAAGGGTTAACTTAGCATGGGTGGGCTTCCACATACCAGCCCTGGGGTGCGTCACCCAAAAAAACATCTTGGGTCGTGTGACCCCCGCTTCCACTTTTCCTGCTATCATACAGTGAGATTCTGCTGGGTCACATTCAGACTGGAAATGCACTGATCTTGGTTTTTCATGGCCGGGGTGGGGGTGGAATATTTTTAAATATTAAATTAGTTTCTGAACAATTAAGTTGTGTGAAATTACGCTACATAAAATTTATCTCCATAATGGTTAGTAAGTTATAATAAAAAAGTAACTAATTACTAATTGTGACATTAAAGTTGTATTTAAATTACTTTTCTAATAACAATATCTGAGGAGCCATCGATTCTTAAAAAAAAGTAACATTAAATTTGATTTTATAATTTCAAAATATAAAAGTGAACGCACAATGATTCAACTTTAGTTGCGTGAATTACACCACATTAAATGTATCTAAAGAATGGTAAGTTATATCAAAAAATTATTAATTACTAATTGTATCATTAAAGTTGTATTTATATTACTTTTCTAATACAATATCTGAGGAGCCATCGATTCTTAAAAAGTTATAATCAATTTGATCTTATAATTTCAAAATATACGAGTAAAAGCACAATGATTGAACTGTAGTTGTGTGAATTACACAACATTAAATGTATCTCCACAATTGTGAGTAAGTTATATCATATATGTAATTACTAAATGTGGCATTAAAGTTGTATTTAAATTACTTTTCTAATAACAATATCTGGGGGCCTCACGGTGGCGCAGTGGATAGCACGTTCGCCTCACAGCAAGAAGGTCGCTGGTTCGAGCCTCGGCTGGGTCAGTTGGCGTTTCTGTGTGGAGTTTGCATGTTCTCCCTGTGTTGGCGTGGGTTTCCTTCGGGTGCTCCGGTTTCCCCCACAGTCCAAAGACATGCGGTACAGGTGAATTGGGTAAGCTAAATTGTCCGTAGTGTATGGGTGTGTATGGATGTTTCCCAGAGATGGGTTGCAGCTGGAAGGGCATCCGCTGCTTAAAACATATGCTGGATAAGTTGGCGGTTCATTCCGCTGTGGTGACCCCAGATTAATAAAGGGACTAAGCCGAAATGAAAATGAATGAATGAATGAATAACAATATCTGGCGTCATGGTGGCGTCATGGATCGTAGCACGATCGCCTCACAACAAGAAGGTCGCTGGTACGAGCCCCTGCTGGGTCAGTTGGCATTTCTGTGTGGAGTTTGCATGTTCTCCCTAAATTGTCCGTAGTGAATGAGTGTGTGTGGATGTTTCCCAGTGATAGGTTGCAGCTGGAAGGGCCTCTGCTGCGTCGAACGTGCTGGATAAGTTGGCGGTTCATTCCGCTGTGGCAACCTCGGATTGATAGAGGGACTAAGCCGAAAAGAAAACGAATGAATAAATAAAAATATCTGAGAAACCATTGACTCTTAAAAAAAAAGTAATATTAAAATTTCATTTTATAATTTCAAAAAGTTATATCAAAAACGTAACTAATTACTATATGTATCATTAAAGCTGTTTTTAAATTATTTTCTAATAACAATATCTGAGGAGCCATCGATTCTTAAAAAAGGCAACATTAAATTAGATTTTATAATTTAAAAATGTAAAAGTAAAAGCACAATGACTGAACTTTAGTTGCGTGAATTACACCACATTAAATGTATCTACAGAATGATAAGTTAGTTATATCATAAAAGTTATTAATTGCTAAGTGCATCATTAAAGTGATATTTAAAATACTTTTCTAATAACTATATCTGATTGATTCTTAAAATCTTTTATTCTCTACTTAAAATACCTATATATATATATATATTAATCCAAACATAAAGAAAACATAAATTCAATGGTTTTAATTCTTTAAATCAGAGTCACACACGGAGCGCTCACTCAGAGCTGTTGTTTTGGCTTTTTTCCAAGTTTATATTTTAATGTTTATATTTATTTGATGTGCAGCTCAATGTGTCTTACTTCTTTATGCATGCATGAAAGCGTTTTCAGACGTTTTAGTGTTGATGAAAAACTTTTAAGAAACAATTGAAAATGGTAGTGTGGACACAAAGTATTTTGATGAAAATTACATTTTCAAAGTTTATCTGGATTAGTGTAGACTAGGCATGGGACGATAACCGGTTTCAAGGTTTACCGCGGTTTGGAAAAGTCAAGGTTTTAAAACCACCAAAATTTTCTGTTATATCATTCCTACGGTATATGTACTGTACGTTTTTTATATATATATTTTACGAGTTTTTTTTACAACTATTTTATTTAGTTTAGTTGGGCAACAGTATCTAAAGCAGAAAAGGAGCCTCCACATCAAAAGCTATTCAGGAAACTTTCTATTCAGAAATTGCTTATAAACCAACATCCAAACATACTATAGACCTGAACAGCGCAGCGGCTTACTTTATATGTAAAGAAAAGAAAGATAAGCAAAGATGCCTTTTCAAGTTGTAAAGAAATCGGTGTTTCTGAAACTAATGAAAATAGCAGAAGTAGGCCTGTCACAATAACCAATATATCGACTTATCGCACAACACATGGACATGACCTCAATCATTTTTCGTGACGCAATATACACCGCCCATACTTAAAAACCAATGTCAGCAACATTTTAGCTGATTGCACAGCCTCTGTCATCTCATCCAATCTTTACTGTCAGTGTCAGTGCCATTATGGTAAAAAAAAAACAAAAAAAAAAAACACTAATATTTACATTAAATTTCAATTGTGTAGCTCACACCTGGAAATAGATTTGGTAGAGGATGTGGCCTGTTCAGTGTCCTGTGCACCTGTGTGTAAAAGTCTAAATTGACTTTTGTTACTTTTTCCTAGTGTTTGGTACCTTGCACTTTTTGTTAACAGTTTTTATTTATTTGTTTAATATATATGTTTTCACAATCTGATTGCAATGCCTACTTATTAAAACTGCTTTAATTATATTAAATATTCTTAAGAATAACATATTATCTTTCTTTAAAAGACTGTACTTCTATTATGAAGCTATTATGTTCATACTTGCATTATATAATGAGTGGCATAAATTGATTTTAACCCTTGTGCACTGTTCAAATTTACTATTTGAACTGCTTTAAATATTCATTCATTCATTCATTTTCTTTTCTGCTTAGTCCCTTTATTCATCAAGGGTCGCCACAGCGGAATGAAACTCCAACTTATCCTGCATATGTTTTATGCAGCGGATGCCGTTCCAGCTGCAACCCATCACTGGGAAACACCCATACACTCTCATTACCCAAATTCAACTATAGCTCATGTCTTTGCACTTGTGGGGGAAACCAGAGCACCTGGAGGAAACCCATGCGAACACAGGCAGAACATGCAAACTCCACACAGAAATTCCAACTGACCCAGCTGAGGATCGAACCAGCGACCTTCTTGCTGTGAGGCAACAGCACTACCCACTACGCTACCGTGTCGCCGTGCTGTAAATATGCATCAGATAAATATTTTTTTCAAAAATATTTTAACCAACCTCAGTCTTGATCAAAACTACTAAATGTTTTTAAGAATTACAGGATTTTAACTCTTTAATTGTTAAGTTCACAAATGATGTCACTAATTTGGTGAAAAAACACAAAATGCCGCATTTTCAATATAAAAAGTAATTGTGGACTTGATTTTTTTTTTTTACCTTTTATCACAGTCTTGGACATGTGAATGATTAGTAACAACATTGGCTTGGATGCATTGTCAGATTTCCTTTTTTTTTTTCCCTAATTTACTGTTGGTAGCTGTTTTTTTCCCCATTGACTACCATCATAACCACATTTGATGTCTTTGTTTTTGTTTACTCCATGTAGTTCTGAGAGCTGAGATGCATATATTGATTTTCTCAGACACATCAAGGTAAGTGCGCAAAGGTCACTCTCACACACTCACAGACACACATACACACTTTAATTTGCTCTTATACTCCATATAAAATCCAGAAACTAAGCTTTTTTTTTGCACATGCCTATCTAAAGGGTTAATAGTGCCAACTAATGATCAACAGTTAAAAAATTTTAATTGTACCTCTTCCCAACAGGGAAAACCACCAATAATCAAAAATGCGTGATTATATGGTGTCATGGTTTTGTAATCAAAAAATGTGGTTATAGTGGAAGTCAATGGGGCAAAAACAGCCACCAACAGTAAATTAGGGAGAAAAAAATGAAAATCCATCAAAAACAATGCATCAAAGGCAATGTTGTTTCACATGTGCAAGATTTTGATTTAAAAAAATCCAGTCCACAATTACTTTTTAGATTGAAAATACGTCATTTTATGAATTTCTTTTTTTTTTTTAATTTGTCAATTAAAGAGTTAAAATCCTGTCATTTTCTAAGAATTTAGTAGTTTTGATCAGGACTGAGGTTGATTAACAGATTTATGCAAACAAATTAAAAAAATTATATTTATCTGATGCATTTTTACAGTAGTTTAATTTAGTGGATGATTTCATCCTGAACATAACAAAAGGATTGTAAACTTGCCTAGAGTGTATTGTTGAGTTTTTGTTTTTGTTTTGTTTTTAAGTCAAAGCATTTTCCCAAAATATGTGTCAAAATAAGATTTGTCACCAAAAATCATTCAAACACAGAAAAGGTTATGGCCAAATTAAGACTCAAAATCACCCCAGAGTGGATGAAAAGATCCCCAACAGTACATAAGGGTTAAATGGACAATAATATAATTTTTCGCAATATATTGTGGTGCAATATATCTTGCAACAAAAACTTGGTATCGTGACAGGCCTAAGCAGAAGTCAATCATTTATTTGAATTATTTAGCCTGACATGTTCACTGTTACAAAATATTTTAAAGGTTTCTTAAAATAAAATGTATTCAATGGGGGGGAAAAGTTGCTGTTTTTTAGCCAGACACTTAAAAAGAACATATTTTAGAGCAGTAATCACAAAAGTTTTTATCCAAGGTTATCCTACCATCACAATCTTATACCGGCCCATGCCTATGGTAGAACACAATATTCAATTGATACAAAATACTCAATACTAAAGTTCTAACACAATAACAACACTTGAGTGAATTTAAGACTTTTTAAGGTCTAATAACTAGATCTGGAAATGTTTGACTTTTGAGTTCAGACCCTACTGAAACCTCGAATAAAACCTCAATTCAGTATTTAGGATTTTCTGCCAGTATTTCACGCATCAGAAACAGGGACCTGCTCTGTCTGTCACTGGCGCCAAATCTTGTTTCTGTTTCAACAACCGAGTAATTCACACATAAGATAAAATCAACAGATGCACACATAGCCGTTTCCTCTAGCTTTACATAGTGGTTTTCACAGATGAAATGAACCTCTAATCCGAATCCAATTTCTAGCCGGTCGATCAGTGCATCTCTAATTCATAACAAAATGCCACAGTTGTGTTTTCAGGATGAAACCAAATGCAGGAATGTGACAAATCTGGCCACCCACTCTGAAAAAGTAGGTGGCCACAAAGTTGACACATTTGGGCAAACCACCACCCATGTGGATCTCAGGAGGACCTGCGTCTGGATTTTAGCTGTTTTAGGTGTGAACTTGGTGTGGTAGAAACTTTTGTGACTGTTATGAGGTGTGTGTCAAATGATGCATGCAGAATTGCGCAGTCACAAACGTTTCAGGTTGTCGCATCAACAGCTTAATCGTTCTGACATAAACAATAGCAGGCTATACTAAGTATTATTAAAGAAATAGTTCAATGAGAATTAAACTTCTGTCATCATTTACTCATCCTGATGCTGGTCCAAACCCATATGACTATTTCTTTATGCTGATTTTTCCCTATACAGTAAAAGTGCATGGGAATAAACAATGTCGAGGTAAAAAAACACCATATTAGTAGAAATTATAGTCTGTTTGTGCTATATTCTAACTATTTGACAGCTTTATGCGAGACTGAAAGCTACATTATTTTTTCACTGGAAATAACTCTCAATCCTTATTGAGTCAATTCATTCATTCATTCATTCCTCTTGCATGATATTCTTCATAAATAATTACATTTTTGGTCTGTTTCTTACACAGATCTACTATTTTGCTTTACAGACAACATATAGTGTGCTTTTTTTTTATTTTTGAACATGTTTCCTATAAAGGAAACATAAAAATACATTATTTGCTACATATACGGTAAAAGATAAAGTTATGATCCCAGTAAAATAAATTATTTTTAATAGTGATGTATGGCAGATTCTGATTTTTTTAAGCCTATTAGCAGATACCGTACATAAAACATACTGGTACAGACCCAAAACTGTATAAATTCTAGTAAAAGTCTAATTCATTCTGTTCCAGGACGGGGAGCATATAGAACTGCAGGAGTAACAACGTTTCATTGGTCACAGCTGTAAGTGAAGCTGGTCGTATTTAATATGGATTATACAGTGATAATCTAAGAAGAAAACACCATCTAAACTTGTATTATGACAGTATGTTTCACTTATAAATGCCTTAATAAAACCCCACACAAACAATATTTAGGATTGTCCTCCAATATTCCATAGATCATGAACAGCACGTGTGCTGGGGAGTTTTTCAAACAGCCTACTAACTTTCTATAATCCACAAATGAAATTAAATTGTTCAGATGCACAATTATATTGAACGAAGCCTGTGTACATTTAGTATCGATGTTTACTTAAGCTATAGACTGTGAAATACAAACCCCAATTGAGCTGTAATGAGCTGTAACTGGCCAAACACATAAATACAATCTATAGAGTATTTAATGTTAAAAGTATTAAGGAATCGCGGAAGGATGAAACAAATATAGGTTAAGGTTAAAGTTGTTGAAATTACATTATCTCGTGCTTTTCCATACACATTCGACCATTATTCATTAGTATATATCATGCTTCCACAAAAACATTAATCAGCAGAAATGTGTTTTCAATATATTGATAAAAAGAAATTCTTAAGCACCAAATCATAATATAAGAATGACTTATGAAAGATCATGTGACACTGAAGACTACAATAGTCAAGTTTGCGATCACAAGAATTAATCAATAAAACATAAGAGGCTTTTTAAGCTTGTATAAAGTTGATCAAATCAACGCAGCCTTGAACAGCAACCACAACTGTGGGCCTGAAGTGGAGCCGGAGGTGCAGCTCTAGTGGAGATCAGGTATTACAGCAGGAATGAGTCAGGCTCATATCTGCCTCCATCTCTCCCTTTGTCACACACCCTAGTCTGTCTCTCCCTTTGTTTTTCTCAATGTTATCTATCTACATCTTTCTGCCTGTCCTCTCTTGCAGTGTTCTCCCTCTCTTCTCATAAGCTCCTTCCTCATTAGCCCTTCCAATTGATCATTTTGTCAATATTATGTTTTGATAATTACAAAAACCTCACTTTAACATCACTACGGCTCATACTTCTAACAAACTCAATTATTATATTTAATCATATTATTATTATTATCCTGTTCATGCATCAAGCATGACTTATAACTTAATACCTTTATAAATTAAGTAATTAGCAATCAACCACTAAGAAAGTCCTAGATAAAATAATGCTATACCTATTGAATGCTCTTTTGTTAATTTACATAATTTGGCTTTTTTTCTCAGGGAGAAAAACAGGTTTAACAGCAAGGACAGATGGTCCAAGTATAGAGCCCTGAGGGACACTGCAAGTCATGGGACTTTCTAGACACTGGTGTGATGCAATGTTTTCAAGAAATTCATTTAAGATCAGCTAAAAATTTTCCACTTGATCTAGCAAGAATTTATCCAGCAACCATCAAAAATGACCTATCAGTCACCCACCAACGACACCCTAGCAACCATTTCTAATGATAACCATATATACCTTTTGTCTTAATCATTCTGTTTGTCTCCTGTTTTTTTCTTATCTCTCCGGTAATTGCTTATTTCCTTATCCATATCCATTGTCTTAATTCCGATCATCACTTGCCTGTGAGGAAATGCCTAAGAAAAATTCTGCCTGCGCCTGTTCTAGAGAAAACCTCAGTGGCACCTAAAGCCAGTGATTCACAAGAGAAGTGTCAAAACAGAAGCCCTCTATCTCCTCAGGCTTCCTTCCGCTCTCACAGCTCTTATGTCTGCGCATACGATACAAATGGAGAAACTTCAGTGGATATATTCAGATATCTCACTATTCAAAGTCACAATGGAATTCAAAAAACCACATACAGACAGGAAATAACCAACCAGCATTCTGCGTCTGAATCCTGTAAGATCTTTAATAACAAACCTTGTGTCCAAGACTATTCAACTTATCTAAAGGTGTTTCCATGTAGTGTCAGCACACTTTTTTTTGTGGGATATGACATGATTAAGATTGATAAAAGAAATACAGATAAAAGGTAACTATTCCTTTTAAAAAGAAAGAGGATTTTGAGACAGACTTTCACAACTGACCTGGCACCGGCTGAATATGTCTGCAGGAGTAAGGTGAACGTGGAAATGTTGGAGAACACGCACGGCCTGGTCTCGTGCCTTTTCTGAACAGTCAAGAGTCAGGCAGCGGCCCTCTCCCACCTGTGAACGTAACTATACAAACAGAAACACATACATGATTTAGTATTTAAAGCATCATAGGCACATAACCTATGTAGGCAGTAGTCTGCAAGAAAGTTCACAGAGGTAGCAGGAGTCTCAACATTTCAAACACACTTACTGATTGGTAGGGCTGACCTGCAGTGAGGATGACACGACCTTCGGCACGAGCCAGCTGGAGAAAAAATATATATAACATAGCATGACTGCAAATACTTTTTAACAATATATTAATAAATTCTAAATAATAATACGGTGATTTAGCTATGCATTAGATTTACTTGACTACTAAAACTGATATTACTATACAAAAAGTACTATACTTTAAAACTCACCTTAATTCACCCTATGATTACGCTTAGATTTTTGTTTCACTTATTTAGTTTATAATTAGATTTACTTAATATAGCCATCAAATATTAAAAACTGATAACTTCTTGTCTAACCTCTGCTGCTACTTTATGGTCATCTGTGTTTTCCAGCATTTTGACATCCACTCCCAGACAACGCAAAAAACGACCCAGACCCTGCAGCATGTTGTCACATACAACTCGCAGCTCTGGCGGCTTGATGGTGGGCCCTTGATATTCTGAATTCACCTTAAAGTCATTATCCACAGAGTGGGGCTCGTTCACCTTCTGCCAACCCTAAAGATTAAAACACACTCCATCATCAATGTGAAGTTGACATTATTTTGAAATTTCTCTAAACGAATGTGTCCTAATAATAATAATAATCCACAATAATGCACGAGATAAGGGGGAAAAAAGTTAGGCATAGAAAGGATATATGTTTTTTATTCTTGGGGTATTTACAGAAAATCATAAAGTATACACAAAATATTTCCCAGTACTGAGTTGCTGCTGGAAGGGCATCTGCTGCATAAAACATATGCCAGAGTGGTTGGCAGTTCATTCCACTGTGGCGACCCCTGATAAACCAGGGACTAAGCCGAAGGAAAATGAATAAATACATAAAATATGGAGCGGCTTTAAATGGTAAATTATAAAATATGACATATATTTTAAATGTGACACTCCCCCCTATTTTCTGCATAAAAAAAAAACTCCACATGCTCTCGCCAGCTAGTTTTATATTGAAATTTATGACAGTAACTATGACAACAGAGTAATTTTCTGGTCTACAGGCTCATAAACAGTACAGTCAGAGGCTCACAGACCCGTAAACTGACCTCTCTTCTTTTAAACTGCTTCTTCTCTTTGGGTTTTTTCTCCTCTTGGCTCTTGGGCTTCTGGGCTGCGGGAATAGAGCGAAGATCCTCTGGCAATCCAAAAGCCTTGGGATCTCGAGAGAGGATGAGGTAGATGTCTAGCAAACAGTATGCATCTGCAGCTAAAACACACAAAAGAAAGACAATGAGAGAAAGATAAAAAAACATGCCACCACCTAGAACATGAATTGTGCGTTACCAGCATAGCGGAGTTGGCTGGTCCGCAGCGGCCGGCGCTCCCAGTTGGACAGTTGCTCGGATTTGTTCAGTGGTTTTCCCAACACCTGCTGTACTAGCAGACTCAGGCCCTTCTCAGCAGGTCCCTCACTCACTTCCACCGACCTGCACCTTTTGTTGCCCAACCAGCACCGTTGAAGCTGGAGAGACAAAGGTAAAATGTAGACAGAATCTACACAAGTTCCAATATAAGGTAATGATCTCTAAATATGTCTGCCAATTCAGAATTTGGATAGATATTGGAGGCACCTCCTGATGGATGAGGAGCAGGTCCAGAACTCCTTCCATTTTCATGGGCTCTTCCCTGAGATCAGGCCATGTGCTGACCAGACTTCGCAAGTCTCCAGACATCCCATAACCTAAATACACACATACACAATCTAGCAATGCCACCCAAAGTGGAAAGCTCTTTTTGAATATCTTTCCTGACAGTTAACCTACAGTTTACCACCACAAGCCTCATGAAACTCAAAGTATACCTTGTTTTTTGCATATGTCAGACTGTATTTACACTTGGTAGCTTTGATTTGATTAAGACTAATACGTATGTTCCACTTTAAAAAGGTGCACGTAACAGCCTAATTTTATATACTGCCAACAGCCCTAATATTTAAGAGTTAGTTCACCCAAAAATGTAATTCTGCTGTTAATTACTCATCATGTCATTCCAAACCTCTGAGACCGTTCATCTTCAGAACACAAATGAAGATATTTTTGATGAAATCTGAGAGCTCTCTTATCCTCCAAAGACAGAAAGGGTCCCAAAACACTCAAAGTCCAACAAAGATCAATAGCGCTGTAAAAATCTGACTTCAATGCTTCAACTGTAATCATACACAACTCCAAAAACACTTTTGTGTGGCAAAAAAGTGTAATACAATGCTAATGTATGGTCTGCTGACTCTTACAGCAATACATTGTAGTCTTGGTCTGCTGACTCTTACGGCAATACATTGTACTAAAAAATAAATTTACAATATTTTTGTTTCCTTTTCTGGACTTGAAAAGTCTCGCGTCTGTTGCCATCGATAAAGGATAAGAGAGCTCCTGGATTTCAGACTTTTTTTTATTTTTGAGGGAATTAACTCTAATAATGCAACCCCAAAAATAACTAAACAAATCAATAACAGGACATGAGGTCACATGATGCAACCAAAACATTGTAGCAATGTTGCCAATCATACATTTTACGCATAACTTAGCATTCACACACACAAAAAACACACTTTGTGCCTTAAATTAAGATTGTTTCACCTACCCAGCTTAAGGATTTTCTTGTCTGACAGCAGTGCCCTGATGAAGTCCACTGTGGTGCTGTGGTGGCTGATGGCCTGAGCACAAAGGTCCAGCAGAAACACCTGATCCTGTACAGCCAGCTGGATCAGAGCCACACGCTGAGATGACACTGTGCCAAAACCGGCCCTCCACTCCATGTCCATTCCAACCACACAGCCCGACTGAGGAATAATTAGCACATATTGAGACATACAGTGGAAAACAGGATGCATCTGTATCTGCTAACATAAAGCTGCATTCAATCTCGTTTGTTTGATCACATGGTTGCGCCTACATTGTATTTACATATCGAAGACACGAAACATTATTTATTATCGAAAATGTTCAATTGATTTTTTTGTACAAGAAAAAACTGTGCATCAGTGAGCAATGTAGCCGTCTTGGGTGATTTGGGTAGACTTGTATTGTCCAAAGATGTGTGGTGTAATGATTTAGATTTTGACATCAATTTGATCGGTATTTTTAACCAGTTATTTTCGTCTCCTTTACATCAACTGCCAAATAGGCTTTGCTTACACCCACATGATCACTGCTTTGTAGCATGTGATGTCACAATTTGCCATACCGAAAAACAAAAATCATTACCAGCATTGGGAAAATGTATGTTTAAATGTAATATATTACAATCTTGAGTCACTTTTTTTAAATAACTTTTTAAGGAAAGTAATATGAAAGTACGTGTTATGTTATTTTTGCCTACTTTTCTTTAAAGATTAAAATAGAAATATGATTTTAATATATTCATTTTAAAAGTAACTTTACCCAACACTGATCATAGCATAGCTTATTACATAAATAATCTTAAAGGTACAGTAGTTGTAATGTTACCTTTAAAACAGCTTCTCTGCACTTGCCAACCTCATCTAATGTCTCTACAAAGTGGACGCTCTCTCTGGGCAGAGGCAGCTGGTAGTATTTCTCCTGATCAGACAGTAGAGGCATCCAGGACTCTGGTGGGCCGCTAACAGAACCCAACTCTCTATGACAGGAATACACTTGTCAGGGTGTGTGTGTGTGTGTACAGATTTGGCTGTTGTTGGAAGGCAAAATATTTTCACAAATACTGAAAGGTGGGAAAACAGAGTTGCGTTTAGGTCCTAAAAATTAACACTTCACACACCAAACAGTCTGTGTTGCTGGATATAAGAAAGCGTGTTACTTAACAGTTTTTGTAATTCTAACAATGCATGGCTTAGCAGGATTGTCAAATTCCAAAAAACTGGACTGTACATGGAATATTTATAATTATTTTAGTTTTTTAATTATTTGTTTTTTATTAAATTATTTATTTATTTTTGTTATGTTTACTTTAAATATGTATATAAAAATATTTAAACTGTAATTGTTTTACACAATCAGTGTTAATATATTAATCCACACACAAACACACGAGCACATTTGTTTATGTGAAGCATTTTGAATTACCATTGTGCATGAAATGTGAATTTCTGAAAATTAAACTAATGAAATGAAAATAAACTTGCCTTGCCCATATAAGTGTTTTCAGTTGTTCAAATCAGTTGAGTTTACTGTAAATGATTCACACAAACTCTACATCTGTGATGAATGTTTGAAAGCAGAAAAGAAAATAAAGATGTATGCATAAAATGTACTTTTTAACCCATTTTTGTGTGAGGTATTATTTGAGTGGTAAAGTAATTATAATTTTCATTTAGGTCTTTACAAACATAGTTTAATATGTATAATAATGCTGTGTGTGTGATTTAGTACGTACAACTGATGGGGAGAGAGGCTCTGAATTTTATCCCAGACTCCAATGGGAAGCCTGTTTCTGGGTAATTTGTAATGTGCAGACCACCGAGCAGCAGCATTGAGACTGCAGTGTTTGACCAGCAGCTGAACCAGCTGAACCTGCAGCTCCAAATCACCTTCAATCATAGCCTATAATCAAACACACACACACACACACACACACACACACACACACA
>CAIGQW010005633.1:1303123-1318452 GCA_903798125.1 Danio choprae | reverse complement strand
AGAGAGAGAGAGAGAGAGAGAGAGAGAGAGAGAGAGAGAGAGAGAGACATTTCAAATTTCAACCTAATTTATTATTTTATTAATTACATTATTTACAAGCTATGCACATTTTTTGAAGAAAAACAATGAAGAAAACAAAACAAAGCACGAAACATTATTCATGGTTTTCTCCAGACCTTTCCCCTGACTCCCTTGCTCTCCCCAGGGTGACCCCATTGAACCCCAATTTTGGACATTCTTCTCTGGACTTTATCATGTGAACAGCGTGCGTGATCACGTGAGAGAGCGACCGCGTCAGAGCACGGAAGTTGTCATAAGGATCTAAAAAGAGCTGCAGAGAGACACAGCCGCTGATGCTATAGACTGAAAATAACTCTCTCCGCTCGCTTACGCTCCACCGATTAGCGTCTGTTTTTACGGCCATACGCTATAAAAGCAGCAGAACAGGTCCCGTAGCTCCAGCACTTAACTCCAGCAGCGGGATGGAGTGGTTTGGAGGCGGCGTGTGCCAGCCTGAACAGGACCGAAAGGAAAACATGCCCCGCACACACCCACACGAGGTACCCGAAAGTTCACCAGTGCTTTATTTACACGCTAATGCCTTCTGTTTGTGCTGTAAGTCCACACCAGGTCGTGCTTAATGTGTGTTTACGGGAAGATACTGCAGGTCAAGAGGGGGAAATATCTTATAGTGAACTCCTTACTTTCACAGTTGATTGTTGCATTAAGAATCGCAAACATTTGTTTGTGTATCGCAAGTTTTCTGGAATGATTCAGGCAATGTTTAAGTGGCAAATTAAGTAATATTGTGCGCAATATGTTCTAGTTTGGTTGCATTTTTAGCACATAAATCTGAACATTGGATGAAATCAGGTGAATTGGTTCCGTAAAACGGGTTTTACAGAGAGGATTTTGGGAATCTCTTTTTATCACCCTATTCAGAATATACTGGAAACAGCCAGTACAGTATAGAGAAACATACTTCTCTCTATTTTTGTAGAATAATTTAGCATATTATCAAGGTTTTGTATTAACATATCTTGTTGTAGTGTGTATATTTATATAAATACACATACATTAAATACAAAAATAACATATATAAAAATATTGATATATGATTATTATATATAAACATCAGATATATTAATATACATTAAAAAAATTTCCTATATATATATATATACACACAAAAAAAAATGCTGTGTTGTTTTTACCCAATATTAGGTCAAATATGGACAAATCCGACATTAGGTTAATTGTTTTTAATTCAATTTAAATTACAATTTTTTAACCCAGAAGTTTTTAATTGTTTGATGGCACTAACATCCCACTGTAAAAAACAGAATATAGTCGTTATACCGTACAGAGTCTATAGAGATTCTAGAGATATTATATAAAGTCAATTGTGTTTAACTACTTGTGGCGATTTATGGCTCAGTGCAGGAGAATACAAAGCTATCTGCCCTTACAAATATCTATTGTAATTTAAATCTACAGACACCAATTTTGAATGTTTTCTTTCCATTTAGATTAAAAGAAAATCGCTTAATAAAAAGACAAAATCCCAAAACTTATAGCGTCTTGCCTTAAACTTGAATCAGTGTGCAAATGTACTGTAAAGATGTTGATGCTGCAGTAAAACCTGACTGCAGGATGAGTAAGAGAAAGACTCAAAGGTCAGCAAGACAGCATCACATTCAAGGGTGGTTACAGTGTTGTTTGGGAAGCTCACACACTGTGTATTGTAGATATTTTAGATCTGATGGTCATTGTGTGGTATTATGTGGATCTTTGATATGAGATCATGAGTCCGTGTTCATGGTCTCCCGCTGACCCCTTTGTTCTGACAGCTGAGGATAATGACAGTTATTATTAGATCCTTGGAAAATACATCTATACTTTTTTGATAGTTGTGTTATTTTTCTGTGTAGTAACTGTTTTTTTGTTTGTTTCTTCTTAGATGTCTATTAGATTTTTACTGCCCAAATTTAGCCATGTGTTTGCCAAGCTATCTATGTTTAGATGTCTATTAGATGTCTATTAAACACTTTGAAAATTGCGTGGTGGTTATTGATTTTAAATGTGTTTTTAAACAATGTATACATTGCTTTAAATTAGCCGATTACATTATGTAATCTGGACTTGGTAAATGCTTTATATTTCAATGTTTTCAAAAATGATGTATCATTAGATTACAATGGCCTTTTTTGTAGACTACATTACTTTTACTCCAAATTATTCATGCAGTGGCCATAAATGATTCATCATGGATTGATTTATTTTTTTTCCTAATCATTATTTCACCCCTATTTTAAAATTTACTTTCTTTTATTATACCATTGTAACTATACATTTAAAATTATATTGTTTCACCATATGACCATATAGTTTAGCGTTCTTTATATCAACATTATAGAATAACCCTAATGTGATCTAGATTAATTTGAGGTCCATCCTTCTAAATTCCAGTACAAAATAACCTTAAATAAGCAAGTTACACCTGTAGGTCAAAAGTACTATTAAATACATTACTAAATGAGTAATCTAGATTACATTTAGTTACTTTTTCCATCATGTAACAGATAATTCTAGTGACTGAATTTCTTACCGAAACAGAGCAGTGTTTTTCTGAGGATATGAATTTTCCATGCAGACAGTAATCTGTGTGTGTGTCAGGCAAGTGCGGAGAGCATGGCGTCTCTGTGTCAGCGGCAGCAGCGCTGTGTGAAGGCCTCCATCGCGTCGCAGTGGCAGCTGGCAGAAGCGCAGGATCAGCTCTGTGGTCTTGAGCTCCACAGCTCAGAGTCTGTGGAACAGGAGAGAGCCCAAGCACTGGCCTCCTCTGCTGAACTCTCGCACACTGAACACCAGTGGAGGCTCAAAGAGAGGATGCTCGGCACACTGTGTCCTGAAGCCAACCGGGATGTGTTTGACAAGGTATCTAATCTCTAGAAAGTCATTCAGAGAGTTGATGTCATCACAATTACTGCATTGAAAGTTTACACTACTATGGCTGCAGACAGAGAAAACATAGAGAAACCTACAGCTGAAGTCGGAATTATAAGCCCTCCTGTTCAATTTGAATTCTTTTGTATTTTTTCCCCAAGGTCTGTTTAATGAAGAGAAGATTTTTTAAACATTTTTAAGCTTAATAATTTTAATAACTGATTCCTTTTATCTTCACCATGATGACAGTACATAATATTTTACTAGATATTTTTCAAGATACTAGTATTCAGCCTAAAGTGCAGTTTAAAGGCTTAACTAGGTTAATTTGGTTAACTTGGCAAGTTAGGGTAATTAGGCAAGTATAACAGTGGTTTGATCTGTAGACATCGGAAAAATATCACTTAAAGGGCTAACAATATTGACCTTAAAATGTTTTTTTTGTTTTGTTTTCGAAACTTATTTTTATTAAAGAATACAACATTACATAATGCAATAGTGTTAGTTCATCAATTTCTAGCTACCTAAATGGTTGTAAATGCATGAAGAGAAAAAAAAACATTCTTAGGACATATAAACATGCAAAAGAATAAAGAAAAAATGAATAAATATATAAAATATATATGTACATACACACATGTATATGCACATAATAAAATAATAATAATAATAAAGAATTAAATGAAAAAATATGGGGGGGGGGGGGCAGTTAGATGGTAAGGAATGGAGAGAAAGGAGTGGCCTTGATCATAACAGTATTGCACGTTATTGAAGAATTAAAGGCCATCTCTTTAGAAAAAATAGTTTTTTGAAGTCTCAATGCATATGTTATTTGTTCCATTTCATACAGTTCTCACACTTTTTGAATCCAAGCGTTATATGAAGGAGGTTCAGAATTTATCCATCTGCATGTGATGCACTTTAAAGCTGCAGCAAGTAAAATTTGTAATAACCTAAAATGTTTTTTAAAGATTTTTAAAATGCTTTTATTCTGGCCAAAATAAAACAAATAAGACTTTCTCTAGAAGAAAAAATATTATAGTATTATATAATATTAAATATTAGACTGTGAAAATGTTTTTAATCCATTAAATATCACTTGAGAAATATTTGAAAAAGAATAAATATTGCACAGGAGGGTTAATTATTTTGCCCTCATCTGTATGTAATGAGGGTTGGGAAAGTTACTCTTAAAATACACTATAACACTATATTATAAAATGCACGTTAAAAAGTAAATTTTGGCATATTTTGTTAAATTAGTCAAATTTAGAGATGTAATACAAATACTCGAATATTGGAATTCTAATATGGTATGTAAAATTACACATTCTTCAAATGAATAGTTTACCCAAACATGAAAATTGAATCACCATTTACTCACCCTCATGTTGTTCTAAACCTTTGAGGGTTTTTCTGTTTAACCAAAAGAAGATATTTTAAAGAATGTTGGAGATCACAACTTGTTCACAACTTTGCACCCCCTGCATAATGATATAAGTGACATAAAATGTTAAAGTAATCATTTTCCTAATTAATATTTTTTTGGATGTGAATGTAGATTGATTTACTTTCCAGTTAAAACGTAACTGCAATGACATGCATTAAGTTTTGTATTTTATAAATGTAACAGGTTACATTTAGTAGTTAGTCAGATGTATCTCCAACCCTAGTTATTGTGTTATGCAATATTTATTTTTCCAACAAATGCTTGTATTAGTCTGTTTGGAATATAATAAAGGGACTTAACGCCTTTTACTAAAGTGTTTTTAAAATCTGTCTTGACAGTGGAATAAAATGTTAAAATATGTCTTAAATGTACTGCCAAAGCTTTATTTCTGTACTAAAAAAATTATTGTTAATATTATTGCGGTTCCATCTTATCTAAAAATACCTTTGCTATTGCCCACTTGTTTTGTATGTGTATGTGTTCATACAGGCAAAGTGTGAGTTTAACCCATTAAACCTTCACACTCAGAGTGATGTTGATGATAAACATATATTTTTATTTTTTTCAGTTTCTCATCTGTCTCTTTAAATACTTTCTACAAAGTTTGATGGATTCTGATTCTGGTTGTTAACATTTTTATTGTTCAGCTGAGAAAAAAAATCAGAAAGTATTTCAAACAACATTATTCTTCTGTTTTGCCAGGTTTCACTGTGTATTTTGCTCTTCTGTTCAACTTAGAACAACTTTTAAAACTACATCTTTTATTTTAGGCGTAAACGGGTGTTAGTGTGTTGTTTTCTGACATGCTTTCATCCTTTTCTTTTTCTTTTTTCTAGAGTATCATAAACATTACACAGTCTTGGCCTAATGAATCTGATCCAGACAAAAGTTTAAACTTTGTCCAGCGCAATGAAGAGCTCCTGAAACATTTTGGTAAGCGATCTAGGTTGTGCTAGATGTTGTTTAATGAGGATTGTTCATCTGAGAGTGGGTAATCATCTCTCTCTCTTCCGATTGGACAGGTATGCTGAGGAGGTGGGATGACAGTCAGCGCTTTTTAGCAGAATATCATCACCTCGTCTGTGAAGAAACAGCCAATTACCTGATCCTGTGGTGTTTCCGGCTACAGGCAGAGAAGGTGACATCTATTTCTCTTCAAAATGCATACACACTTCTGGATTATTTCAGCATTTTTGAAGATTATAATATTTAAGGCTTGGAGACATAGGCAGTTATCATGTTTAAAATCTTCAAATCAGTCAGTATCTATAATTATCACAATAAATGTAATATTCTCTATTTCTTTAAAGCTTAAAGGCAGTTTTTTTGCTCTTAAATGAAAACAAACGGTTAACGGTTCGTTTAAACTACTCTTTCAGCACTTTTTCACCTAAAGGGACAGTTCGTTCAAAACTGAAAATTCTGACATCAATTACTCACCCTTCACTTATTCCAAACCTGTTTGAGTTTCTTTCGTCTGTTGAACACAAAGGAGAAGATAAAATGAAGGATGTTGGATATAAACAGTCATTGATTTGACGTAGTATTTTTATTCTTACTATGGATGTCAATAGCTGTTTTTTTTTCCAACATTCTTCAAAATATCGTGTTTTGTTACTATTACTTGAATGTTAGTAGTATTTTTGAATGGCCTGTCCCTTTAACGAAAGGTCTTTTTAACAGAGAAAATGAGTTCCGGCATGTTCTGACAAGTGATATCAAAACATAAAAGCAGGTTTTTTTTCCCTGGGAAAAAATGTCAATTTAAGCAGATGTAAATGTATGGTTTATAAAACAGCAATTTAAACATTCAGACTTTGATCATTTTATTTAAATTAAACATTGTTTTCCATAGTATAATACATTAGGTCATAATTATAGGTAAAACCACAAATACAGCATCGCTTTATGAGGATGAAGTGTAAATGGTTTTTGTTTAATTTTTTTAATGTATGAAAAACAAGTAACTAGAAGACATTTAGGTATAAAACAAATGCTATAACTTGATAACAACAATTTCTGTAATATGTACATGAAGTTTCCATTAATGTTAATTATTACACTGTTCTTATTACACTAGAACACTTGATTATGATTGGTCAGTCACAACGTTCCAAGGTATGTTATTCCCAGATAACAACCACTGAAACTAATAACACAGGCTCATCCGGGATCTTTAAATCATGTTGACCATCAGTGAATACATTCATATACATATTTATATACAGTCGTGGCCAAACGTTTTGAAAATGACACAAATATTAGTTTTCACAAAGTTTGCTGCTAAACTGCTTTTAGATCTTTGTAATTATATTTCAGTACATCACAGAAACAACTGAAACAAGCACTTCATATGTTTCAAAGGCTTTTATCAACACTTACATGACATTTATGCAAAGAGTCAGTATTTGCAATGTTGGCCCTTCTTTTTCAGCACCTCTGCAATTCGACTGGACATGCACTCAATCAGCTTCTGGGCCAAATCCTGACTGATAGCAACCCTTTCTTTCATAATCACTTCTTGGAGTTTGTCCGAATTGGTGGGTTTTTGTTTGTCCACCTGCCTCTTGAGGACTGACCACAAGTTCTCAATGGGATGAAGGTCTGGGGAGTTTCCAGGCCATGGACCCAACATTTCAATGTTTTGGTCCCCGAGCCACTTGGATATAACTTTTGCCTTATGGCACGGTGCTCCATCATGCTGGAAAATGCATTGTTCTTCACCAAACTGTTGTTGGATTGTTGGAAGAAGTTGCTGTTGAAGGGTGTTTTGGTACCATTCTTTATTCATGGCTGTGTTTTTGGGCAAAATTGTAAGTGAGCCCACTCCCTTGGATGAGAAGCAACCCCACACATGAATGGTCTCAGGATGCTTTACTGTTGGCATGACACAGGACTGATGGTAGAGCTCACCTTCTCTTTTCTTTCTTCAAACAATCGAAATGGGGCTTCATCTGAGAATATGACTTTGCCCCAGTCCTCAGCAGTCCATTCACCATACTTTTTGCAGAAGATCAATCTGTCTCTGATGTTTTTTTGTGGAGAGAAGTGGCTTCTTTGTTGCCCTTCTTGACACCAGGGCATCTTCCAAAAGTCTTGGCCTCACTGTGCGTGCAGATGCGCTCACACCTGCCAGCTGCCATTTCTGAGCAAGCTCTGCACTGGTGGCACTCCGATCCTGCAGCTGAATCCTCTTTAGGAGACGATCCTGGCACTTGCTGGACTTTCTTGGACGCCCTGAAGCCTTCTTAACAAGAATTGAACCTCTTTCCTTAAAGTCCTTGATGATCCTATAATTTGTTGATTTAGGTGCAATCTTAGTAGCCACAATATCCTTACCTGTTAAGCCATTTTTATGCAACACAATGATAACTGCACGCGTTTCTTTGCAGGTCAACATGGTTAACAATGGAAGAACAATGATTTCAAGCATCACCCTCCTTTTAACATGTCAAGTCTGCCATTCTAAGCCAATCAGCCTGACATGATGATCTCCAGCCTTGTGCTCGTCAACATTCTCACCTGAGTTAACAAGACGATTACTGAAATTATCTCAGCAGGTCCTTTAATGACAGCAATGAAATGCAGTGAAAAGTTTTTTTCAGGGTTAATTTTCATGGCAAAGAAGGACTATGCCGATCATCTGATCATTCTTCATAACATTCTGGAGTATATGCAAATTGCTGTTATAAAAACTTAAGCAGCAACTTTTTCCAATTTCCAATATTTTTGTAATTCTCAAAACTTTTGGCCATGACTGTACTTATGTCACCACGTTATTTGTGACTATTTGGCGCCATCTTGTGACTGAATAAAATGTAGGTTAGTGTAGGCTGCATTCAGCTGTTTTTCTTTCTGTCAGCTTTACGATTAATAAAAGAATTAATACATTATTACAGCATGGATCAATGTTTTGTGTCTGATTGTTTATTTTTGTGGCAAAAAGCCATGTAATAAGCAGGATAAAGTACATCTAGGCAGTTGTTTTCACAGAATAAAGCCCTTCAGTCTTATACAATTGACTGATTTTCTATGATAACAACTATCTGGAGGTTACTACAGTAAATGGACAGAATATCCTTTTAACTGGATCATCCATTGCACATTACGAACTTCAGAACCTTTTCATCTGCCTTTAAACTAAATCAAAGAATATTCCTGTGGAGCAGGTTGCAATTGTAGAAGTATTCATGTGTAAACAAAACTTTCTAATCTTTCTAATCAAAATCTTTCAGTTAACGGTTAATGTGAAGCAAACAAACATCGCTTAGTTCACTTTGAAGCATAAACATTATATCGATGTTTATCAAGGGAACATTTTTGTTGTGATAATTGTTGTTATCATTTTATCACCCAACCTTATACTCTATTACTTTGTACCTGCTTGACCGTTTACTGATGCTTTACTGAAGTTTTTTTATTTCTTTTGCAGAAAGAGGCCTTAATGGAGCAGGTGGCTCATCAGGCTGTGGTCATGCAGTTTATTCTGGAAATGGCTCGTAACACTCAGCAGGACCCGCGAGGCTGTTTCCGTCACTTCTTTCAGAAAGCCAAAGTGAGACTCACATCTGCAGTCAACTGCAGTGCTGCATAAAACACCTTCAGTCCCTGCTGGCCTTTTCATTACACAACACATTAAACACATCTCTTACGGTACATAAGGGATTTAACCCATATATAAGTGCATTAACCATTGACAGTTTAGAATAATTATTATATAATTAATAGTTATGTAAATTAGGGTTGGGTCATATGGCAAAAGTGCAATCTCGATAACTATTTTTCATATTGAATGATAAAGATATATATTACGATATAAGTTGTTAATGCTTCCAGATTTAAAAAAGTACCCCAACAATGACTGAAGCCACAACAATTAGAGGGTCTGTTAAATGGCATAACATATTTCGGCTGATAAATTTTTAGTGGCCGAAAATTCGGTTCATTTCTAATATCAACAGACATCTAGATTCCCATTGTTGCACATTTCTGCTCTTAGATCAATATAGAGTAAAAAAGTCCAGAGCTTATCATTGTTATTGACATACATTTTATCTTGATTCGATATAATATCGTTTATCGGCCCAGCCGATAAATTAATTATAAATTTAAAAAAAAAAATTCAATATATATTTAAGATGATTAACAGGGTTGCATTTATTTAATCAAAAATCCTGTAACACATTACTGCAATTTATTAGAACTTTTTTGTTTCGATATATTTTGTGTGATATATTGATGTGATTTAAAGCTGAAATTATGATTCAACGTCTGCGCTGTCACATAATCCTTCAGAAATTATTTAAATATTTTTATTCAGTGTTCATTAATAATTGTTCAGCTTTAGTGTTGATTTGGTTGCTTCATATTTTTGAGAAACTGAATTTTTGGTGAAAAGAAAGTAAAAAAAATAAATATGTAGAGATTTTTTTGTGACAATTTGATTTTTGTCACTTTTCTTCGGTTATTAGTATAGTAAAAATAAATTTTACCTTTGAAATGGTAGTGTATGATAGGGTTGGATCGATAGACGAAAAATATGCAAAAAATACACACGGCCCCATTTACACTAATACGTCTTGGTTTTAAAATGGCATTTTAGAACGAAAATGATCCACGTCCACACTGGCGTTTTACCTGGCATTTCATGCAGCGCATGACACACACACACAGTCATGCGCTGCAGCGTATGCGCGCATCTGAGCTCCAGCAGTCAGCAGGTGCTTTGAGCACAAAACCCCAGAGAGCAGTGCACGTCAGACAGTTTGTCAAGGATGTACTGCTGGATCGCGTCTCACTATAGTTGTTAAACGTGATATTTATTTAATCTTGTCTTTATCTAACGACTCTTCGGTCTTTTTGAATCTATCAGGTAAGGTGTCACAGCGTCAGTACACTGCTTTTACACTTGTACTTAGTAATTTTAGCGAAAACCTCGGATACGGTTAGTTGTGCACCTTTTTTTTTACCAACCAAGTTTGTCAACGTCATTATAACGACACGGATCACTCTGCCTATTCATGCCAGAGTCCCGCGGAAAAAATTATTGACGGGTGGTAATTTGTGTGCAACTTCTCTTTATTTATTTATGATTTGGTTATGGGTAAAACAAAGACCATGCGGGTCAGGTAGTTGAAACCAGTATGCTACAAATAATTAATTTGTTATGAATTCATTAATTATTCATACATAATGAATTCACCGCTGCCTATGACGACGATGCGATCGTCCATCGCGATGTTTCACATTAGACATGGTACAATGCCAATTTGGTCGACATCGCCCAACCCTAGTGTATGACCTTTCCACAGAAATATTAATCAAGACAGCATTTTTTAACATTGATAACAAGAAGTGTTTCTTGAGAAGCAAATCAGCATATTAGAACGATTTCTGAAGGATCGTGTGACTGGAATCTTTTGGGTTTTTACTATCAGGTTATAACATACATTTATTTAAATAATTGTTGCATTTGTAATGTAGTAATATTTACAGAATTACTCTTGTAGATGTAGACCTGCTAAACATTAGATACTTCTTTCAGTAATATTAAATGATAATTATTCCAATATTTCAGCTCTACACAGTTTACGATTGTCGTATTTTCAATTATTTATGCTTTTAGATTCCATTTTGGGACCTTGATCTACTCTGTCAACGTTTGGTGTTGAACATCGCACTTTAAAATTGAACAGCATAATTTTTAGTAAGTCTAAAGCAGTATATTATATAAAAACATTATTTTGCATAGAATTAAATAACAAATCAAGTACTAGAGCAGCTCTTTTTTTTTTTTATTGTACTTTAAAATTTATGAACAATATATAGTTTAAAATGGCTAAACATACCCATGTCACATTGTTAAACATTGACATCAAAAGTTATCAAAGCAGAGCCTCATTATGAAATTCAAGAACATATATCTCATAAATCTCAAACGGTGTATTCTAGTCAATCTGAGTCAGTGCGAGTTATGCAATATTGTCAGTGACCACTAGAGTGAGACATGATTAATGATGACATAACAGACACCCAGAGACCGGCATACAGAGCAATATGGAGAAAGATGTTGTTTATATTTGCACAATCACATCAGAACTCACTCATATTTTCACTGAATTGG
Source organism: Danio choprae (assembly GCA_903798125.1). Classification (NCBI taxonomy): domain Eukaryota; kingdom Metazoa; phylum Chordata; class Actinopteri; order Cypriniformes; family Danionidae; genus Danio; species Danio choprae. Next base: position 1,306,933 of record CAIGQW010005633.1, on the reverse strand, counting down.
GCTGAGGGGTTTCTAATGTTGCTTTGCTCTTAATTTAAGGCCGGACAGGAGGGCTATTTGGACGTCTTTCACACAGAACTCCAGGCCTTCAAGGACCGAGTTAAAGAGTACACTATGAAATCAACAGGAGAAACGCCAAAGGATACAGTTCACCAAAATACACCATCAGCCTGTCGTCTCGACCCCAAGGAGGTGTTTGAGTCTTTGCCACAGGTAGGAAAGATTTTAACTGTCTCTTTTTATTGTTTGTATTCTCTGAGGTAAACCTATTGTCATATCAAGACTTTTACATAAACCACAAATAAATCATAAACCACAAGTAGAGGGCTATTTTCTGTGCAGTCTTGACAGTTTTTCATTGCTTTGCTTTTAAATTTTGGTCCCAAAGATGGAAAAATAGCTTGTGCATCCACTTATGCAAACTTCTACATGTATGTTCAAAACTACAAAGCCTATATAAATGGATACTGCTTTGATTTTAGGTAAAAATCCCTTTACAAGACAATCATAGGTCGTTTCTCGATTATCTTGGTTTTCTAAAGATTATCTTAGCAGGCTTTACTGTGGTGTGATGTTTGTTGAGAGTGACTTAAAGGGTAGTTCACCCAAAAATGAATCTGTACTCATTATTTTCTTTTTTCTGTTGATCACAGAAGAAATTATTTTGAAGAAGACTGAAAACCTGTAACCTTTGACATTTATAGTAGGAAAACATATACTATGGAAGTCAATAATTACAGGTTTTTAGTATTTTTCAAAATATCTTCTTTTGTGTTCAACAGAAGAAAGAAAATCAATAATTTGGGGTGAACTTTAAAGGGTTAGTTCTCCCAAAAATGAATATTAGGTTATTAATTACTCTCCTTTGTGTCGTTACAATCTCCTGAGACCTTCGTTCATCTTCAGAATACAAATTAAAACATTAAGTTGATATCACTGACCCTCCATAGACATCAGTGGTCCCGGCTCATTCAAAGTCCAGAAAAATACCATAGAACATCCTCAAAACAGACTGTATGCATTCAGTGTTTCAATCGGAATATTATCAAGCTACAAGAATACTTTTGTGTACACATAAAACAAACATAACCACTTTAGAACAGTATCTTCCTCTCAGTGTTAGTATATTGCACATGTCCATGAGCAATGTGCACTAATGCAGTGTTTCTCACCCACGTTCCTGGAGGACCACCAACTTTGTCACACCAATTGCAGGTCTTTCAGTCTCTGCTAATGAGCTGATGATCTAAATCAGGTGTGTTTGGTTAAGGAGACATGGAAAATGTGCAGAGCTGGTGGTCCTCCAGGAATGTGGTTAAGAAACACTGCACTAATGTATACCCCGGATGTCTTTTGTATGACTTCCTCGGTTTAAAAAAAATAAACAAAAAAACCCATGCCTATCAGAGGCGCGCCCATGTGCAAGATGTGAATGCATGCCCTGTACTAACACTGAGTAGAAGAAATTGTTGAATGAGGTTGTTATTTTTGTTAACAAACCACAAAACGATTCAAATGTTGCGTTTGCAGGAGCTGAAAACGTGCATCCAGATGCAAGACATGCAGATTCTTCAGAATGTGCTGAGCAGCATGAACCCACAGGTAACGCAGGTGTAAAACAGATCATCCAGCGTTCACTTTAATTTAAAGGGGCTGTGTGTAAGAATTCTCATGTATCACTGGCTTTTTTATTGCAAATGTGTTAACAGCTGATAGCAGAACTTAAAAAATAAAAAAGAGACCTTCCTTGATCCCCAGGTTTGTTTTTGAAAGCCTGTCGACAGATCTATATGAAAGACAGGGGCTGTTCAGACAGAACTTATTTTTCCTTTCCAATGTGCTACTTCTATTTTCTTTTTCTCAATGTAAACGTGTGCTTGATGGATGTGTGAGACCATTATGCTTGCGTTTCTTTTTTTTTTGAAGCGTTGCGTTTTTGTTTAGATGGCGTTTCAAGTTAAAAGAACTTCAACTTTGAAATGAGCTGCTCATCACTGTCAGTTCCACAGCAGTGGACCAATCAGAAGAACAAATTTTGCAAGTTTGTGTTTACATACGCTTAGTGGCTGTGTTCGAATACCATCGTGCTTTATGCTGCACTTTTTTTTTTTAACCACTCCGAAGTAAATGATTTTGTGCGCACACAAAACAAACGTAACAAATTGATACAATAGTTTGTTCTCCTCAGTATTGCGCACATTCATGAGATCACTGTACTCTTTATGCATGTTTCATTCAGTGAAGTAGACCTTAGAAGAACAACAGTCTCAGGGTTTGGATTGCCATAAGGAAGAGTAATTAATAACAGAATTTTCATTTTTGTCTGAACTAACACTTTCTGCTGCTGTTTCTTTTGTTAACGAGTGGCAATTACGCTACATATATTGATATATTTATCATATAAACATTGCTCAAAAAGGATTTCTAACTTTTTACTTCTAATCAAAGAATAAATCGCACTTAGACTAAGCTAGTACATTTTAGTTTTGAAAAGGTGTTTTAAAATGAAATTTTCAACCTGAAATAACAGGGTCTTTAGCATTTTCAGTTTTTGCTAGTCAAAGATGCCAGAGTAATGAGAACACCAGGCTTAACCATACCAAAAAGGCACCTGACTCTTTTGTTTGTTACGTGTGCATGAATGCAAATTTTGCTGGCTGCAGATCACTTAATGTCCACCAATAACAAGAGTTTCTGCATGTAATCCTTGCCAATTTTGACTCAAGTTATGTTAATTGCATTGATATTGGTTGTTTAACAATTATTTTGCTCCTACAGCAACCATCACATCAAATCAAACAGAAAGTAGGTTGATATTTTACATTTTGGTCATTTGATTAATAAATAACTACTGCAAAGCTCAGTAAATCAAATCCTATGATTCATTTATAAACTCTTCACCCGTATATTTCTCATCTCAAAGGCAAACTCAATCAAATTGCAAATGTAGTAATGTCACTAGCAAAAGTATCTACAGTATCCATGCAAAAAAAAAAAAAAAAAAATCAGCATGTTTTTAGTAAATCCTGACAGTAGCTTTTCTTCCATCCAAATGAGAGATTTCAAAATACTAGCACAAGCTGTCAGTAAGTCTGGTTCTAACGTTATCAAATGAGCAGCATAGTCAAACACTGTGGCTTCAGGGTCAGCTCGATTCTTCATGTTTTGGAATGGGAAAGAGTGAGTTAACTTCCTCCACCACTTTCACTTGTCACCATAGAGAGCACATGCACTGAACCTCTCACACACACACATACACACACACACACACACACACACACCGAGTCAATGAGAGCCAAAGGGCACAGGAAGAATTGCATAACGTCTTTAATCTGATGAGCGCTGCATTCATGCTGACCTATAATCCCTTTTCTGTCCTGCAGATTATACCACTGGGGTTAAAGTTCATTCATATATTCAAATCATGTGATATAATCATGCTCATTTTGTTCTATAATCAAAGTAAATGAGGATCAGAGACTCTGAAATTACAAAAAATAAACACCACAAAAGAAGTTCCACACAGCTGTTGTGTTTTAAAATCTCACTCGAAAGACACGAGTACTTTAAATACAGCAAGTTTGCATTAAATGAATCCAAATATTTTTAGATTTCAGGTCAAATAAATAATACCGTACATGACAGCAATGTACTAGAAATGTTTTGTGTTTCATGCCTATAGCCTTTTTTTCATTATCAAGCCAAATGGTTCTCTTAGTTTAACCATTCCATTCATTCGATCTGGATCAGTCAGCATGGATACGGTTTCATTTTCCCCAGTGGTGCTGATAAGAGTTCTCTGGAATATAA
>CAIGQW010005633.1:1289840-1302723 GCA_903798125.1 Danio choprae | reverse complement strand
ATACACACACACACACGCACACACACACACGCATGCACGACTCAGCACAGTTGTCTAACCATGTCTAGAATACTGGGCTAAGAGCAGTTTGTAATCGTATCGTGCAGCACTGTGCCAGGCTCACGTAGGAATACAACAAGAACTGTACCCGACTGTTCTTAGAACCATTCATTTTGGCCCAATAGTAGGAAAGCGGCAAAATAATCTTAGTTCTCAAAGATATGCTAAAACTAAAAACATTGTATTATACAGGTCTGGCCAGTAGGTGGCGATGTTACTTTGTAAAGAAGCACAACATGTCTGTGCTCATAAGTTGTCATGGTCAAACATTGTTGATTTAGTTGTACTAGTGCCATGACTGTAGACTGAACACATTATATTCACTAATATGTGCTTTAGTAGTTTACGCTGAGGCAGAAACAGTATAGATTTCAAAAACCATTACTTTGAATTCCTTTTTCTATATTTGCATTTTCAGATCCCAGTATGTAATTGTTGTGTAAACTAATGGCACACGTTCTTTTTTGTCTATTTGTTGTTTGTTTCTCTTGGAGATGAGTGTAAATACACCACGGGTGAACAGAAGAGACTTCTTTTAAAAACTAAAAAAAATCTGATAGTTCTGTATGAAGGAAAAACAGTTAAGCAAATATTTCAGCAGTTATTTTCTAAGAATTTTGAACCAGTTTTTGGTCACCATTCACTTTCATTCAATGTAAAAGAGCAGCTTTGACATTCTTTAAAGTATCTTCTTTTGTGTTCAACGCATGAAAGAAATGCATACAAGTTTGTACCACAGAGTAAATGATAACAAAATGTGTTATCAAGTTTATGGTTGAAACAGTTTCTTTAGGAGTATTTTGATCCTCATTCTGATCTCTGTGCCACAAGCCTCTTTAACTGTTTATATATTAACATATTTTTTTTCTCACTCCTCAAAGGTGGCAGAATATCATGTGAAGCGTTGCTTGGAAGCAGGACTTTGGACGAATATACCACGAACATCCAAAGACGAGAGTTCAGAAGCGGATGAATGGAAAATGATGGAGACCTAGCAGTGAAAAAACACTTAGACTTTCAATCCATCGTCAAACTTCAATAGGAAAACAGCTTTGAGTCGAGGGTCGAGAAGAACAAGGGCTGTGCTCAAAGACTTGTGTTTGGTACCCGTGCCTGATTGTGTGCAGCACTTTATATTTGTTTAAAAGAGAAAGTATTTTAAGGAAACTGTGCTTATATTTTTGTGCATATTTTGTTACATTTCGGTTCAGTTGCTGATCGGTTTTATGCAGTTCAAATGAAAACTAGGAAAGTGGTACGAGGACACTTTTTTTTTATCATAGTTTTTTTTTTTAAGTAGATTTTTAAACAGTGACATTTGAGAGGATTTTTCTTTTTAGTTTGAATGTTTCCACTTCTGGATTGTAATAGTCGAGGTCCGCCGAACATTCAACTTTAGCTGCTATCTGGGAACTGTTTCATGTGTCATCTGTGTATGGACGCGGCAGATAACAGGCATTCCTGCTGATAGAGAAACCACACAAAGGCAAGGCAGGACCACCCACTTTGCTATCTGTATGCTTCTAGTACAAACCCCATTTGCAATGAAACTGGCAATACCGTTTGCCATGAAAATCAAACTATATAAAAGAGATTTACATTCACTCCTTCAGAATAGGTTGTTATGTTTAAAGTCATAAGTGACAAATGCAGAATAGCTAAGGAAGATTACAAACGAAAAGTATATTCTGTCATTGTTTAAAAAAACAACACTTTTTGGACTCCATTGACTCTCATTATAAGGTAAACGAGAATAACTATCCTTTTAAATATCTATTTTAAGCTATTAGCTGAGTAAATGAAGTCAAACAAGTTTAGAACAACAGGAGGATGAAAAAAATAACAGCTAATGACTGGCAAACTGTCTCTTGGTCAAAGTCACTGAGGTCCAAAACAACACTGGCTTTCATTAATTGGATAAAACTAAAAATAAATATATTTTAAATATCTATTTTGCTCTTTCCATGGGAAAAAAAAAGCCCATTTGGGTTTAGAACAACACAAGAATGTGTAAATAATGTCAGAATTATCATGTTTGGGTGAACTATCCCTTGCCTAGTCAATGGGGTATAAAAAACAATATCTTTTGGACCTCATTGAATTTTGTTCAGTTATCAAAAAATAATTAAATCGTCGATTTATTTAGCAATGTTCAAAGAAAATAGGGGTTCTATACAAGGGTAGAACAACACAAGAATGTGGGAATAATGTCAGATTTACCATGTTTGGGTGAACTACTCAGTCAATAGGGGCCAAAAGCAACATCTTTTGTGCCCCATTGAGTTTCATTCAATTATAAAATAAAGATTAAATTTTCGATCTAATTTGCGATTATCAAAAAAAATTAGGTAATACAGGTTTAGACCAACATAAGGAGGAGAAAATAATGTTGGAATTTACATGTTTGGGTGAACTAGACTAAACACTTTTTGGACCCCATTGACTTTCATTATAATGTAAAGAAAAAAAAAAGTATACAGCTTAAGACTTAATGAGGAAATGATTAACCTGAAGGCTTTTAGAACCAATTACCTTTCATTATGTGGTCAACATGAAATAAGAGTATGCTGAGTAAAATAATGGTCATTTACATTCGTCTATGCCCATAATGAAGACTTTAAAAGGTGCCATTTTTGTCTCACTATCATTAAAGAAAAGTGTCTGACGTCTTTTTCATTGCAGTAATTGTATCGAAATCCAGCAGATGCCGGTTTTTGTGTTGTATCCAGTTTGCCTTGCTTGTCCTGCACACAGAACATTTACAGCAAACCCAGGATTTGTGTAACATTTAACAATGGATGTGATGACATTGTGCAAGTCTTTACAAAAAAAGATCAAATTTAAATCAGTCTCACAGTATTGCCGATTGCTTGAAATCTTTCATTTTGCAGCGACTGATTAAAATAACTCAGCACTTTATTATTGTTTTGTCTAGTTCTCTGAGTCTGTTGTTTTAGAGTGAAGGGCTGTTTTGACTGACAAAGCTCTGCTGTAAGAGGAAAGCGAGATCATCTGAGCGTTACGTGCTTTTCTCAGCACGTCCACTCAAGAAAAAGAACAAAAGGCATCGGTTGTAAAACTTAACGAGCTTAATAAGTTAATATATGTACAGTAGGAAGGTGTTGTAAGAGCACAAATGTGCAAGATGTGATTGAGAAAGTACTGAAATGTTTGTGGTGACGAAAACAGTCCTCTTCTTTTATTTTTCTTTCAAGCCAACTCTTTTTGTAGATGATATATTGCGAAAAACAGTGTGAATGTTTAGCCATAAGTATTATTAACAAAAAATGATATCACAAAACTAACGTGGGAGTTGTTGATAATGGTTTTTATGCTATTTTATTAGATGCCTGTACTTTTTTGTTGGCTATAAATGTAATAGTACCTTTTTAGAAAAATACTAATTATTTTTTATAACATACAGAAATCATACACTGGACGCTATTAAGTAGTACTTTTTTAAAAATGTTGACTTAAGTGATTCGTTCAAAAGTAGATTCATTCAGGGGTTTGCATTTTTTTGATGCTGAATTATGGGTCATACTGCATTCTAATAGGCTTCGTCAGCAGCCTTTTTGATATTTGAGCGAAAATCTTGATCAAACAACAATTACGATATAATTACAGATGATAAATATTGAGCAGCTCTAGTCATTATTCATAAAAATCAGGATCTGTTCACAGGATTCACAAAGAATAAAGCATCACTGTGTTTAATGCAATTGTTTTAAAGAACATGAACGAAACTCTCATAATTGCTTTATGAAATAAGATATATTTAATAGTTTATCCATTATTCAAAAGCAGGATTTTCAGTCACTACAATTTAAACAGTGATTTGCAAATTGTACCATACAATTAAACGACTAAACATCGCTTTGCACTTCATTTTTTGTGGCCAAGGACTCGCACATCAGTGGTTTATCAGTACAAATAAGTACAAATTTTCTAAAACTCTCATTCCCTTTGTTAATTTTTTGTATGGTATTATACAAAAGTTTCTTAATTAAAAATACATCATTTTTGTATATCAAAAATATCTCTAATACTGTTCATTCAAATAATCTACAATAGAAACATCAGCCCATCCAATCTTAATCACAATGTTTTTTGCTAATAAAGGCCATAGTGGCAAAAAAAATGGACGATACTTTTTAAAAAATAAAAAATAAATCACAATGTCATTATATTTGTGTCTACATTCATCTGAGAAATGCTTAATATCTTTCTGTAGTTTGCACAGATTTCAATAGCATTCAAATGTCATACATAATGTAATAAAATCGGTTGCTGCCTTACATTGTTAAGGTTAAAATGTCTTAAAACATCATGTTAAATCTTGTATTGCCTATAATGACATTTTGTGTTGCTTAAAGCAATCATAATGAGCTTTATTTTAAAGTGATATGAGATTTAACTTGATGCTTTAAGCCAAACTTTAATGCACTTTTCTAAATTCATTTGATTCGATTTAAAAAATAAAGACAGTGTAAATATTAAAATAGGAATGTTTCAAATGTGCCACTTAATGACATGGGAACCTAAAAATGATTAATTTTAGAGTCATTTATTAATTTTTATATTCCTATGACACTATTTATCCTATAAAAACTACTTTGTTTGTCTAGAATGGCAGGATTGACTAGGACTATAAACGAGTTTGACCATAAACCTTCAGTTTGGCACTAACTTTCCCACAAAGGCATGAAACCAGAGCAAAGGTTTGATCATGTAAGTGTTGTAACTCCAGATACAGTAGAGGCCACAGAGGTGCGTTGTGCTCATATCTGACTGTGAAAAAAAAAGTCTGAGAGGTTTTCCATCAATCAGGCTTTTCCCATGGCCTGCTGGTGTCCTGGGATCTTCCTGGTCAGGAAGATGTGAACGTGAGGCCATATTTTGTTGGTTTCGGTTCCTGAAAACGTCTCCAACACTCCTTTACTCCTGTTCAAGTAGAAGAAGAGAGCATTGTAGAATGTAGTGGTTCAAACACATGTTAAATTATATTCTTGGTAAAGCACAATTCTTATCTTTACCATCCCGAAATGTCTAAAAATGATCATTCTTTTGAACCAACACTGGAAAAGCAATGACAACTGAATTTATGTAATGCAGATGTAATGCAGATTTCCAAATAGTGGGTTTATGGGGTAACTACAAGGATTTTGGGAGTTGATGAAAAGTTAATACTTAATGTCCGCACATAATTAACATTTGCAATATATATGTATATTTTGCTGACGCATATTGTTAGTCTTTAGGTGGACAATTAATCCTTGCAAGTTAATCTACTGATAAAAACTGTTTGTTTTGGTAATCTTCAATCAAAATCTGAGCATATGCTTCTGCTGTGGAATGGCATTCTTTCTCTAATGACGTCAGTTTGACGACGCTGGCGAAATATACTTAGCCACGCCCCTCAAAGCATCAGTTTGCTGTGAGTGAAAGATGAGTGGAGAAGCGCAATAATAAAGCCTCTCCCTTTATTTAATATTCTGTTTATGTTGAAAATGCGTCATCATACTGAAAAACATTTTGCAGCAGCAGCTTCTAGTTCACACTGACTTTAAAGTCAAATTGTCCAATAAATAAATGCGGTTATAAAAACTGTATTCAGCTGCTCACTTAACAGTAAACTCTATTTCTGCTCAACCAAACTTAACCAAATAAGACTAAATATATGGCTTTGTCCAAAATCGCATACTTCCATACTACAGTGGGGGAAATAAGTATTGAACACGTCACCATTTTTTTTAGAAAACATATTTCTAAACATGCTGTTGACTTGGTAACAATTAAAGAAATCCATATATGCAAAGAAAACAAATCTAATTAGTTTACAAATTAAGTTATGCGTATTAAATGAAATGACGCAGGGAACAAGTATTGAACACATGAAGAAAGGAAGGTGTAGAAAGGCAGTGAAAGCCCAGACAGCAGCTGAAATCTCTCAGTAGGTATTTAGCAGCCCTCTGCCCTTCGTCAGTGTAAATGAATATAAGCTGCTTCAGTCCAACATCTACATTAGCAGGATGATGAAGATGAAACCAGGGTGGACATTTCAGCAAGACAATAATCCAAAACACAGCCAAGGAAACTCCCAAATGCTTTCAGAGAAAGAAAATCAAGCTGTAGAATGGCCCAGCCAATCACCTGACTTGAATCCAATAGAAAATACAAAAATGAAGATCAGATTTGATAGACGAGACCCACAGAACCATCAAGAGTTTTACACTCTGTTCAAGTCTGTGAAAAACTCACACATGAGCAATTCATGTGACTTCATTCTCCATATGAGAGGCGTCTTTAAGCTGCCATCACCAAAAAAGCCTTTTATATAAAGTATTAAATACATTTATGTAGTTCAGTACTTTCTCCTTCTGTCATTTCATTATTAACTCATTTTTCAGTTTTTTGTTTTGTTTTATTTTTATATTCGTATTGTTTGGGTTTTTACCAAAATCTGGTTCAATTCCATGTCAACAGCTCCTTTAGAAATAATATTCCCAGGAAAAAACATGACGTGTTCAATACTTGTTTTCTCCGCTGTGTATAGTACATTAAAAGCTGTATGTGAGACAAGTAGTTTGTCCGAATTCATAGTATTTGAAAAACAGTATGCGGGAAGTACCCGGATGACCTACTACTGCCAGTGAGATTCTGAAGTGAGCATCCAATGGACGCTACGCTATCCCAGCACAACAATGGACGCAGACTACTCAAAATAATAAAGTCTGAACACCAGTAACGTGCGACTGGTGTTTCTAAGACTGCGAATAAAGGATGCCAATACCTGTAATACTCCAGAACCGGCTGTGTTTGTCTCTCGTAGTCCTTCAGTCTCCTGGACACCGTTTCAGGACTGTCATCGTCTCTCTGGACCAGCAGCTCTCCCGTTACATCATCGAGACCCTGAGCACAAAACATGACACTCATTATCATCCGTACACACACACACAGCACATTTATCACAACACTCAAAAATCACCCTCCAGTGGTTCCTAACCACTTTGAGGGTTTTTTTTCCTGTTGAACACCAAAGAAGGTATTTTGAAGAATGCTGGAAACCGGTAGCCATTTACTTCCATTCATTCATTCATTTTAATTTCGGCTTAGTCCCTTTATTAATCAGGGGTCGCCACAGCGGAATAAACCGGCAACTTATCCAGCACATGTTTTACGCAGCGGATGCCCTTCCAGCTGCAACCCATCTCTGGGAAACATCCATACACACCCATTCACACTTATACACTACGGACAATTTAGCTTACCCAATTCACCTATAGCGCATGTCTTTGGACTTGTGGGGGAAACTGGAGCACCCGGAGGAAACCCACACCAACACGGGGAGAACATGCAAACTCCACACAGAAACGCCAACTGACCCAGCCGAGGCTCGAACCAGCGACCTTCTTGCTGTGAGGCGAAAGTGCTATCCACTGCGCCACCGTGAGGCCCCCATTTACTTCCATAGTAGAAAAAAATAAATACTATGGAAATCAATGACTACCAGTATCCAACATTCTTTAAAATATCTTCTTTTGTCTGTAACACTCAAAGTGGTTTAGAACAAATGGAGGGCGAGTAAATAATGATTTTTTTATTTTATGCGAATTATTCCTTTTAATGTTAAAACTTTAAACTGTCCTATATAAACACCGCAGCAATGGTTCTTCAAGAGTTTATATATATTAGATATTAGACTGCGGTGAATTGCAAAGCTAAATGGAGGTGACTTTTAGACACACAGTTTTGTGTTGACATAAGCTTGAACTGTATTTGCACAAACACTGCAAACACTCTTTCACACTTGGCTGCTTCTGTATTATTTGAACACACACTGAATTGCTTGAGGGGTCTTGAGAGGTGTAAAATGACTGCAAATATGACCAACATGTAAAGGTTTGCAGCTCAAAAGAACAGTTTTATAACATCTTAGTTCATGCCCAACACTGATTCGCAGTTCTGAATTACTGACTCAATTTCGTTTACATTCACAGATATAACAGATATTTAGTAAACTTGTGTCTTTTTGTGTGCTTTTGATTTGTACTTGTGTGGATTTAACATATGACATGAAAGTTTTAATACTTATGGCAAGCTGTTTTAATATTCAATCCTAATAACTTTCATAGTACTGGTATTCAACTTTGGTCACACTTTACAATAAGGTCCCATTATTTAATGTTAATATATTTACTAACTTGAACTAAGAATAAACAGAATTTGTACAACTTTTGGTGTTCAACATTTACTAATGCATTATTAAAATCTAAAGTTGTACTTAGTTAGCAACATTATTATAAATGCACTGAGTTGACAACAATGAATGACTTTATTTTCATTAACGAATGATAACAAAGATAAATAAATACTGTAATAAATGTGCTGTTCATTGGTTATTAATGTTAGTAAATACATTAACTAACATAAACAATGAAAGTGTTACCTTAATTTTTTATATGCAAGTAAATTTCCATTAAGCACTAGTACTTATTCATTCATTCATAATCTGGGGTCGCCACAGCGGAATGAACCGCCAAATTATCCAGCATATGTTTTACACAGCGGATGCCCTTCCAGCTGCAACCCATCACTGGGAAATAGTACTTATTCATTATATACTAGTGCTTATTCTTTAAGTGCAAATCTTTTTTTTCTCCATTCTTATGTATAATTAGATTTACATACTTATTCATGACATACTATGCATTGATTAGATATTTACTTGTGTAATGTTATGGCTTGTCAGAATGACTAAGCATTTTACTACTAAAAATGTAAAAGAAAACAATTCCAGTAACATTTTCAATAAGTACCAGTAGCTAACAAATTAGTAATAGTATCTAATGAATAAACCCTATTAAATGGGTTTTAGTATATGTGTTTATGTATAATAAATAAATGAATAACATGAAATAAAAATGTACTAGCATTTAATAATCTCTTGTAGTATGTAAAAATACGTACTAGAGCCAAATGAACAGCTTATAGTATTTAATTAAGAAATATCTATTGAAAAATAACTAGAATGTAATAAATTAAAACTGGAATCTACTTAATAATTACTTGGGTCTTAATGAACAAAATGTACCAGTATCTAATAATAAATGTGTAATAATCAATACTAGAAAAATATGAAAAAGAAAAATAAGTACTTGTACTGAAAGAATAATTACTAGTATATAAACATATGTGGGCAGCACGGTGGCGCAGTGAGTAGTACAATCGCCTCACAGCAAAAAGGTCGCTGGTTCGAGCCCCGGCTGGGTCAGTTGTCGTTTCTGTGTGGAGTTTGCATGTTCTCCCCGTGTTTGCGTGGGTTTTCTCCGGGTGCTCCGGTTTCCTCCACAAGTCCAAAGACATGCGGTATAGGTGAATTGGGTAAGCTAAATTGTCCGTAGTGTATGTGTGTGAATGAGTGTGTATGAATGTTTCCCAGTGATGGGTTGCAGCTGGAAGGGCATCTGCTGCGTAAAACATATGCTGGATAAGTTGGCGGTTAATTCCGCTGTGGCTACCCCAGATTAATAAAGGGACTAAGCCGAAAAGAAAATGAATGAATGAATAAACGTATGTACAAGTACTAACACAAAAATCTGAAATCTGTAACTAGTAATAACAGAATAGTTACTAGTACTACGGAAATATATACTAGTATAACAGGTCTCTAACCAAAAATTACTAGTATTTACTAACTAGTATGAGTCTAATAATAAGGACTAGTATTGAGTAAGTGCATGTATGTTTTTTAAAGGTATTAGTATCCAGTAGCTAATCAATAAGTACTAGTGCTTTATGGGAAAGATACAAGCAGCTAAAAAAATAAGTACCAGTAAATTTAAAGGAACACACACAAAAAAGCACTTTTTAAAGTTTATCATTTACAGTACACTGTAATAAATAATCTTTGAGGTATTTTAAGCTGAGACATCACAGAAACATTCTGAAGATGGCTGGAATTTACATTACATCTTGTGAAAAGGATGTAATAGTTCCGCTTTAAGCAACATTTATGCAAATGTTCTATCCTAGAGATTCATCTTCCCTCTGGCAGTGTTTAATTAATGCCCGGGAACTCCTCAACATGCTCCGATTTTATTGCACACATGAGAGCAAAGTTCCTTTAACAAATTCCTCAGCAAACAGAATCGGTCTTATCTGTCAGGTTGTGAAACGCCATGACCTACTTTCACCACACTCTGAACTCCTTACAGGTTTAACACACGCATTTATATCCTATCATACGTTTGGACTATTTACTATTCATATTATTACTGCTTTATTTTTTATATTAGTATTGTTATAGTACATATCATCCTTTAAACAAAACTAATTATTAAGAACAGGTGCTCCGGTTTCCCCCACAAGTCCAAAGACATGCGGTACAGATGAATTGGGTAGGTTAAATTGTCCATAGTGTATGTGTATGAATGAGTGTGTATGGATGTTTCCCAGAGATGGATTGCGGCTGGAAGGGCATCCGCTGCGTAAAACATATGCTGGATATGTTGGCGGTTCATTCCGCTGTGGCGACCCCAGATTAATAAAGGGACTAAGCCGAAATGAAAATGAATGAATGAATGAATATTTTGGGGCTTCACTGTGATCTTAAGTGGTATATTTCTAGCATATTTCATCAAACGCCTCCTGCTCTAAATGTGCCTGAGAAGATTTTATGGTATTTAAACACTTGTTACATTCAATTACATTTTAAAAGCTGTGTTCTGTAAATAAAAACGTATGATGTATACATTTAATTGCAATTAAAATGCTAAAATAAACATGACCCTCGTTTCACACTTGGGTATTTTCTTTTATAGTACATATATTTTTAATTATAATAAGTACTTGTTATCACTTGTTTTAGGCATTCTGGGTAAATTCACTCGCACCATTCTTGCGTGCATAATTGGAAAACCGAAAGAAAATCCAGTTTAACCACGCCAAGGACTAATTAAACTGATTATAAACAGTGTCTTTTCTACAAACCTCAGCCCTCTGTGAAGCAGAAATGTCTCATTTTCTATGGAAGAGGACTGACATTTTTTCTTTAAATAAAACATTAACAGTGTAATTGCAACTTTTCCCCCACTATTCTGAATATCCTTCTTGCAATTGCAAAACAACATATACTTTTTTATTTCTTTTCTCAAAAATTATAACTTTGTATGTCAGAATTTTTCATTTGACTGGACTGTCCTATTTTGTGAAGAATATAAAGTTAGAAATGCGTGATATAAACTCACAATATAGTTTCTATCTCGCCTTTTTTTTCTCAAAATAGTGAATGTATTTTTAGAAAGTCAGAAATTAAATCAATGGAAAAAAAAAAAAAAAAATTTTATATATATAAATAAGCAAAATGTAAGTTTAAAAAAGGCAGCTGTGGCAGGCATTAAAAATATGGCAGGAATGTAATTGAACATTTCTACATTTTATGGTACATTACGGTCATTTTTTTGTCAAACACAAATGTTTTGTAGTAACATCTACACAACTTAACTTTGTTTCATGGACAAAAGCCCAACCATAAGCAAGTTTGGATGAGAAAGTCATAACCAAAGCTTATTACAAACAACTTTTTCCCACAAGCAGAGAAGCATACTAATATATAGAAGTCGGTGTCATACACACAACTACTAAACACCATCATGGTAACACACACACACACATAAATTAAAGTAATGCAATAAACATTATTTATAAACATTAGATATTAGATAACATAAAACTATAATGTGAATAACGAAAAGAACTAAAACTAACCATAGTAATGTCAACAAAAAGGCATAGAAAGTGAAGTGTCATGCAGGGAATTCTGGGAAAATTAATTTATGGTTATTTCACATTTCTACTGTAGCATTTTTACAGTTTTTTTACCATTGAAATCATGGACATTTTAAACACTGCAAAATTTTACAATGCGGAAAAAGTCTGAATTTGTCGATTTCAAAAATTGCATTATTAATTATTCCATGACAGAAACAAACTTTCATAACTTTCTATTTTCCCCATTTAATTAACAGTATCCAGAAGTAGTGTAAAAAACAGGTACACTCACTGGTTTCTTGGGTGGGTTGAAGTCTATATTATAGACCCTGCCGCTGGGAAGATGCACCCAGCGAGACGTCAGCCGCTCTCTGATGGTCTGGAATGGCACGTCCAGGTTGATTACAGAGTCCACATCATAGACACAGTCCAGAGCCTCGGCCTGAGCCACGGTACGAGGAAAGCCTGCCGGGACAGAGGCTCACGGTGAGGGGCGATCCTCATTAAACCACACGGTTCGTCAATAATACTGCCACAGGAACAGTACACCCAAAGATGATCGATATTACAAATTTCAGATATTGTAATGTTCATTTATTAGTGCACTGTCCCTTTAAGGAAAGACCCTGCTGGGGAATAATATTTAATAGTTATCATCAAACTGCCCCTCATTTATTGATTACATTCATTTAAAAACATTGTTAATTTAAGTAGTTGTTTACATTTCAATTGTTTAAGTTTTATGAATATGTATTAATTTTTTTGTAGATAAGGGATAGATAGAAAACAGAAAAAGGAAAGCTACTCAAAATGCTACCTAAGTTGTTTACTGTTTTAATACATGTTTAAGTATAATACATTTTCGTTTAGTTTCACCAGTTTTTTATGCAAATGAGACACTGTTTAATTAAATATGTGCTCATTTGCATACATTTGTAGCACCCAAAAATTTGGAATACTGATTTTATTTTTATTTTCTTACTTATCAAATTCAAAAGTGTTTACCAAGAAGATTTTAAAAATCTTTTTTTTATCATTCCATAATTCAGAT
>CAIGQW010005633.1:1229001-1274840 GCA_903798125.1 Danio choprae | reverse complement strand
AAACCAAGTGCTAATCTTACAAAATATAAATATTAATTTTTAGCGTCCCTAGTAGGATCGGCCTATGCCTAATTCACCATAATTTATATTTCACATAAAAGTGGCAAAACAGAAGGCAGATGGTCATAGTCTATCATAAACTGTATCATTCATAAGGTTTATAAACACAAGTGAATGATTCTAGAATGATCTAAATTCACACATCTAATGGTTATTTGATTTTTAAGACTTCAAATAAATCCGGACCTCTTAAATCAAACATTTAAAAAACATGTTATGAAGCGTTCTCCTGTTTAGATGTAGGCCTAACGTTTTTATTTCTAATTACAGGGAGAGACAGGTGTTGTAGATACAATGTTTGCTATTAAATGACATAGATGTTGTCTTAGCAGCACAAACAGAACATGCATAATTTAGTTTCAAACAGGAGAAGTGAAATGTTACAATTCACCCATAGTCTGAGTTAGTTGTAACACACACTGGGGTCAGATGTAACATAATGAGTTCCACTGGGTTCAGATATAACATTATTGTTTTCATTTGTGTTGTCAGATGTAATATTATTTCCACTAAAGTCACATGTAACATTGATTTCCATCTGCAGGATCAGATGTAACATTATCCCTTTATTGGGCAAGGAACCATAAAGTATATGGTAAGTTCATTGACACTGATTACAATATATTTTTTTCTATTGTCATAAAATTTATAAAGTTCAAATGTCTTGTAACAACCACCAGTTACACTCCAGAGTGCCCTATAAAGGGTTAAGATTTCCACCATGGTCAGATTTAGCATAAGCAAATAAGAAAAATGACAAAAGAAAAAGCTTATTATTCAACACATATAAAACACTTTAAGTTAAATTGATGGTGTGTGTTTGTGTGTGTGTTTGTGTGGGTGATTGAAATTAAAACACATAAATACAATTATACTTGCCTGGGATGGTGTTTCATTGTTTTAGATACCAAAGAGTTTTGTTACAACTGCCTCAGAGTCCTGTAGCCATGAATTGGTGCACCTTACAGCTAACGGCTAAAACATTAGCACCAACAATTTGCATTAAAAATATCAAAACAGACACATCATTTAACTTTGATGAGTTTAAATACAAACCATGAATTAATCTGAGACTAATCTATGTGAGTTATTTGATTTGTAGCTAGCTCCTGATTGGAGAGATTGGAAGTGATACAACTCACCCGTGTTACAAACATCTTCAGTCTGCCCCATATATTAGAAATGAAAATAATCAGAAATGACATCATCTTAAAGGAGTACTCCATTTTTAAAATATACTCATTTTACAAGTCACCTAGAGTTACAAAGGTTGAGTTGATTTTAAAATGATTTTTATTTTTGAGTCTGGCAAGAGCACTTTTAGCTTAGCTTAGCTTAGCTTAGCATTAATTATTGAATCGGATTAGACCATTAGCGATTCGCTCCAAAAAAAAGTTGAGCAGTTTTTCCTATTTAAAGCTTGACTCTTTTGTAGTTACATCATGTGCCAAGAGTCTAAGACAGATGGAAAATTAAGAGTTGCTATTTTCTAGGTCGACATAGAAGCAGACACAATGATAAATTGTAACACCTGAAAATAGTCCTCATTTAGGTAACTAGGTAACAGCATGGTACAACAGCAAAGTTCCTTGATTATTATGCCGAAATAAGAGTATAGTTCCTCTGCCATTTTCCGTGCAGCCTTTGTACACACTGTAACTACAGAAGAGTCAATCATTAAATAGAATTCTGATTCAATGATCTATGCTAAGCTAAGCTAAAAGTGCAAGACCCTGACTAAATGGATTCATTCATTCATTCATTCATTCATTTTCTTTTCGGCTTAGTCCCTTCATTCATCTGGGGTCGCCACAGCGGAACGAACCGCCAACCTATCCAGCATATGCTTTACACAGCAGATACCCTTCCAGCTGCAACCCATCACTGGGAAACATCTATACACACTCATTCACACATACATTACGGACAATTTAGCTTACCCAATTCACCTATAGCGCATGTCTTTTAGACTTGTGGGGGAAACCGGAGCACCCAAAGGAAACCCATGCGAACACGGGGAGAACATGCAAACTCCACACAGAAATGCCAACTGACCCTGCCGAGGCTCGAACCAGCGACCTTCTTGCTGTGAGGCGAGAGCGCCAATGTGCTGCCCCTCTAAATGGATTCCAAAATGTTAAATCTCAACTGTTTAATTCTAGGTGACTTGTAAAAGAAGCCTTTTCCAAAAATGCTCTTTTAAGATTGAAACCTGGCTGTGATGTGTAATGACTGTTTTGGTATTTCACAATATGTCATTCATAGTGTTCCATTATCCCTTTGTTTGGTTTTAACACTTGACACGGTTCCTGGTAATGATGTAATCACAACACTTTGAGACACATCACAAGAGTACATGACGGCATATTTCCACTGACACATCCTGATGATACTAATTCATCAGTCCTTATGAACTCCACACCTCATTTTGTGAGAAGGTAAGATAATATTTGAATGAGAACTTCCATCACAGTTGCAAGTTCCTTTTCCCTTTCCATCAAAGGAATAAAAAATATTAAAAATGAATTTAATATTTGAACTGTAAAAAAAACATCTTCCTTCTTTTTTTCACATGGAATTAAGAGAAAAACATTGAATTTAGCCGACACGGTGGCTCAGTGGTTAGCACTGTCGCCTCACAGCAAGAAGGTAGCTGGTTCGAGACCCGGCTGGGTCAGTTGGCATTTCTGTGTGGAGTTTGCATGTTCTCCCCATGTTGGTGTGGGTTTTCTCCGGTGCTCTGGTTTCCCCCACATTCCAAAGACATGAGGTTTAGGGGAATTTAATAAACCAGTAGTAGTAGTTGTGTGTGAATGAGTGTGTATGGATGTTTCCTAGCACTGGGTTGCAGCTGGAAGGGCATCCTCTGTGTAAAACATATGCTGGATAAGTTGGTGGTTCATTCCGTTGTGGTGACCCCTGATGAATAAATGGACTAAGCCGAAGGAAAATGAATGAATGAACATTAAATTTAGGAGGAAACAATCAAGCAGAGAATTTCTTCCTCTACATGTCCGTAATGATACAGGAAGTTCTTACTGAAAAAACTCAGCACCTGTTTTGTATCGCAATGCTTCTATCTTCTTATCCCTTTAATAATGTATTGATTAGATGTCACGTTCTCAAATTGTTTACCGCCGAGCAGTGGTAAACCTTACCACATCAAAACTTGCTGTGTACAATGCATATGCATTTGTCGTAAAAATGAGTTGTTTGATCATAATTCATTTGAATAATTCAGCGACTCACACACTGTTGCCACCTAGTGGTTTAAAAATACATTCTGTTGTATAAATCGGTGCTTTAAATGAATCAATTTAGTAAATATTTCAGTGACTTGTACATTGTCATCCTCTACTGGCATATTAATGTAATCTCTTGCATAAATCTGTGGTTCAAAAGAATCAGCTAAGTGAATAATTGAGTGATTACAATAATTTCAATATTTAAACAATCAGTTAAGTGAATAATTCAGTGATTAATAATTCAATCAGTGTTTAAACAATCAGCTAAGTAAATAATTCAGTGATTCACACATAGTCACCACCTACAGGCAAAACTATGTAATCTGTCGTATGAATCAATGCTTTAAAAGAATCAGTTAAGTGACAAACTCAGTCATCCACATAATGACATCACCTACAAGTGTAACAATGTAATCCGTTGCATGAATCGCTACTTTAAAAGAATCAGTAAATTGAATCATTTAGCAACTCAAACATTGTCGCCATATACTGGTGTATAAATGTAATGTGTTATTTGGATCCGGGCTTTAAATGAATATATTGAGTGAATTATTTGGTGACTCATACATTGTCGCTACCTACTGGCGTATTCATGTAATCTGTTTTGTGAACCAGTGCTTTAAACGAATCAGTTGATAAGTCAAGTGAATAATTCAGCGACTCACTCTGCACTCTGTTGTATTATTAATCATTACTTTAAAGTGAATAATTCAGTGACTCATGCATTTTTGACATCCAGTGGCATAACAATGTAATGTGTTAAATGAATCAGTACTTCAAAAGGGTCAGTAAAGGGAATCATTTAGTGACTCACACAAATCGTTGCCATCTACTTGTGTACCAATGTAATCTGTTATATAAATCAGTGCTTTAAATGATTTTTTTTAATTGAAGAGACCTGCAATAATGTCTAAGGCTCATCAAATCGGTGTATTTGCTTTTTTATATGTGTAAAAACAAGAGCTTAAATTTGTGTTTAAAGTTTTATAAATCTTTGATCCATAAATTTCAAAGCACACCAACAATACTTTCTATGAAATCGGAACATCTTTGCACCTCAAACAAGCTTTTGCACTTCCTACAGCTTCCATATGAAAAGTATTCTTAGTTTCTACATCGCCTGCTGGTCTCCCACAATCAAAAACAGAAACCGCCTCCAAACCTTTGTAAAATCCTACTCTTAAATCACAGAGGTGGCTTTACAAAGTCTCCTCTCATTCTCTGGACAAGACATTATACAGGACAGCTCACATGTCCTCTTCCAGACACGTCTTCTCATGCATCAGATACTTGTTCCTTAATGCTCTAACAAGAGTACAGAGAATAATACCGCAGGCGATCTGTTTACTGAATAGAGCAATCACAGGGAATCCACAGCTTGGCACGTACAGTAACATCACTTAACTTTGTGCAATTCCCTAGAAATGCAATGCATGACTCCATAGATGATAATAATTTGACTATTCAGTACATTCAGATTACATATGTTATGATTATCATGCTTATTGGCATCAACTGAAATCGAAACATTGAAACAAGCATTGAAAACAAACATTGAAAACAAGTAAATTCAATGTAATGATTACATGGAATTTTAAGTTGTAGTATTGAAATAACAGACTGAAAATATACAGTCGAACTCCTGTGAATTTTTAAAAAATATATTTCCCAAATTATATTTGACAGAGCAAGGAATTTTTCACGGTATTTCCTATAATATTTTTTCTTCTGGAGAAAGTCTTATTTGTTTTATTTTGGCAGTTTTAATTGTTTTTAAATCATTTTAAGGTCAATATTATTAGCAATATTTATAATATGTCTACAAAACAACCCATCGTCTAATTAAGTTGCCTAATTAACCTTTAAATTGCACTTTTTAAGCTGAATACTAGTAACTTGAGAAATATCTAGTAAAATATTATGTACTGTCATGACGGCAAAGATAAAGTTGAGTTAAATAGTTGAGTTATTATAACTATTATGTTTAGAAATGTGTTGAAAAAAAATCTTCTTTCCACTAAACAGAAATTGGGGGGGGAAATTTACAGGGGGGCTAATAATTCTGGAGGGCTAATCATTCTGGCTTCAACTGTAGATAAAACAGTGTATTATCAAAAAGACAAAGCTAAAAAAAAGGTAGAAAGTCAATATTTAAAAAGAACAAAAATTAATAAGAACAAAAGCCGATAGCACAGTTTTTAGTAAAACCCAAACAACAAAATGTGTATGTCATAAACAACAACAACAACAACAACAACAATGATCATAATTTATACATGCCAATTGACACTGAAGCATTCTTTGTACTCATAAACACTCCTTCCCACTAAGACAGCCATGTAGCACGATTAGCATATAACATCATAGCTGCAATGAGGTGTTGAAAAGACACGGACGGTGTCTGTTTTTCAGTTGTATGTCTGCTGTGGGCCTCTCATGACAGTCGGAGGCCCCACTGACCCCATCCATAATCCTCACACATAAATGCTGATATAAGCTCTACAAAGTCCATACACCAGAGATCACAGAGATTTCTAAGAGCCAATCTGAACAATAATTGACACAATGTACAAGTTGCTCCTTCGACACCTTTTAGCTGACAGAGTATTATGTGTTAATATTAAAAGACATTAAATTACCGCCAGAAACTTTAATCTCCACTAAACTGAGTGGAAGTGCCTCAGTACTATTTAAAGGTCTCGTGAAATTAGAATAAACATTTTTAGATGTTAGTTTCTGTCTGTTAGTTTTAAGGATATCTATAGGCACATATCTATATAACAATGATTAATATAAAAATATAAAACTGATATCAACATCCAAGGCTTGCAGTTTGTCACTTCTGCCTAAATAGATCAACAATATTTTTCACTTCACCTCATACTTCAGTTTTTCATCAAATCTTGACCAATATAATCCGAATATAATCATTTTATATTTAATTAGAAAATATAATCATGGGGTGGCGCAGTGGGTAGCACGATCGCCTCACAGCAAGAAGGTCGCTGGTTCGAGCCTCGGCTGGGTCGGTTGGCATTTCTGTGTGGAGTTTGCATGTTCTCTCCGTGTTGGCGTGGGTTTCCTCCGGGTGCTCCGGTTTCCCCCACAAGTCCAAAGACATGCGGTACAGGTAAATTGGATAAGCTAAATTGTCTGTAGTGTATGTGTGTGAATGAGTGTGTATGGATGTTTCCCAGTGATGGGTTGCAGCTGGAAGGGCATCCGCTGCGTAAAACATATGCTGGATAAGTTGGCGGTTCAATCCGCTGTGTCGACCCCAGATTAATAAAGGGACTAAGCCGAAAAGAAAATGAATGAATATAAACATGATTAAATTAAGGAATTTATTTATTTATGTATTTATTTATTTAAAGTCCACGTGAACCGGAAGTGGCTAAAACCTTTATTTCAGTATGTTGATGAACTTCCAACTGAAACAGAATATTGGGCTTTCTTCTTGTGCATTATTCCCTCATAGCAAACTAACTATAGGAGCACGTTCCAGCATCTGAATAAAAAAGTAACAAATTTATTGCAACTTTTTATCAAAATTGGGAGATGTAAACTTGGAATTACGAGTTATTAAATCAGAACTGGGAGATATAAACTCACTTTTGAGAAATAAAGACATAATTCGGAAAAAGAAGCATGCTCGGATGAACTGCATTAGACCATATAATACAGAAATTATAAATAAATATTAATTTTAAGCTTTTAGAGGAATCACACAACATAAAGCTTATATCCCAACTGTTTATTGACTGTTTATTGTTTATCCCGCTTTCAAAAAGAAAATAGTTGAACTAGGCTATTGTCCATTTATTTGTATGGATTTGTTCTATTTTTTATCAAATTAATTATAAAGCATCACACAGACTGTCCAGGAACTAAGCTTTAAGTTGTGTGATACCTTCAAAAACCTAAAAGTAAGATTTCTTATTTATCTATATGAGTAACGAAGTTAGGATTTTCATTTTGCTGATGTGAATTCTCCTGAATTCAGCAGCTGCTATTGATTTGATGTTGTAAGGGTGGCTTTATGTGGTTTGCTTGGGCAACACAACACAACTAAAGGGGCTGTATTATTTCAGATTTCAGTTCAGTAAAAGTGTCAACCAAATATTGTGTCCTGCCTTCATTGGAAAAATTGAACCAAAGAAAGAGTCATCCCGTTACATGGGTGTATATATTTTATAACTCACAATTGTGACTTTTTTTTATCTCAGAATTCTGTTTTTCTCACAATTGCGAGTTTATGTCTCAGAAATGTGAGATATAGTCAGAATTATGACTTTATATGTCAGAATTGTGACTATTTCTCAGGATTCTGACTTTATATCCTGCAGTTTTGACTTAATAACTTACAATTTCGAGTTTAAATCTCACAATTCTAAGAAACAAATAGTCAGAACTGTGAGTTTGTATCACACAATTCTTAATAAAACACAATAAAGTCGCAATAACTTTTTTTTTTATCTTTTAATTAGTGAACAGGGTTCAATAAACTAACAGTAAAAGGTGTGGTTAATAATATAGTGGCTGAAGCCGTCAAACTAACATCAACAGAGTAAGACTTTGATTGAAGATTGTCAAAAAGTTTTTCTTCAGTGGATTATGCACAGATTAATTGTTCACCTAAAGAATACAATGTGCGCTAGCAAAATAAACAGCACATGAATGAATATATATATAAATAAATGAATATATATATATATATATATATATATATATATATATATATATATACTACATACATATATACATACATATACTACAGGCTGTTAAATGCTTGATTCTGATTCACTGATGAAGATTCATAAGGTCTACAATTATAGTAGTAGTGTTCATTTATTCATTCATTCGTTTTCTTTTCGGTTTTGTCCCTTTATTAATCTGGGGTCGCCACAGCAGAATGAACCTCCAACTTATCCAGCATATGCTTACGCAGCGGATGCCCTACCAGCTGAAACCCATCACTGGGAAACACCCATACACTCTTGCATTCACACAAACTCCACACAGAAATGCCAACTGACCCAGCCGGGGCTCGAACCAGCGATCGTGCTACCCAATGCGCCACCGTGATGCCCATAGTAGTAGTAGTATATATATTATAGCGCCAGGCAGCAATGATTTTGAGAGAGATTTCAGTTACTTCACAACCTGCAACTGTCAAAAGTCAAATCAAAACAAAACAAACGGTTTCAGAAGATGTGTAAGAAATTACCTCTGGAATATAAACAGAACAAATTTCTGTACTACTTTTTTACCCTATTTACCTGCAGTGTCTTGTCTTAAAATAATCATAAAAATGTCTTCACAATTTGACCCTACTCAAAATAAATATGGAGACATAAAACAAACATTCCTGAAATGTCCACCCACCGTCACAGAAAGTCCCATGTTGCAAAGCCCCACCCACTGGTGTGTGTCATCAGACTCCACCCACTTACGCTATGCGCCTATTCCCCGCAGACCCGCCCGCTCAGTCATCCGAATGTGTGTGTGAAGAAAAGAGAGAGAGAGGGTGTGTGTGTGTGTGTGTGTGTGTGTGTGAGAGAGAGAGAGAGAGAGAGAGAGAGAGAGAGAGAGAGAGAGAGAGAGAGAGAGAGAGAGGGAGAGAGAGAGAGAGAGAGAGAGAGAGAGAGAGAGAGAGAGAGAGAGATCAGCTCTTCTTCCAGCATTAGGGCCGAACAGTGAGGTGTCAGGGAGCGCATCCGGACACAGGACAGCAGCAGCAGTAGCTATGGCCCTGCTCGATCTCGCTCTGCAAGGCTTCGCCATCTTCGGCTTCCTCTTATTCCTCGTCCTCTGGCTCATGCACCTCGTGTCCATCATCTACGTGTAAGTCAACGAGGTTTTTCATTGATTTCAGACGCGACTTGCTGAACGCGTGCTTTAAATGCAGCGACGCAGATCTCGAGCTCGTTCATTGTGGGTTTGTCGCGTCGCGTCGCGTCGTTTTGCTTGCAGTGCAGATTGGGGTGAACATTTGAGTCTGGCTAACAGCAACACGGGTTTCCTCTTCACCGCCCTTTTAAATATATGTGCATGTACCATACTGTTCACGTCCCAAACTGACGAAGGAAGAGCTGTATTAATAATCATGTCAATCATACACGCGTTAGCTTCGGGCTAGTCTCATATTAATATCGTTTCTGATCGCTAGCGATGATGGTTAGCTTAGCTGCTGCGTACTGTATTGTTATTTAATTCTTTAGTTTGCGAAGTCTAATAGGTTTTCAGTCACTCCGGGTTTCATTCCTCAAAGGGTCTGTCATTAAATTTAGTCCAGTGGGAGTCAAAGCTGCTCCTGTTAGCTTCAAAGGACAACCGGCTTTTGTGGTTTAAATGGTAAATAGTTGTGAATGAAGTAGTTTTGTTTGGGTAAACCGTGGTTTGAAAGCTTGTTGTTAAAAACATTAATAGTTTTCTGTGTATCCTTGTTTATTACTCGTAATGTTTGTTATGTAGAATCAACTAGATCTGCCCATCCCATCTGGTTAGCACACATATTTGAACATATATATATACTAGTCATCAGGTTAATTATTAATGTCATTTTTTGCAGAATATGTATTTGTTTTGAAAACATAGAGATTTTTTTTCCTGCTCACCAATGCTTTGTTTATTTGATCAGAAATACAGTAAAAACATGATTATTCTGAAAAATTGTTTCCATATAAAAGTACAAATAAATCTATATTAATATTAAAATGAAATGAAATTTTATTCCTGTTATTCAAAACTGAATTCTCTGGAGTCACTACGCCAGTTTCACTGTCACATGATCCTTCAGAATTCGTATGAAAAACAGCGGTGGTATTTTTGCAGATGCTGTGACATACTACCTTTAAAAATGCTTTAAATGTTTTAAAAAATGAATAAATAAATTAGTATGCAATAAACTGATCAGTAAAGTTCTTTATACTAGGGCTGGGTCATAGGGCAAAGACCCAGTGTATCATCTCGGTAATTATTTTCCATATTGAATGATAACGATATATATTTCGATATAAGTTGTTAATGCTTACAGATTTAAAAGAGTACCCCAACAATGATGGAAGCCACAAAAATGAGAGGGTCCATTAAATGGCGTAACATTTTGACCGATAGATCTTCGGTGGCCGAAAATTCGGTGCATCTCTAATATTAACAGACTTTATCCATTGTTGCACATTTCTGCTGTGTGATTGGCTCTTAGATCAATATAGAGTAAAAAAAAACAGAGCTTATCACTGTTATTGACGTAAATTTTATCGCAATTCAATATAATATTGTTTATCGGCCCAGCCCTACTTTATACTGTTACAGAACATGTAATTTCAAATAACATTTAAATTAGTTTTGTTGTTTTAAACTTTTTATTAATCAAAATGTCATTTCAAATATGAAAAAGAAATGGGTTAAATTTGAAAATAAGAAAATAAGAGCATAATAGAACAATAACATATTTGAATATTTTCTGTGACACTGAAGAATTGTCAATGAATTTTAAAATATTCTTTATAATAATAATATTTAATATTTAAAATAATTTACAAATAAAATAGTTTGTTTAAAGTAAATAATATTTTACAAAATTATTATTTCTGATATATTTTGATCAGATTTTACTAAAAGACTTCCCTTTTCTTTTCTTATTTTAAAATCATGGATTCTCCAGAAGTGAATTCGGTCAAGCGTGTCTTATCTTCTGACTGGTGGTGTAATCATATGATACTGTGGCCACATAATGAACTGAACTTTAGTATCTAGGGAACTTAGGGTTGGGACTTTTCTCCACCTGCAACAACAGCGTGTCATGTGATTTGGCTTGTTCTCAATCACGCTCTGATTCTTCTACAGAAACTAGGCTTTTTGTGTTCACATTCACCATTCTGAGTCCCATCTTCTTTGTCACGTCAGTCTTGCTGAATTGTTTTTGTACATTTGCAAACTCCCAAATGATGTGTTGATGTTCACCCGCTGATGCAAAAATTGTCCAGGATCTGGAGAAGGTCGTCACACGACTCATTCAAACGAGTCTCGAGACGTCAGCTCTCTTTTGAAAACACAACATCATGTGTTTTGAAATACTACTTGTGACATACTGTACTGTTTTTTGTCAGGACGGCTCTGTGGCAATTTGAGCTTTTGTGTTAGGAATAATTTTTACCTTTGGATGTGCTCAGCAGTTTGGAGATCTATTTTTAGATGGAAAACCGGTCAGTTCATAGAAGTTTTTAAGACACTGTGCGCTTTGCAAATGGTGTGTTTTCATTAGAAGCTTTGGAATGAACAGCCGCTCTTGCTAAATGAACTGGATTTTTGAAATTTTTTGAAAGATGACTAGATTTTAATTAGGTTCTATTATGGTCTGGTTTTAATATTCATCATGGGCTCAGTCATGAGATCGTTTTCACCATGAGGTCATTTATATTGATCTGTTGCGAGACTGAAATGAAAGGGCTAAATGTCATGATCAGGTTAAACTCTGGGGTCAAATGCTTTCTTCCTAATAGGTTTCCCATATTATGGGATGCGCAATAAAACATCCAATATGGCAAATTTGGTTGAGTATTGCTATAACAAAATTTGTAGCCATTTTTGATTTTTAAAATGCATCGCTATTCTGTCTTTGAAGCATAAGCTTGCAAAATTCTGTTGGACGATGCTTTTTATTTTTGTACAGAGAGGTTGCGTTTTGATGTTCTGTTAATCGCGCGCACTCACGTGATGTGAATTTGCAGATTGGAGTTCACCAAGCTTGAACTTTATAATGCAGCAACATCTGAAACTTGCCGCACTAGTTTGCGCTTCATGTTTGGCACATTCGCTGTTAAAAACCAAGCTCAGAATTGATTATATATATTAATAGCCATGCATTTTAAAAACCGCAGAATCGAGTACTCTTAACTATTTTTTGCCGCAGCTCTATTAATGATATTCCTAGAAATTTTCTGATCTATTTAAATATAACTCAGGCTAAAAAATGTGCAACAATGTGAATATCTGAAAAACTTCGTTTTGCTCTGAGGTTCTAGGTTCTCCTTTGGGCTTTTCAAGGCATAATAGCACCTACACTGTAAAAAAAAAAGTGGACTCAACTTAAAATGAAGGCAACCAGCTTCAATACATTTTTGAGTTTACTCAACTTAAATCGAGTCAAGTGTAATACTTGGGTTGAAAGTTGAGTCAACTCAAAAAAGCTCTGCAGCAAGTTGCCTTACAATTTTGAGTTGAGTTATTTACTTATTTTTTTTACAGTGTACTTGGGATGGAAGGCCCCATATTGTTCATACTTGGATAAACAACCTTAGCATGTAATACACAAATGCTTTTTGCATACAATAACCTTAATAACCTTACATAATGATCATTTTTGATATATTGTGCTGTCCTAATAGCATATTTGTTTCTCATCAGTGGATTACTGCAAATGCATTTCTTTTTTAAATTCTGATTAAATAATAAAAAAGATCTTAATTGTGAGTATAACAGAGCACTGAATCACATTGACATTTCTGCAGCCATAAAAAGATAATAAAGTTGCTGACTTTTATTAACAGGCAGAAAAACAAAGTAATGTTTACTAGAATAAAATATAAATTAGGTAACTGATATATATTGATAAGAATGAAGCTAATAGGTTTGGTGTACGTTTGTCAATGACATAATGAAATAGAGATAAAATAAAATTGAGACCGGCTAAAAAAGCTGTTCTATATATGCCAGACGAGTAGGTGGCAGTAAAGAAACACTACACATCTGTGCACATAAGGTCCTGTAGTCAAGCATTTTTTTTTTTTTGGTGGTCAAGTACTTGCTGAGTGACTGAACTGAATTCTCATGATCATCACACAGCATCAAACACTGTTGCTGTGTAGATGAATGGTCAAAACGAATAAAAATCTTTTTATTTGCATAAACACCCTGTATTAAAGTATATAAGTGTATCTTCTTTTTAAAACTAGAAGCAGATAAATAAAGTTTAATCAAGTAAACATTGGTAAAATTAGTATTTTAAAGCAAAATTGGCAAATGCCTGAAAAATGTATGCATATGTTCTGTCTATTGTTGCCAAAGTTGACATTGTTGATCTGGTTTGGTAAATTCTTCAACGGCATTGTCCGGGAGCCGTTGGTGTGATGAAGAAATACAGGTGGGGTGATGTAATTGAGAGTGTCTTTAAGAACTCGGATGACACCTAGTTTCAGTCGTCAGGTGTGGGGATCGTGTGAACCTCGCCCGAGTAGAATCCTTCCTCATGTGATTCATTTCCTAGTTCCCTGTAGAGCTCCAGTGTTTCTCATGTGCTGTGTGTCATCTGACTCGCCGCGATAGGATCTATTCGATAAAATCGTCTTTATGTAATTCTTTCTTTCCTCTTTGCATAAAGTAGAGAATTTGCACATTGTTCACACTGGATTGTCACTAAGAGAAAGTTGATCCGTTCTCTGTTTCCAGCAGTGGATCGATTTTTGTATGATGAATGACGCACACTGAAGTCACTTCTTCAAACCATTAAGTTTGGATGTTAGCATTGAACAGTCGATTCCTAAATTCCTGGATTACCTGGATTTTTTTCCCTATGATTATTTTTTTGGCAAAACTTGGTAAATCTCCCAACACCCATGTGTTTGTTTGTTCATTAAAAATTATGTTTAAAAGCCTATGGTTTAAATAATTGTCCATGCTTGTAATTTAAATGTATTCTTGCCAATATTACAGCTTTTTTTTTTTTTTTTTTTTTTTTTTTTTTTCCCTCACCCAAAAAAATAAATTTTTTATATTTGATGTATGTAAAAGCAGGGCTATTCTACCAAATATTTATTTCTTAGCTTTTTTTTTATCTCGGTAAAACACAAATGAAAACACACAGGTCTCGTATTGTTTAAATGTTTACAATTATTTTTATCAAATATTTATAATTTCTTTTTGAATTTATTAAATATTCCCCACCATATGTTTTCATGTTTTTCCATAATTTTTTTCTAGACTGCATTTTAATGTTTAAATTAAACAATAAGCATATCCAGTGAATTGAAATAATCACTTACTCAACGTTTACTACAAAGAGTTTTGCCAAAAATGTCAAAGTTATATATTTTTTCTCATTCTGTTTTATATACAGTATGTCAAAATCCATGACATTGAGTTATAATTGAAGAAAAAAAAAAATCTGTGTTTTCCACATCACAGAAAATCATTGGACTCTAGCATAATTGTAATAACAGTCTAAAAAGTATAAATGTTGCACATATGTATTGAAAAAGCAGTCAACCTACATTGACTTTTCCTAGAGCCCCGCACAGACAATGCATGTCCATTCACACATCTTAAGTTTACTAATACTTAGAGGTATGACATTGGCAAACACCATGCTTAATCCGAAATGAGCAAGTATAGCTGATTCATTCTACTTCTAGAAGACTTCTGAATGATGATAGTTATTGCATCAAGTAGCATATGACCATTTAATGCACCAAGCTTTAGAAGTGTGCCTCCCATATATAAATCATAGTCTTTGTATAAAGGAAGAAAATGTATTATAGAAGAGTTTCAGCCTCACAGGGATCAATGTACCATGAGTAATCAAAGGAAATGAATTCCCAATGGTTCATTAAAATGCAGTCATTGTTATTTTTAGGAATTTGGCCTTTTTGCTGGATTTTTTTTTTTTTTGGCACTGGGTAGGAGGTGGTGTGTGTTGTTTTGCCGTTCCTCTAATGGCATGATGCAGTGAGATGAAACCGTGTCGCCCTTCATAGTTAATAGAGCATGAGATAAGCCAACACCTCCAGCAGGAGCGTCTCTCACATCAACTATGCTGAAGAGCTGCTTACAGAGCTTTCAGAAATCCCCACACTGACTCATGAGCAGAGCCAAGGAAATGCATTACATATGTGCCAATAGCAGGTCTTGTATTTTTTTGTTACTTATCATTTTGTAGGACATCAAGACGGACTAGTCCCTTTATTTCAGCTTTAGACTTTTTGTGAAACTTTTTTTTTTTTAGTTCTGGTTCCTTGTCTGGTTTAGGCCTTTCATGTATAAATAAATATGACAGTCCTTGTCTTAGGCTGCATTTACACCAGGTGTTTTCTTTTTAAAAAGGTTATGCAGAATGAAATCGCTCATTGTCCAGACTTGCGTTTTACTCTGTTTCAGATAAACTATCTTCGTCCGATGATGTGTGACCATTTACACTCACTGGGCATGCAGATATTTTGCCAGGATTCATATTTGTTGTGTAATGGTAAGGTTTTACGAATCGGAGAAAGACATGTTATAGTCAAGAAGACCAGTCAGAGAGCGATTATGGATGGCCGCATTTTTAAAAAAAGTTTGCGTCCATCTACTGAAACGGAACACCAGTGTTTCCAAACTAAAATGGGGACTTAAGCATTTTTAAAACACTCTGTTTTCATAGGTCGAAGATGTAAGAGTGCTTTCATACCTGTAGATTGATTGTTTTGTTCTGAAACGGGGATTAAAATTGTTACAATGTTGGTCTTGTTGTGGTTCACTTTCACACAGCAAAGTTTCTAAACAGACCAAAATTATTAAAACATGTCACTTGCGAGTAAGCTCTCCTCACATTGGTAAGAGTTTTCCAGGATTCAGCTCAGCTATCATAAGTCGTTATTTTAATTTATGACAATAAGAAATAAGACTTTATAAGCGAAAAAGGTGCACCTTAATTTTGAATTGTGACAGCCGTAGACATAGTCACCAAATATAAATCAGAGATCAGACTTTTCAATTGTCAAAGGTTGTAAAATATATATTCTATATCAGAAGTCACCTTGGTATTTTATATATATTTATATATGTATATATGTATATGTTTTTAATAGTTCAGTTGGACAGCATGCTTTCACTTTCAAATCAATAGGAAATGCACTTTGACCAGTAGGAATGACATCCCATCCTACTCATCATTCTCTCGTTTTAAAGCCATGTATATGTCTATTACATAACCATAAAACACTGTGATATAGCCTGGTTTGTTAGTTTGTGGGATCGTATTGCTTTCTCACTACAACAAAACCGCCCCAGAGTTCGTTTCAACTGAGCTGATACCACCTCATTCAGGCGGTCTTGGACCGATTATTTTTGCCATGGATCCGAGCGCATTTGTGGGTTTCACATATGCCCAAACAAACTGAGCTAAGGGGGCAAACATGCCAGGTTTAGAAACGTCTAGGTGTGAAAGAGTAGTGTGGACATTAGTAGTAGATGTAGCAAAACATTTCTTGCAT
Organism: Danio choprae; assembly: GCA_903798125.1. Lineage (NCBI taxonomy): Eukaryota > Metazoa > Chordata > Actinopteri > Cypriniformes > Danionidae > Danio > Danio choprae. The sequence goes on along the minus strand of CAIGQW010005633.1, from coordinate 1,258,288 downwards.
ATTAAAATGAAAACACACTAGTGTAAACGCAGCCTTAAGGGCAACATGTCGGTGATTCGTTTCAAAATCCATTTTTGTTATGCTGGTTGAATTCTTCATACCTCGATACAACTCATTGTAGGTCTAAATGTATTTATATGATCTGTGGAAGTCATATTATGACAAAAAACTTTGTCTAATCAATATATTTGGGTCTGAAGTAACATTACGGTAGGCTGTCCTATGTGCCTGTCAACATGTGTATTTGCTTATCTTTGTGTTCTCTGTTCAGCCAGACAGGGTCTATCATTAGCACTACTTATTTCATTTTTATGCACTTTGTACTGTAACATTTTCTCACTGGTTAATGAAATATGAAGTAATCCGGCTCTTTCTCATCTTGACACTTGCCTCAGCTCTGCCTGTGTCTGCCAAGCGATGCATGCCTTTTATCCAGTGGTGGCAGGATCTTTAGCTTTTACAGCTAACTTTCTGTTGCTAGCCTCTCTGAAATCAACTAGCTTACCTTTTTAATGAGTGATTTATTAAATCACTAGATTTCTTCTAAAACAGATTCATTTGGGAATGAAACACACACTGGGTTCCATTTGGAAAAGTTCTCTTGTATTTATGATGAAGACCTTGTAGGTCGAAACGTTGTCCAATTAAATAGTCTTTAAAAAGTGTCAGTGTGCCAATTATGTTTACTTTTGTTTCTATTTTGTTTGGCTTGATCGAGGACCTGCCTTTTCTTAGATGTATACACACTGATGTCTTTCTTTCCATTTGGAAGGGCTTATCCCTTCCGAGGGTCCCTTTTAAAGGGATTAGAGCATAGGGATGAGTGCTTCAAAACTCAACATAGTTTGTGACGCCAAACAACTTCACTGCTCTAAGAATCATAGTCTGAAGTGTCCATCAGGTGTATTTTTCAAAATCCGTCATTCCAAATGGTCTTCTAGAACTGGCCAGTTTGAGCACTTCGGTTTGGAAAGACGCTTCAATATGGCGGCCATGATGGTTTTAACTCCAAAGTTTCCTTTGGGGGCAATATATCTAATTTGGAATGCACCATGGTTGTGCCGAGAGGCACAGATCAGTTTATTGCTAGATCGCATATGAACTGGTAGTCAATTAAGAAGCAAAATTAGACCTTTTTGGGAGAACTATCCATTTAAAAAATATCGGTTAAATTGATTATCGGTTTCTATAATATATTCCATATATGTCTTGATACTGCTGGGATTCTAGTCTCTGTTAATCATTTAGTCTACTACAGTAATCTGTGTGATAACTGGCCAAATATCGCAGATTAATCAGTTTAGCTAATATATATTATTTTGTCATAGCTCCTAGTTTATTGTCTTGGTCTTTTTCTTTTTCTTTTTTTCACATGACTGACTCGTATCACATTTTGCATTGGCTTTTGCTTGAGATGTGGTTGACATTTACAAGAAAGTGCCAGCAGTGATGTTTTGGGAGTTGATATAGACGAACTTATCATAACCAAACATGCTCCAACAGCTTTTAATGGCTGCGTCTGTCTTGGAAGCTTCCCGCTGGTTCTGTAAAGAGCTGGCAAGTGTGTCAGGAAAGAGTCCAGACCCTTCAGACAGGAGCCGATAGGAAGTTTAGTTCCTGAGAACCAAAGGCTGGGAATTGCTCAAATTTCCAGAAATTAAACATCTATATAAACATTCAGGTTCATTTACATAAATGCATGTGCTTAACTCAACTTTACCTGAGCATTGTGTTCTATCATCTTTACAGACTCCAAATCATGCCTCCAAGTGATGGAATCTTTAAAAAATGATCATCCTTTGATAGATAGTATTTTAACCAAAGTTCACCATCTACAAAACCAGTTTTATCATATCATATTTTGCTGGGTTCCAGGACATGTTGGGCATTCAGGAAATGAGTGAGCTGCTGCTGCTGCTAAGGACGCTTTGAAGCAAGCGGTGAACAAATGCCAAATTCCTCCTTCAGAGATGAGACCTTTTATTAATGTTTACATTTTGAATAAGTGGCAAGAGGAGGGGGATGCATTGAAAAATAATAAACTATATGAAATCCAACCTGAAATCTCAAACAGAATTTTAAGACTAGATTTGATCGTTATTCTTACCAGATGTCGTATTGGACATACAAGATGAACCCATGCATTTTTGCCCCCCTCAATGTTTGTACTGCCCCTTACTGTAAAACACATTTCACTGGACTGTCCTGCGTTTAATGATTCCAGAAGACTTTTTTATGAAATGAACTCTCTTAAGGACATTTTTAACAAAGTGACACCAGGAAAAATATTAGAATTTGTATCATGTATTAACGCTAAAAACCTTTTTTAATTTATGTATTCATTTGTTTTTAATTGTATATTTACTATTGAAATGTTTTTGCCATGAAAATAGCCTTGGTTGCTGACATGGCATAAAAATTAAAACAAACAAACAAAAACCTGAGCATTGTGCCATCAAAACAAGACAAGCAATAATAGTTCACAGTAAGAATTTGAACTTGAGAGGGGTTGTAAACAGTACTGCGACATCTAGGAATGCGTTAATGTGATTTATGTCCAAAAACTGCGCTAGAGACGTGCTCATAGGTTGTAACTTCATGGTCAGTGAGCCCCAAAGACTTCAAGCACTATGATACTTTCTTCTTTATTCAAAGTATGACAAGTGTTTGAAACTGACAACTATTCTTTGAAGTGACACTGCAGTAACTTTGGAAACTAAACCAGTTGGGTCACCTGCTCTGCTGCGTTACATAGATAAACTATTAGCTGCCCGTCAAACTGCAAACAAACAGTTGATCCCTGTTTGAAATATTACACCGTCCAACAGCATGCATTAATGCTGCGGCCTTCATTTGGTTATAATTGGTCGTTTGCAAATAGAGTAACCCACGTTTGACTCAACAGATCAGCCTGGTTCGCATTTCTTGTTGTAGTTTAATTTTTTAATTGCGTCAAAGCCAGCTGTATTTCCACACATGCAGGAAATCATCAGAAAGCAACATTTTTTTTCTTGCAACATTAATTTAATAGAGTGCAATTAATATAAACTTGGGGAAAAGTCTTTTTTTGTACTTTGTTTCAATAATTTACATTGTACTGTAGTTTTTTTTTTCTTATATTTTTCTATTCTTAGAGATTACATTTCAGCTGAAAAGAACACTCCTGTTTTTAAAACAGTGCATGTTTGTAATAAAGATAAAAGTAAAATTGCTACTTGGAGATCTGCTTCATTCTTGTCTGTCACTGAGCTGTTTGTCTACATGAAGGCTATGGCTGGTGACACGCACGTGGGAACAGTGGGCGGGGAGAACCAGCTCATTAGCATTAAAGACACAGACAACAAAAACAGCTACAATCTTAAAACAGCTTACATTTCCCAGACTTAAAAAGGTAAAATAAATAATCTGATGGGTATTTTGAGCTGAAACTTTACAGATACATTCTGGAGACACAAAAGATTTATATTAAATCTTGAAAAATGGTTAAAATTGGTGCCCTTTGATGTCTTGTCTTACCTTATCTTTTTTGTTTTATCCTAAATTCATTTTTCTAACTTATTATTTTCTGATTTCCATTTTTTTTTTACTTTTGTGGTTTTGTAGAAAATTAGTGTGTAATGGTTCAAATAAATGACTAATTTACTAATCAAAAAGCTGCACATTTTAGAATCTCTGAAATATGATTTATGTTCTGTTGAAATTTCTTTGTCTTTTTTTCTTTCTTTTTCTTTTACAGGTTGTGAAGGCCCTTGATTTTTAAAATTTTTTTATGCATACATGATGCTAATAGTTTTTCTCCAATAAAATGGTAATTGCTGGTGAAGTGACTCTCAAAATAGCTCTGGACATTACATTTTATTGATGTGGTTATTGATAGCCCCAAATTCTTTTCAGTCCAGCACTGTTTTGACGAATACGTTATTGTCACACCACACATTTGATAATGAATGACTCAATAAGAGTAAATTTACCTGTTAATACTGTTTTTGGTTGCTTTTCGTTTGATGATTTCCCAAATGTTCCCTTTTAAAGATGCTTTCCGGCATTCCATAAAATCCCCTCTGAAATTCACCATCCTACGCAAAGGAAGGAACATGAACATCCTGTTCATATGGATGTAGTACCCTGTTTTTTAAATGTAATTCACAATGTAATTATTAAAAGCTAACATCCATGATTTTCTCTTTTCAGCCGTCTGCATCTCAACAAGAAGACCCCAGACAAGGTGCCATACAGCAAACTGGCTGGTGTTTCGCTGCTGAAGCCCCTCAAGGGTGTGGACCCCAATCTAATAAACAATCTCGAGACGTTTTTTGAGCTGGACTATCCCAAGGTAAAGACCGTCCTATAAACTGGTTGACCCTCATGTAGCTTGAGCTGCTGTTACGAGTTGCTGACAGCCAGGTTTTTATAATACGTGTTTGAAACTTCCGGGCATAACTCTGACCTGCACTATATAGCAGAAGTGATGCTAATACTGTGTGCCTTATTGAGAAGAAGTGTGAGATGTTTATTCTGTACGTTTTTAGATTAAATGCTAAGGTCTGGGATTCCAAAGCATTCAGAATTAATTTCAGTGTTTTCCCTACCATTATATTAGGCTCCACTGAAAGTCAAGTTCATTCATTCATCTTCTTTTCGGCTTAGTCCCTTTATTAATTTGGGGTCACCACAGCGGAATGAATCGGCAACTTATCCAGCATATGTTTTACGCAGCGGATGCCCTTCCAGCTGCAACCCATGACTGGGAAACATCCATACACACTCATTCACACACCTACACTATGGACAATTTAGCTTACCCAATTCACCTATACTGCATGTATTTGGACTTGTGGGGGAAACCGGAGCACCCGGAGGAAACCCACGCCAACACGGGGAGAACATGCAAACTCCACACAGAAATGCCAACTGACCCAGCCGAGGCTCGAACCAGCGACCTTTTTGCTGTGAGACGATCGTGCTACCCACTGCGCCACCGTGAGGCACCTAAAAGTCAAGGTATTTAATTTAATTTAGTTTTATTTATGTGGCGCCAGATCACAACAAAAGTCATTTAAGGTTCCTTTCCTACAGTACAGGTCTATATTTTCAATAGCCGTATGTTATCTTATTTACATGACTGCATAGGATAACTGTCTCTACATGGTTACGCGTTTACATTCATCCTCTCTCTGTATATTGCACACAATGGAATTCTGCTTTAATCACACAAAAGAGCACATAGTCCGGCTAGCAGTGAGAGCGCACGTCTGAAAATATGTTTCACCAACCAGATGGAAATCAGAAAATAATCTGCGGGGCCAGGCTAAAGTCAATGAATCACACTTTTAGCCACACTGCTGCTTTTCGCGTCACAACATGCATTCAGCCAAGGCCCGTTTGAACTAACAGCTATGTGTGTTTTATCAACCGCAAGACTTCTAACAGGTTCCACAGATGCACATCTATCATCATAAGTATTTCTCTTATGCAGCAGTATACTACAGCAACAACAAACTGCCTGTTTTTGCAAAAAGAGTTTCATGGTCCTTAAAAAAAAAAAATTAGCTGGTAAAGTTTTTCATGTCATCGGCCATTGGCAGGTTTGACAAAAGGCCCGTTTGTACCATTTATACCCTTTCCATTTTAACGTATTTGCTTTTGCGCACATCCTGTTAAAACCACCTACAGTCAGTAACGCCCGTTTTGTCAGATTTTAGGGGCAACATGACTTCTGAATGAACTCTGTAATGGCTTCCCATCTCTCTAATTCATCCAACACATCCTGCGTTTCATGAGGTTCAATTGAGTTTCCAACGCGTTTGATTCATTTTCGTGATTTCAGATTGTCCATTTAAATGAATTAATTAAAGTCTTGGAAATGCTAATGAAAATGGTTTGATGAAAATCAGGGTAAACCTTTTTGGCATTTAGAATAGCCCTCATTCTTCACGGTGCTGGAAATATTGCTCAGAGATTTATCACACAGTTGCTGGAGATTTGACATCTGTACATCCATGATGTGACTCAGTTTCAACATATCTTAAATGCTCTCTATTAAATTGAGATTTGGTGCCTGTGGTGGTCATTTGAGTTTGGAGACTCACTGTCATATTCAGGAAACCAGCTTGGGATGATCTGAGCTTTGTGACATGACGCATTATCCTGCTGGAAGTAGCATCACAAGATCAGTACACTGTGGACATAAAGGGGTGGTCATGGTCACTCCTATTTGACTGGTCTACAAATGATACTCAAATAGCCCAAAGTGTGCCAAGAAAATCACCACCAGGAGCCTGGATTATTGGTACAAAATATGTTGGATCCATGATTTCATGTTATTTACACCATGTTCTGGCCCAACCATCCCCATGTTCCAGCGGAATTCGAGATTTTTCAAACCAGATGACCTTTCACCAATCTGCTATTGTCCAGTTTTGTTGAGCCTGTATGTACTGTTTACTATTTCCAGCTAACATGAGTGTTTTTCTGCTACTGTAGAGTATCAAGATTTGATGTGTGGTTGTGTTCAGAGATGCTCTTCTGCAGACTTTAGTTGTATTGAATGGTCATTTGAGTTGCTAGCCATGTTTCCATCCAAAGACACAGCTTTTAGCATGTCAATGACAGTTTATATAACTAAAAACAACCCGTTGACCAATGTGCTTCACAATAACTAAAAACCACAAACCACAAGAAAAAGTCCAAGACAAAAGCAACTTTAAAAAAAAACAAAAAAACAACAATAATAATAATAAAATAAAAAACTTTTACCTGCTCAAAAAGCTGTAAAATATTAAATAAAACCCAGTTCATGTGTTATTAGCTTTGCCAAATAGACCATTACAATGTGGTCATGTCATTGGCCCATGAACATTTCCTGCTTGTTATCAAACTATTTCACTGTATAGAGGCAATTCAATCCTATCTTAATGTTAAAACAGCTATCATGACATTATTTATCCATATGTGGTTCTTTTTGGATTATCGGAAGCTATAGAAATGAAAACTATAAAACAGGAAATATGTTGGCGCCATTGTTTTGGTTTACATCCCTCAAAATGGTCTATAGGAAAGTTTTTAATTTCGATTTAAAAACAAACAGAGATGGTGCCAACCAAATGGAAAGGGGCAAATCGTTGCAAAGTTTAGTAGCAGCTACAGAGAAGGCTCGATCATCCTGACATTTTAGCCTAGACTTGGAAGTCAACAACAGTCTCTGATTCAGCATGTGCACACAATTTTAATATTGCATAAAACATTTTTTAAATAAAGCATAGTTTCCATGTACTCAGTCAAAGAGAATAAAATCGCCACTTCCTGATAAAATGGCACCAATTATCGAAAAGAAAAATGTTATTTGCTGTAGTAGGAGAAGCCACTGTGGGCCTTTTTCTTATATAATAAATGACTTGCACCTCAGAAGACGAAGAAGAAATGTAATGAAAGAGCAGTGGCTTTTAAAGGTGCAAGACTACTCTTTGGGAGCACAGATTCTCAAGAGAGTTCTGGGACTTTGGCTATAGCATTTTAGGATAACCAAAATATATATATTTTTTGTTGTTGTTTTAATCTGCATTTTCTAAATAAATGCACATTTTGGTGCTTCCATTAACCTTTTTAATGCAATATTTCAAATTGCGCATAAAAAAGGTGGTTTGTAACATCTGTATACTATTGGCATTCTATCAGCCTCTCTTCTCTGATTTCTGGCATCAAGAAGGCATATTTTTTCAGACCGTTCTCTGTAATCCCTAGAGATGAGTGTGAAAATTCCAGTAGATCGGCAGTGTTTCTGAAATAGTACCAAATTCATTTAAATCCCATTTCTCCTATATTCTAATGCTCCGTTTTAAACTTCCGTTTCATCCTGACCTCATCTTAATGTCTAAATAGACTGATTTACTGGCTAATTTGTATATTTGGGTTAATGAGCTATTGAACATGCCGGTTGAGTGCAATATACCATTTTATAGTTGCTATTCATCACTTTGTCCTACATTTGTGATATTCAAAGGGACATCAGTGTGGCTAATTTCACGATTGCAACAGCGTGTGTGCTCTTGCTAAGTGCTAAATGTGTGACTTCCTGTAAAGACTGTGGTGTTGTGGGTGATGTGCACTTAAACTCTCATTACGTTTATGGAAGGAACAATGTTGTTATCCCACCAAGTGTTGGTGGATCATTGCCTGCTGTTGGAGATGCTGTAATGGTTGGGTAGAGGAGATTGTTGAGTGCACTCTTGCTGTTTTTCAACGTTGCTGTAGATTACGTGTCATGTACAGCGTGGTCTCCTCAACTCACACTGACGCTTTGTATGGCTTGTGGCTTCAGTTTTTCGCAGTTGCTGCAAGCCACCTACTTTGAAAGCTAATGATAATACGGAGATAAAACATAGCTCAAAACATATTTCCCACAAGTAATGCTACTTTGTTTTTATGTAAATAAAGTTTATGTTTTCAGTGTGCAGGACATTCCTGTCTTGCATTCCTAAAGCACTGGAGAATACATAGTCTTATCGGGAATTTGAATAGGTGTTCAAATTTTCCTGGCAAATTTCTGTATTCGAAGCCCCATCCCAACAAGCTCTTTTTCAAACATTTTCAAACGTAAAACTATATCTTAATGACTCTGAAAAAAAAATACATGTCCAGGTCACATTTTACTGCAAAACAATGCAAAAGGATGAAATCATATTTTGCATTTGAAACAAAAGCCTGCTTTTTAGCATTTCGATGTAATTTCTAAAAAGGTTTTCACTGGAATATCAGGTTTTCCTTCACCAAATATGATCCGGATGTGTTTTTCACATGGTTCACCCATCAGGATTTTCTAAAGATGGCAACTGTGCATCTATAATGAAGTGGTTACCGTAGACGTGATGGAAACACGCAGGGTGCGTCCCCTGATAATACATACTTATCTTTGTTGCTGAGCACCAACACTATCTAATTACAGTGTTTCTATTTTGCATCCTGACTTAAACACAAAGCTTTGGATAAATCACTGATGCTTTTCTAATGAGGTGGATTCGCAGGTGGGGCAGCTCCGCCAAATAACTGATTTCCCATTGGATGATTGTGCTCTGTTGTAAGCCATCTGTCAGAGCTTCTAAATTAAAAATGAAATGGATCTGGTGTATGACATGCAACATAATCACTTGTGCAGACCAGAGACTCCAGTTCCAGCAGTCTCATTTGATGAGGGAAGGGCTTGATATTGTTGTATTAAAAAAAATAAATTCAAGTAATATCATTAGACCTGCAATGCATTCAGTTTATGAATCTGAATCAATCTGAATCTAATCAGAAGACAGTCCTTTATTGCATATAACCTATATATTGGTGTTTTTCTTATTAATTTTCCAAAGATTGTTAATAGAAACATTTTTAATAAAGACCAGGTGACTCTGAGATGAAAAACATCTTTAACATTCATATATGTTTAAAATAAATGAAATGCATAGCAAATTAAGTAATTCAATCAGTTCAAAGGTTTTCAGTTTTGGGTCATTTTAACACATTTTCTTATTAGATTGAATTGCAGTAAAAATACTGGACAATCCTTCTTTTAAAATCCTTCTGCTTTTTTCAAATGTAAAGCAGTGCTAATTGTAGAGCTGTTTTCAATTAAGACCTTAAATATGTTAGCTTGTTTTTAGGTTGTTTTTTGCCTTTTTAAATGGGGATGCACAGATCTAAAACATTTTGGCCGATACCGATAACTCTCTGTAGCATTTGGAAGCCGATAACCAATATGCATGCTGATAAGTACAAATCTTGATATGAATATTCATAAACCAGATTACAAAAACAAAAGGCAAAGTAATTAAGTGGACAAATTAATTTTAAAACTGCAAAAAAAAAAAAAAACAAGGAAACTGCAAGGAAACATCTAGACCAGGGGTGCCCAACCCTGTTCCTGGAGATCTATCTTCCTGCAGAGTTCAGCTCCAACCCTGATCAAACACAACTAAACCAACTATGTAGGATCTGAAAGAGCGCTTGGTACTTAAAGACAGGAGTGTTTGATCAAGGTTGCAACTGAGCTCTGCGGGAAGGTGAATTTGCAAGAACAGGGCTGGGCACCTCTGGTCTAGAACATTCTTTGTGCAAAATCATTTACAAATTGCAATTCTGAAGCTCAAAAAAACAAAAAAAAGAGTGTGCATGTGTGAGTCGTGTCATGTGGAAGAAACCAATTAAATTGGCTTTAATACATCTGTTTGATCATTTTCATATTGGGCTGATGACAAAGTTAAATTAGCGTTTATTATCCGATACTGCAATGGCAGCCAATTTATTGTACACCTCCTACTTTTAAATGTCATTAGGGGTGGGACTGTTCACAAAATTGTCGTTTCGGTTCATATCATGGTTCTGTGGTCACGTTTTTTCAGTTTACATTATAAAGAATAAAATTCCCGATTGTAACACTTAAATGCCATTTAGAAATATCATACATCAGCATAAAATACATAGCCTTATAATCAACCTTTTACAGTGTTTAAAGTTATTCTCAAGGACATGTATTCCAATTTTAGTGTTAAAGCTTTAATTTTGTCGTTAGTTGTTGAGTAATGGTAATGACGACAGAGCATTAATTTTTGCTGCTGTCATTTAAAATTCTTCAATTCTTCCACCAATTTGTTCTTTAGACTGTTAAATATTCTGGCATTATGCTTATGTTGCAAGAATATGTTGATTTTAAAAGCATTCGTGAGCTGAGAGAGGAACTCATATTGTGGGATCACAGTCAGACACCAAAACACTCCAAACACTCACTTCTGTGTCAAATCATTGAGGAAGAAAAAAAAATAAAACATGAACAGTTCGGTATACACAAGTACTGAACCGTGACGAGAACCGAACGTTGTTTTGTTTTCGTTATTGCGATAATGGTATATTCAATAATCATATCGCAGAGCGGTGCAATAAATTCTTCTTCTTCTTCTTATTTTTTTAGTAATGCACCAAAATGGAAATTCAGAGCCAATACCAATAACTCTAGATGCACTTGGCCTGTAAACTGAGACCGAAAGTGCTAATTATTTATTCTTTTATCAAATAGATCAAAAATGTATATAATGTTATATCGCTATCAAAATCCCCAACAGCAATATTGCATATTTTCCTAGTATTGTGCAGCCCTAGTTGATAGTGTCCTATGTCTAACTTTAGCTAACACTTCTTATACCTGCATATACAGAACATTAATCTGTTGACTTTCCCAGCGACTCGCATGTGAATAAAAGTTGATTTTCTTTTCTTTTTCTTCGTTTGTTCTACTGATCAAAGTTTTTAATGCTATTCAGAGTTGATTCAACGCAAATGATGGGGTGCATTATTTCTGCAGTGGTGCACTACAGTCAGACATCTATGTGCAGATGAGACGTTCTACTCTATTTTTCCACCACACAGCTGTTTGAGCAGCACAGATGTTGAGTCCTCCTGCTGGCTGCTGGTCCTGTTTGTTATGATGGAGAAGTGTTTCCCCGATTCCTTGTGCTTTTTCCAGCAAACATTGTTTTTTAAAGCATCCAGTGAGGGGAAAAAAGCTAATCAAGTGATCTAAGATTTTCCAGGCATTTAGTCTAGCATTGAAAACTAGCAGTTTCCCCAATTGTCTGCACTAAAGTTGAAACATCCCATTGTTGTGATTGGACAAATAGTGTTACTTTATCTGTGTTCCAGGCTGTACATTTTTCCGAGGCATGCGCTTGGTATGCAATATGCTTTATTTAATGATGCCAGTTGAATTCCAAGTTGGTCTTATGTATGAATTTATTATTATCATACTATATTGGAGATTGTGCATACTTTTTATGTTGAAGATGCAAGAAGATTGCATGTAAAAAAACTAAAACTGTTAAATGTAATTTTGTCAAAATATCAATTGATCATATGATGTTGCGATGCCCAAATTCATTTGTAGCATTACATTATTATCATTATTATTAATGTTTTTGTTGTTTGCACTTAATAGGTTACTTATGAATATTTATAATAGGTTGTTTATGTTTTTTTTTTTGTGTGGTTATAACAGAGAAATGATTGGCTTATCCGCTAAATCAGCTAGTAAGATGCTGGCCTTACAAACGCAAGTACTTTAAGCCATTTTATGTCTTCATTTTGCATCATGCATCTACTTGTAAAGTAAGATCTCTCTTCTTAACCACAAAAGCCAGTTACATTAACATTATTGAACGCATTTGCTAGGTGGAAGTTTTCTACAGTTCTTTAATTCAGGCCTAATTAGATCAAAGCAAGTGCAAATGCATATTTAATTTCTTTTTGGAGATGATAAATAGCTTCCTTCTTTTAAGCAGATGGCATGAAGCTCTTGCCATATGCAATTACAAGAGGAAGTATAATCTTCATTCAGTTGAAGCTTGAAGTACTGTACAAATTAATCGTTCCATGACTTTTACATTTGAGTGGGAATGATGAATAATGAGTAAAATAATCAATTACTTTTAACAAACATGGCAACTTCGAAAGTGACTTTTTCTTTTCAAGCGTTTTTTCTTCCGAAGTATAGCATGATATCCACAGAATTACAGTGTACATTTATTTTCGACTCTTCTTTTGGGGTCATCCTTTGTGTTGTATATCCCTGTAAGGATTGTGAGTCGACAGTAAGCATGACAGTCATTGTGCAGGTCTGAATTTTCAGCATTTCTGGGTAATTTGCCAAGAAACGAGCAGTGAATTTTGTGAGCAAGATTGTATCGGTCGGAGCATGTCAGCTATTTTCAAATCTCTAGCGCTGCTCGTCCTCACTCATTCTTATCGTTTACTGAACGTCAAAAGCAACCATTATTATGTCTTGCCTAAACATGGTCATAGGCAGAGGAATATTGACATTGTTTGACGTCATTCAATTTATGCGTTTAAAAATGTAATCATCTACCAGACAAAAAAACAAACATTTCAGCTATAATTAAAAAATGAGTATTGATTAAATAATCATTCGTCCAATTATGAATTATGATTATTAGATTTTTTGATTTTAAAAGACTAATAATGCTTTGCTATTGAATGAATGATTGTGTGTGTATATGTACAGTTGAAGGCAAAATTATTATTATTATTTATTATTTTCCAAATATTTCCTAAATGATGTTTAACCGAGCAAGGGAATTTTCACAGTGTTTCCTATAGTTTTTTTCTTCTGGAGTAAGTCTTATTTGTTTTATTTTGTCTAGAATAATATCAGTTTTTAATAAAAAAAAAAATATATATATATATTTTAAGGTAAATATTATTAGCCCACTTACACAATATCTTTTTGTTATAATTTGTTTACAGAACAAACCATCCACCAAACTCACCTAATTAACCTAGTTAAGCCTTATATTATATAATATTATGTACTGTCATCATGACAAAGATACAATTAATTGGTTATTAGAAATGAGTTATTAAAACTATTATGTTTAGGAATGTGTTAAACAGAAGAAATGGGGGGGGCTGTATATCGATTTACACCGATAGAATTAACAGTCACATGAGGGGGTCTCTCCGCCCCACCACAGAACGCTTTAATTCCCAGGGATACCGCTATTGATAAAACACATATCTCGAATGTTCACCAGTCACCAAATGAATAAAAATGTCATGTTTGTTGAAGAAATTTGGCTTTAGCAAATGAAAACTTTTTGGATCTTCATTCCTTTTGGCATTTCAGATTTTCAGGCCAACAGAGAATCTACTTGTTTATGATTGCTTATGCTTTGTTAATATATGAAACTCCAATGCAAGCTTATTAGTCTCAGCTCAGATTAACACATATTTAGCCAGGTTTACATCCTGCAAAATTTAACACGTTCTTTTTTTTTTTTTTAAGTCAGTGTTGCTGCAGAACAAAAAAAAAAGTATTGAGTATTAGCAAATGTGACAGTGAGCTCAGGCTCCCAGGAATTTATGAAATGACGCACACGATGCAGTGGAATGTGATCTGGATTTCATGAGGGCCAGATGTTCAGCTATTATGAGGTGATAACTAATCAAATTTACAATCGCTTTCTTCAGAGCGTTCTTTCTGACATCACAGTAATGGCTGACAGCTAGTAACTTAAAGGATTTTCAACCTTAAACTAGTCATCCTAGTGATTCTAAACCCTGGGTTTAATTCTGGGTTGTCTTGTTTGATGTTTCATACCTCATATGCTGGCATTTCAACTTGTACAATCGTGTTATTTTGTACATATAGTCGAGTTACGTTTGCATATTTGCGATGTCAGTGGCTTTGTTTACATGGACATCTATTGTTTCAGTCTGAATGAAATCATCCTGATTGATGAATCTGAATAATATAGTCCATTTAAAATAGAGAATACATCAGATTTGTGGAGTCATTGCAACATATAACCATAACAGAGTGAAACTCTATCATTTTCATGAGTTTTAAAGGCATTGCAAGAAAGTCTAAAGCATTTGGGCACAACAATGTAAAATATTTGTAACTTGAATATAGAGAAATTTTACTGTTTTATTAATACAATGAAGATTATGCAATGTTATTTTACATTACATTGTTCTATTTCTGTATCTGAATACGGTTTGACTCTCCCGAAAACCATAAAGAACTGTTTATTATTGTATTCATATTGCAATATAAAAAAAATTGCAATGTCAGATTTTTCCAATATCGTGCAGCCCTATCGCATATGTAAATAAAAAACACAGCTTCTAATACATTGGCAATGCTGTAATGCATGTGAAGGTCATGTGACCATCAGGAAGAACGCAGCATCTCATTTCTCAGAGGATGCATACTCTGTTCTCTTCACGAGAACGCAAGTGCATTCTTGGAATTGAGAAACGGCGTGAGTGTTGTTCTTCCTCAGCTCTATGGTCATGTTTATCTCCTAATTTGTACCATGAGCATGATTTGTTGGGTTAATCTCTCATCAAACCATTTCCTGAAAACCTTTGCTAGGTCATGCCCTGTGCGCTCATGTCGGCGAGCTGATAAATGCCATCTACTGCTTTTTTTTTTTTCTTCAGCAAATAAACATAATTTGCTTCCAGCCCAATGTTCAGATCGGCTCAAGATCAGATTTATGCTTTAAGGACATGTTTTTCTTCCTATATGGGTGGCTGAAGTCAGAATTGTTGTTGTTTGCCAGCATCTGATTTGAGCAGTGGTTTCATTTTGCATTGCAGCAGGCAGGATTACTGTGTGTCGTGGTTTGCCCAGCTCAGTGTTTGTTTGGTCTGTGTTTTCTGTGAAATGGACACACCTAAACTATAGTATATTGTTGCCTGCCTGGTATTTCCATCCAAACCTATTCACTCCCTGTTTGGCTTAAACTTCCTCTGAGAACAAAAAAATAAGTGTTGTTTTTTTTTTTTTTTTGCAATTAAGTTTCCTGGAATAGACGCATGGACCTCTAAATTAATAATGCCAGGAGCGACATGAGCTCTGGGCTTCTTAATGCTAGAAACGCTGATTGTGACCGACAGTGGAGGTCAGGACAATGGCCAGCATTGACCTCTGCCTTTCATAGTGTAATTACTGTAGTGAATGTGGGAACCGTGCTCTTCCTTTTTCTGTATTACCACTTTTGTGTTTGACCAAGAGTGAAACAGTTTTTATTGCAAGGAGGATTTGCGTTTTGCCAAATTCCAGTTGATTTTATTCCCTGTAAGAATATTTGTGGTATGTAAAATGTAATTAAACATGCTAGACTTTGTTGATGTGAAGCATCGCAGACATGGCATTGGTTGCCGTGCACTGTGACACACTACATGAGAAGAAATGATTCAATCTTGTGGCTCAAAACCCATTTGTTGTTTACAAATCCCCACTATACACAATACGGCAAGCAAATCATGCTGAAATCTGCTAAAGTTTTGTGTCATCTGAACGGGGATTTACAGGTTTATGTAAAAAAAAATGTATCAATCTACTTATTTTGGCCTGCATTTAATTGTTTTAATCAATTAAATTATTGTTTTATATATAACTACCAAAATATATTGTTAAACTGGCTGGTATTTTAGTCAGTGTCTTCTGCCGTGGTGTAAAGTAACAAATTACAAATATTCAAATTACTGTAATTGAGTCGTTTTTCTCAGGAATTGTAATTTACTCAGTAGTTTTCCTTGAGTACATTTTTAGTGCTGTATCCGTACTTTTACTCCACCATTTTTTTTTCAATCTGCAGTCACTACTTTTTTTCCCTTGTCTACGGTGATTGGCTTAGTAGAAAAATCTGTCCTGTGATTTTCGTCCAATCAAGTAAATCGCATCATACTGAACAACACCAAGACATGGGTGCTTTATAAATGCAGCAAACCATCTGGAAGCATTAAAAGTGTCCAAGAAGATGTCCAAAATCTTTACATACAATGACCCAGAGACTGATTAGACTGCATGTCACTAATGAGATGATGAAGGAAGTTTACTGTATGATGACTGAAATCGCCAAATAGCCTTAAACAATCACTAAATGCATTACGGAATGTTACGTTTTCACACACATGCACAAATTGCATGTAAATGCATCAGCCTTTCACAGCGTAATACTCAGTACTCACTACTCTTGAGTACCTTTAAAAGGGCTACTTTTTACTCATACTTTGAAGAATATTTACAACAGATAATTTTATTTTGCTTGCACTACATCTTTGGGCAAGTAATGCTACTTTTAATTGAGTGTGATTTTATTTATATGTATTTTTTTTTCTCCCAGTACTCTTTTCACCACTGGTCTTCTGTGAATCAGAGGAACTGTGAATGACAAGCAGAGTTCTTTGCTTATGAAAAAAATCACTAAATGTGATGCATAATAATATACAGGAAAATGCTTTTAATTCTTGTGTTTGACCCATAAATATTAATGTAAATGCTAAGGGTCAATGGCACAGAGAGTTGAAGATTTAAATCTTGCGCACACCAGATTTTGACCCATTTGTATTCTTAGAGACTTGATTTCAAATATTATTATCTCCTTTTTAACTTCAATGGAAACATTAAAGCGGACCCTTCACTTGTATTTGACATGCTTTCTATGCATGTAAAATCACATTAGCAAATTTATTTGGATGGAAACTTTGATCATTTACCATCCTTTAAATACAAGCACTTCCATTCACCGCCAAAAGTAATGTGACCTAAAAGCATGATATGATGCCCACTTGGATTTCCCCTTCTTTTCCATCTCTCTCTCTCTGACGCTAGAGTGTCATCTGTTGTGTTGTGTCAGAACCTGATGTTTAGTCTCCGTCATTCGACCAGAACAGATGCATAAGGCAGTACTCAGCACAGCTCATCATTCTCTGCTCGGCGTCCAAATTAAAGGGGCTGCTCTCAGACTGAATCAAATCCTCCCAGTCTTTCAGTTTGACCCGCTTTGGATTTTCTGTCACTCGCCCGCTTCTCTGGACACACAGAAAAGGCTCTTTGTCTTCGAGCTCGGCGTCCGGCGCCACAGTCATGGAAACACGGTTGCGGTGCAGTATTATGAGGTTTGCTGCAGGGACGTGCAACTAAAAGCCTCAAACAGTGGTTCCACACAGCCTTTGTTTTGTGGCCTTCCACGCTTTCCTTTACCAGTAAACTCGATAGTGAAGTACTGGAAGTTCAGCGTCAAGATCAATAGAAAATCGAGTGATTCTCAGAAGGGGATTGTGGCTCTTTTAAATTCTCTGATGGTTTATAGAGGACACATTTTTATTTCTTTTATGCAGTTTATTTCTGGTTGATCCTGTTTGCAGCCTAGTTTCGATTTAGTGCTATCTTGAGTGTAGCTTTATTCTGGGTTTGTTAGATCATTGTGTAAATGGTGATCCAAAACATTGCTTTCAACCAAAACAATAGTGTTTTTTGTGGTATCACAATAACATGTAGGGCTGCACAATTTTGGAAAAATCTGACATTGCGACGTGAATATAGGTTTATTTGGAAAGATTTCTTCATTTTAGATTGATTAGGGTGATTTTGTAGGGATGTGAATATCGAATAACATAACAAATACCTTTAGAAGCATAGATAAATACATTATAGCAAAGATAAATGCGAATTATAGATTTCTGGGGAGTCTAACATATATTTAGGTACAGATATTGAATAATCAACACTGAATAGTCTTTATTGTATATAATGTAATCTTTTTAATAAAGTTACAAGCATTGTAATTTCTGGTGGCCGGATGTTTTAAACTCTGAAATGTTCACACAGTCACAGGCCTTAAAGGGATAGTTCACCCAAAAATGAAAATTGACTCACTATTTACTCACCGTTTATGGGTTATTAAAATATCTTTTTGTGTGTGTTCAACATAAAAAAAGAAACTCCTAAACGTTTAAAACAAGTGAAGGGTGAAATGAAAAAAGTGAGTGAAGTTTAATTTTTGGGTGAACTATCTTTTAAAAACCCATGTAGATGATAAACTTCTACTATTGGATGTGTATGGATGTTTCCCAGAGATGGGTTGCAGCTGGAAGGGCATCTGCTGCGTAAAACATATGCTGGATAAATTGCCGGTTCATTCCGCTGTGGCGACCCCAGATTAATAAAGGGACTAAGCCGAAATGAAAATGAATGAATGAATGAATATTATAATTAAATGCTGCGCTGATTGTAATCAACTATAATCCCAACTCAATACTGGATATCCTGTGATGTGACGTAGATACACGCCTTGCAATATCGATGCTGAAACGATTGTTGTGCAGCCCTAATGACAAGCTTCCATATAAAGTAGAACAAAACTGATTAAAGCTGCATTCACACTACGAGCGGCAAAGCAACAAGCGACACTCATTTCAATGGAGAGCAAGAGACATCCAGCGCCCTCTGTTTACACGAGAGGTAAACTCATTCGCTCTCTGTGAACAACACCATAAACGTTACCCAAGCAACCTCAAGGTGGGAACACCCACTATCGACTTCAATCACCACCCAGAGCGACAGGCAGCTTACAAAGTCGCTGATCACTGAAGAATTGTGTGACACTGGCGTACTGATCCTGATGGATAGGGTAGAAATAGAAAATTATTATTTCAGGTTGTAATAATATTGTACAGTATTACACTACAGGCCTCTGTGCAGTGCTATTAATGTGATCCAAGTCCTGTGAAGAGATGATGACAACCATAGAGGACCTCTAGAAGTCTCCATAACCCTGGACCAGGCCGTATCTTGAGCAAATGCTCCACTCTGTCATGGAGGAGAGGAGAGCATGAGACTGATTCCTGAAAGACCCCAGTGACAGACGAGTCTTCGCATTGATCCCGTGAGCCACCCTGTACACCTGCCGGTGACCTACTCACACCTACAGCTTCTTCACGATGGACGTCCAGCGCTCTTCAGCCTCCGGCACCTAAACTGCAGCTCTGCACAAGAAGCTTGGCCAGAGGAGTAATGGTCGTGCCCAACTGAGCCTGGTTTCTCTCAAGGTTTTTTCCTTCACTTTCGTCACTTGGTGAAGTTTGTTTGTCGCCACTGGCTTGCTAGCTGCACATCGATGGACTTGCTCTTCAGTGTTTGGACTTTCAGCAGTGAAAATTAAATCACACTGAACTGAACTAAACTGAACTTTAACTATAAAAAACTGGACTGACAAAATTTCAATTTACTAGAACTTCTATGTTAAGCTGCTTTGACACAATCTACATTGTAAAAGCGCTATAGGAATAAAGATGAATTGAATTATTTTTAATGACATAACTGTAGTTTTGGTAAGCATAAAACCTCTTCAAATGTTTATATAAAGTTATAAACTGTATAAACTTGGATCAGCAGTCAATATTTGGCTATTTTGCTTCAATATTTCCTTTACACAACCATAAACCAATCTAGAGATTGTGCTGAACTGTGGGTAATTAAATAGCACCTTAGAAAATACCTGCATTTCCGAAGTGTGTTTTTCACGTTACCTCAGTCTCAAAGTGTAATCTTGTCTCCTAATAGCTCAAATGGACAGAGTTGCTCAAAACAGTCTTTTTTTCATTTTCTCCACAGTATGAAATCCTGCTTTGTGTCCAGGACCACGATGATCCAGCCATCGATGTATGTAAAAAGTTGCTGGGCAAATATCCCAACGTTGACGCCAGGTTATTTATAGGTAAGTTCCTGACGATAATCTCTTGTCATGTTAAATGAAACCAGTAATGGAGAAAAATCAGCCAGCGTTGTCCCGAGGAACATTTCTTGTCCCTTGTGGGCTCGTCTTTCCTTGACGCTTTGTTTAGTGGTGTGCTGGGAAAAGCCAGAGTCTCGGAGGAGGAACGTGGCGACCCGCAACTCAGCTGTGTATATGCAAATGTAGCTCTTGGAATGGATATTGATTCTTGCTCATTAGGAACAGCTGGTGACTGGGGCGGGTGTCTCTCTCGGGTCCTGTTTTCCGGCCTACTGCCTTCAGCCAGATCTGTTACAGCACACGCAGTCAGGGATGTGCCGGAGATGCTTTGTGTCAACCTGAAGCCATGTTAGAAAACATGCGATGTCTGGGAGGGTGTGTTGTTTTCAACCTTTCCGAGTTGTTTAGCACAACAGCCAATCAGGGGACGGGAAGCTTGCTGAAAGTATTGGTTTATATTTATGAAAAGGCTTTTTGAAGCTCTTGTGTTAGATTAAGTTAAATGGGCATTACAAACACATATCTAAAAACTTTCTCTCATAGTTCAGACTTTTATCTCACAATTTTGATACATTGTGAGATATAAACTAGCATTTCTGGGGGAAAAAGGTAAGAATCAGCATATATAAAGTCAGAATTGTAAGTTGATCTGTCGTGAAAGTCAATATACTGACTTGTCACATGATGTATGTAAATCATTTTTGGTGATGCAATATTGTGACTGTTTTAAAAAGTTGATCATATTGATAGTTTTAAGGGTATGTTTACACTACAAAGATGTAGCCAAAAACAGAAATGTTTTTTCCCTTGCATTTGAAAAAAGTTTCACGTTTACATGACAGTTTTAAAATTACCCATGTTTACGCATGCGTGAAAACGTCCAAAAATGTTGAATTTATTTTATGCCAGGCCAGTATTTGGCTCCGTCACCTTGTGAGTACACAGTACCTGTTAGGAAGTTATGATGTGTCGCTGTGTGTTTGTAGAATGTGTGCATATGTGTCTCTGTTTTCGGTTGTAATGTGAAGTAAATCTACATTTTGCTGATGTACACTTGAGCAACAACAACACTATCACATACTCTGACATTGTTGCGTGTTTGTTAGCGCTTGCCTTTAATCGACACCTCCCTAAATGCATACAATGCATGCGCATGACGGCATTGTTTTCAAAAACTCTCGTTTTCATGTTTTTACACGAAATTGTTCATTTTTATGCATTTTTCAGTAAAAAAAACACCTGTTGTCTAGACAAAATGCATAAAAATTCAGTTTTTAGCTGAAAATGTTGTCACGTAAGCAGTAACATGCACTATAAACTGGAATGACTAACACATTTAAGCCAGTAAAGTCTCTAATTTGTTTAGTGTTTGTCTACAGAACATGACAAAACTGCATGGTTGGCACCATTTTAACTGACTGTTTGGGGTCTCGTGTTTTGTATTCGCTAATTTGAACAATTAAATATAACGACAACAAACCTGACAACTGATAACCTAAACCAGAGCTGTCCAAAAGTCTGATTCCCCTGGCCCCGGTTTAACACCGTCACCGGGCCAAAGATATGCAGTCATTAAACACACAGAAAGATCCTGTCCCACAAGGTAAACATGTCGGTGTTCCTTTCTCAGAGTCCTTCTAACAATTAAAAATAGATCTCGTTGCAGATGGCCTGTTGAGGCACTGTTGTATCTCTGTGTGAGAGAATTCTAAATGAACTTTCTCTTGTTCCCTTGCACTTTTTTTGTTGTTAACATTTTATTATTATTTATTTGTTTAGATATGCATTTTCACATTCTGATTCCAGCATCTAAATCTTCTGTGCTCTTTGAAAGAGCGTTCTTGCATTATAATGCTGTTATGTTGTTATACTGTCATTATAGTATAATGAGTGGCATAAAATGGTCTTAAAATGACAATATAATTTAGTGCAGTTTATTTTCATGCAATATATCACACAATGAAAGGCCGTTATCATGACAGCCATAACTGAGACATAAACTATCAATTTTAAGATAAAGTTCAATTCACATGTTATGAATTTGGTATCTTATATTGCATTGTAGATCTGACTATTTCTCATGATTGTTTATTTCTTGCAATTCTGAATTTATTTATTTCTCACTTTTTTCTGTCATTGACTTTTTTTTATTAACTTGCAAGTTCTCCCAATTGTAGTTTTGAATGTTCTTCTCAAAGTTGCGATTGTTAGTCTTTCTCCGACTTCGCGTAGCAATTCTGACTTGGTATAGCAACTATTTCTTTTAATTGCGAGTTTCTAGTCTATTTGCAATTCTGATATTTCTCACAATTGTGATTTTAATGTTTCTCAATTGTTACTATGTCATAGTTGCATTTTCCCCCTCACAAATCTGATTCTATTTCTCACTATTCTGAGTTTTCTGACTATCTCACATTTGCCCGTTTATAATCTCTCACAATTCTAACTTTATTTGTCTGTCTTTTTTACAGTATTGTGTGTTTAAAAACTCCCAATTGCTTATTTATTACTTGAATTACCAGAACTGCGAAAGGAAAAAGTTAAACCAGCCAATCAGAAGACTACAATCATGTCTTATGATGTTGACAAGGAATTCATTTTATTCAGTCATTTATAGCTTTAATGGAGATAATAAACATTAACACTGTTTCTCTTCATCTCATTTTAGGTGGTAAGAAAGTTGGCATTAACCCGAAAATAAATAACCTCATGCCAGCTTATGAAGGGGCAAGGTACGAGCTCGTCTGGATCTGTGACAGTGGCATTCGAGGTAAGTTTGGTTATGTTATTATTTAATCTATTATATTTTAAGATTTTTATATAATGATACAATGTGTGTTGAATTAATAGACTTTATTGTTCTTCGTAAAGTTAACTTTAAGGATGAATATTGTACAAAATACAGTTCAAATGCATTAAAATAAGCAGGACTTGTTGTTATGAGGTGTCATTGCTGATCCTGAACTATTACTCAACAGTGAAGCCAGACACTCTTACTGATATGGCTAATCAGATGACAGAGAAGGTGGGACTGGTTCATGGCCTTCCTTACGTGGCAGACAGACAAGGATTTGCCGCCACATTGGAGCAGGTCAGAAACCTTCACTCTTGACCTTCTGCTTGCCTAGTCCTTTTAGGTTTTAGAAGACCAATCATGAACATGCGTCATTGTTTTATTGTATTGTTGTCGCACTGCAATAAAACTGCTACGCTGGGACTCTGTTGCTACTAGAGACTCCAAAGCTAAAATGGGACACCATATGGAGGAGATCCACTTTTCCTTCGCATTTTAAAGCTCATTCAGCAAATTACTGTAAACTTTAACTTCATTAATGGCAGGCAGTAATGGTTTATTAATACATTTTCTCTCAAAAAAGCACTTTAAGCTAAAAAAGTATATATTTTTTGTAACTAATTGTCTACTGTTAATTTGTTTTATATTGTGATAGATTAGAAATCAAGTAGATATTACAGAAAAAGGCTTAGAAACTCAAGACTTGGGGTCTTAAGTCCAAAATCTTCGTATGCGTTTTTTCGTATTCATATGCGAAAAATCCATCACGTAAACAAACCTTGCAAACTGAGTCCGATGCGTATTAATTAATCCATTACAAAACAAATGACGGCATTCTGTATTTCGCTTTTCACTTGTACGCTGGCTCTGAACTGTCAAAAGGGTTCAGGTTTTTTTTTTATGACTGACGAATGTTTCGGAGGCAGTGTGTCAATACGATTCACACAACATGAGGTCAAATAGATTTTTTCACGTGCGAAAATTACAAAAATTTTGGATTCAATGTGCAATAACCTTTACACACTCATATTTATTAAAAGAGGAAGAAAATCTGTTTTATCTTTTAAAAAATATTAGAGAGCGCTTTTGTATTCAGGAAATATTTGAAGGGAAAGGTTTGAAAAGGTGTTTTTAGAATATTTATCATTAATCAAACGAAGAGATTGTATATAACTCTTTTAAGTGTTGTTGCTTTTTGTATGTTTTTTTTTTTTGTTTGTTAAGAAACTGATGTGATTGTATGTTATATATTGTATATTTAGTATAGTTTTTGCCATGAATATAGCCAATGCTGCTGATATGGCATTAAAACATAAATAAATAAGATAAGATAAAGGCTTAGACGTTATGTTTTATGTCAATGGATTTTTTTTATAATACTGTAATTACTGTAATTTGAGTGGATGTTTCTCAGAACACCAACCGTCATAACTGGAAGAGATTAACATCTTAGTTAGTTAGAAGTTACATTTTATGCCAATGGATTTTTTTTAATGACAATTAATGCTTTCGATGTTGAACTGTTCAACTGATAGCCCTCCAAATAATGAACTGTCAAAAGTGTTTATTTCTGTTAGTGCTATTCTGAGTGCATCAGATCTTTAGAGATTAATTATGTGAAAAATAAACCGTTGTGTCCCATGTGGGATCCTGCAGGTTTATTTCGGAACATCACATCCTCGTTCCTACATCTCCGCCAATGTAACGGGAATCAAGTGCGTCACGGGGATGTCGTGTCTCATGAGGAAGGACATCCTGGACCAAGCCGGCGGCCTGATTGCTTTTGCTCAGTACATCGCTGAAGATTACTTCATGGCCAAGGCCATCGCAGACAGGTTTGCCAGACTCATTACTCATCCGTACAATACTGATTCAGTCAGATCATTGTTTTTCATATTCCTCTGTCTGAGAATAGACCGTGATAATGAATGAATGAAGAATTACATTTTCCTTTTAAAGAAATAAGTAGATTTTATAATGTTGTTATAATGTTGTTCCAAAATGCTATGACTGTATTTAGTTTGGGAAACAAAAGAGATGTTTAGCAGAATGTTCATGCTGCATGTGAATGGTGGCCGAGGCTGTTTAGATCCAAAAATTCAATTAATTAATAAAAAACTGAAATACTTTAAGTGACCTGAATATAAGTGAGCTTTGTGACTAATAAACTGAAATGTATGTTCTTGATATCAAATTTACTTTCGTGCCTCAGAATCCATCTATAGGATGAATTCCTATAGATGGAATTCATCAAATAGGCCTTTTTTAACAGCTCTTTTACTCTTTTAAAGCAGTGACCTCGAAATTAGGGAAATTGTGGTTTGTTCTCTAATCTATATCTCTCCACTCTGTTCAGTTATAACAATTTTTTAATTCTAAATTTTTTTATCTTGACCTAATGTACTGCCTTGATGTGGATATGCAGTATAATATTTGAATTCAAATCAATTGTAGATTAATAGGGCTTTTTATAGCTTGATAACCTGGTCTCCCTATATTGCTTTTATTGTGTGGAAAGGAACATCTGATGGTCTTATGAATGTGGAACAACAAAGGGGCGAGTAAATGACAACCAAATGTTAAGTTTTAATGTGGGTTTAGAACCATTTCCTTAATGTAATCTTCTTTTTAAAAATATACAGATGAAGTTAGAATTATTCACCCTACTCCTTTTTTTCCCAAACATTTCCCAAATGATGTTTAACAAAGCAAGGAAATTTAACAGTATTTCCTATAATATTTTTTCTTCTGGAGAAAGGCTTATTTGCTTTATTTTGGCTTGAATAAAAGCATTTTTTATTTTTTTTACCATTTTATGGTCAATATAACTAGCGCCCTTAAGCAATATTTATTTTCCGATTACCTAATTACACTAATTTGCCTAGTTTACCTAATTAACCTCATTAAGCCTTTAAATTGCACTTTATGTACTGTCATCATGGCAAAGATAGAAAAGAAAACAGTTATTAAAAATATTATGTTTGGAATCTTCTTTCCGTTAAACAGAAATTGTCGGGGGGGGGGATATACAGGGGGGCTGATAATTCTGACTTCAACTGTATATCAATAGTCTCAGCTAAAAATGCCCTTTATTTCCTAGTTCATTGATGTGGTGTTTCTCTTTCAGAGGATGGAAATTTTCCATGGCAACGCAGGTAGCCATGCAGAATTCAGGCTCATACTCCATCGCACAATTCCAGTCACGCATGATCAGGTACAGCAGTTGTTCAATCAGCTTTTTTGTGTTTGCAAGTGAAACTAATCTGTTTTCCTGATAGGGCCACCTCCGGCACAGTGATGAGACTGGGTTATTTGTTGTTGTTTGCATCACAGATGGATTTTTTTTAAAATTGCAGCATAATAAGAATCATATCTTGATCCATTTTGTCCATTTATCAGAATGTGTCATCCGGCTGAAAGTCATTATGTTGTTATGTAAGGATGGATCCATTTCCCATTTTGTGGTGGAAAAAATACCGCTGAGCTTCTCAGAAACGTCTTCTGTTGTCCGCTGTTAATAGATGGGCCAAGCTGAGAATCAACATGCTGCCAGCCACCATCATCGAGCCCATCTCGGAGTGCTTTGTGGCGAGTCTTATCATCGGCTGGGCCGCTCATCATGTGTTCCGCTGGGACATCATGGTGTTTTTCCTGTGCCACTGCCTCGCCTGGTTCATTTCGGATTATATCCAGCTCAGAGGAGTACAGGTGAGACGCTAGATTGTGTGAAAATCAACACGCTAAAATGTGGCTCCATTATGGTATAAAACAGGGAGTTTTGTAAAGCCCAAGACTGTTTCTTTTTTGGTTTAGAAACTTTGGATCTTTGTTGGCATCAAATCAATATTGGCTTTCCATAATTTGAGTGTTTTTTTGTTTTTTTTTTTGCACTTCAGCAAAGCATACAAGGGTATTTCACCCAAAAATGTACATTTGTTAATTTACCTGCCCTCAGGCCTTCAAAGATGTAGCTAACTTTTTTCTTCTACGTGAAATCAATTTGCAAGATTTATTTTGCTAGCTTACATTGTTATTCTTAGGGTGAATAATTAAGTTAATCCACTGAAAAAATGTTTGCTTTAGTAAGCTTTAAAGTTTGACAATTTGCTTTGGCGTTTTTAGTGGCCCCCCTCTTATCAGTAGTTTGCTATGAAGGGATGATGCAGACAAAAGCCCCACTCCTACTCAATATTCCGGTTCAGTTGGACGTACATCATCATACTTAAATAAAAGTCTCAGCGAGGTCCAGTTTACACTGACTTTAAAGAATTTCAGCTGAAATGGTGGTTCTTGGTGATTTTATAAAACGCAAGTCAATTACTTCTGGCACTTCTGATCCAAACCGTCTTTTTTGGGGGTTGAATTAATATTGATAATTTAATAAGAGTCTGGTCATTGTCTGCACAGAACATGTTGCTGGTATAAAGAACAACTATTTTAATTTCATAAGCATAAAATCAAGTCAATGTTTACCTCATTCTTTTCAGAAATGTCACATTACTTGAAAAAACATTGATACATAAATAGACCTTGATGTCCCAGCATTGGCTTTTCTCAAATTCCTAGGAAAACTCTGTAAACTGGTTGTCATGTTCAACACACATCCAGCTGGGAGCAGACTTGTTTGTCAGGTTTTGTGGGATCAGTTTGGTACCAGTGTTGTCATTGGCCGACGCTTGTTTTCACTGATTTGAATGTTCACATTGAGTTTGTTGGATCATGAAGGGTGATTATTCTATACAGAAAATTAGGCTTCATTCTTGTATAAAACCACCATTTAAATTTTCGATGAACCTTTAAGGGATAGTTCACCCAAAAATGCAAATTGTCATCATTTACCAATGATTGTCATCATTTGCCATCATTGGTTTCTGGGTTTAAATTATCCTCATTCTTCTCTAAAAAATCTAATTACTGAAGAAACTTTGGTTCTTTGTTGATCAATATTGGCTTTCCATAATTACTTCAGCAAAGCATACAAGATGTTTTCACCCCAAAATGTACATTTGTTGTTAATTTACCTGCCCTCAGGCAATCAAAGATGTAGCTATCTCTTTTCTTCTGCGTGAAATCTAAATTTCTGTTCATTTTGCTAGCTCGCATTGTTATTCTTAATTGAATTAAGTTATTTTGTCCAAAAGAATTCTGTTTATTCTGATGATCATTTGGCCTTTACAAGTTGTTCTGCCCAGCAATATTTTTGGGATTGCTTTATTTGTTAATCATTCATCTAATTCTTGTCTTTCTAAACTCTTTTCTCAAAGGGCGGCCCTCCATCCTTCTCCAAGCTGGACTATGCGGTGGCCTGGTTCATCAGGGAGTCCATGACCATTCAGATTTTCCTGTCCGCTCTTTGGGATCCCACCATCAGCTGGAGGGCCGGACGCTACCGGTTGCGTTGCGGAGGTACAGCAGAGGAAATCCTGGATGTTTAAATGGCACCGTGTGCCAAGGACTATGCACTGGAAGACCACATGTGCGCAGATGGACAAACGAACTGCAAACTTTGTTTTTGGTTTTATTCCAACTACTTATAGTTTTTAACCTGTGACTTTAGCTTGAATAGATTATTTATGTCCTTGGTGCTTTTTTTGTTTGGTTTTCCTGTGAGGTCTCTTGATGATTTGAGACCTTATTCTAGATGAGCCAAAAGTAATGAAGGGGCGAAAAAGAGAGAACTTTTGAGGACGAGGTGGCACTTCAGTGGGCATCAAAACCCTGAAGAAAAATATCAATTTTTTTCTTAAGGTCCTTGCAACATGCATAGTGGTGATTGAGTATGTGTCGACACATATCCATTTTATCATACGTTTGGATGAATGGTACAGTTTTTAAATGATAATAGTGGGGTGGAGAAGTCACTCGCGTATGAATGGATCACACGTTTAGCACAGTGTTGCTCTGAACATACAGCACTCTTGCCATATTTTATACATTTTTGGACCTCTAAATGCTCAAAAACGGATCCGCTCAGGTCCATTTTATGTTTACCGGACAGCAATATCTTCTGAGGTGATGCATAGGGAATCGTGGCAGGGGTTTGTATATGGATACTGTGGATCTACCAGGAAAACGATTCAACACTTGTACATGCTTGCACAGTTTTTGCAGCCACCCTGCAGTATTCAAGGCCTAGGTTAAACCTCAATATGATATCTGCAGATTTAATCTCATATCTAACAAAATGTAGTGCCATTTGAAGAGTGAAAGATTTTATCGTTATAGTTTTGCTTTTTCTTCAAGGCCTTTATCATCTCCCCCTGCTTCATTCATTCATTCATTCATTCTCTGCACTGGTTGCTTTTGTACCAGGTTCAGGGTCTGCTAAAACATTTCCTCCATGCTGCTGCTTGTTTGAGAAGCTCTGTCAGTATTTTCCTGCAAATGTTTGACTGGATAGAGATATATATATATA
>CAIGQW010005633.1:1209141-1228901 GCA_903798125.1 Danio choprae | reverse complement strand
GAGATATATATATATATATATATATATATATATATATATATATATATATATATATATATATATATATATATATATAAACGCTTACCTCTAAATTGTCCAAACATTTCATCCGACGCCATTTCAGAACCAAATTCTGCTTGTCGTGAAGAGTTTGTGAAGTTAGGTTTTCTTTCTATACACTCAGTTTTTTGAGTTAAGGCACAAATGATTTTAGAAAGTGCTATGTTTACGCTCTGATACATTACAGACCTCACAGTCGCACCATGTGCTTTTTGGCTTCTCAATTTACCCATTTACACAATCCTCATGAACTTCGCCATCAGTCAAACAGTATTCATGAAACAATTGACATTCTTCTCCGTATTCCTTTTTTTGTTGTTGTTCAAGGAACTGCTAGTTTCTGTTTTGTACTGCCAGCATTTGTCGTTAAACCGCTTCTTCTGCATTTTCCTCAATTTTTTTGAGTCTCTCTTGCCCGCCTTCTTGAGCAGATCACTAAGTACCCGTGTCAGCACTGGTAGTA
Source organism: Danio choprae (assembly GCA_903798125.1). Taxonomy (NCBI): domain Eukaryota; kingdom Metazoa; phylum Chordata; class Actinopteri; order Cypriniformes; family Danionidae; genus Danio; species Danio choprae. The sequence goes on along the minus strand of CAIGQW010005633.1, from coordinate 1,228,378 downwards.
TTGTTTTACACAATTCACTTGGGCACTCTTATTCACTCTTATTGTTATTCAAATAACACACGCATGAGTGAAGTACATGTGTCTTCATGTCCATCAGCTGCCATTTAGGAAGTACTAAACACTGTTTTAACCCAATGCCAAACCATCCATTGTTGTTGTTTTTTTTCTGGTGTTGGTTTATTCTAATTTAAACACATCTGACTTTTGGGCTCACTATTGGAAATAAACTTGTGTTTTGTGCATGAGGCCACGAAATAAATGTCGTTTGTTTGTAACATGGCAGTTACAAGTATTAACATAATCAATTAGCAATAATCAATCATAATACATGCTTTAGAAGTAATATATCAGACTGTGAATCCAAAACAAGCTTCCAAACTCCGTTTCTTTATCCAGTTGTGGTGTAATAAACATTTCAGATTTTTGTTGACCGTTTCACGTTAGCTGTACCTCCTACGACCAGAGAGGGCCTCATTCACCAAACACGAACAGACGTTTTGTGAAATCATTCAAAGCTGATACCTGGAATAGATTCACGAGTGTAAATTCTTGGGTAAATGCTTGCATCAAATGTAATCATGTAGCAAAATATATTTTCGAAATTTAAATTGGGCTTAAAAATTGAAGCTTTGGTTTTGATAAGAATGGTTTTATGGATCATCCAGTGTGGCCTGCCCATTGATGCAAGTTTTAAGAATTATTTTGTGAACACTTGCGGCACTGAATAATTGCGCAAAACCATTTGTGTCATTTGGAACATTAAATTTAATTGTGCGTAAAAGCCTTCTCTAAATTGATTGAAATTGGTTCAAATATAGATAAAATTGCTCAAAATTAGTTTGGTTTGTCAACTGACGCAAGAACTTTTTAGGAATTAGTTCACGAACTCTTGCAGGAGTTGCTGCATTGAATTTATACATTTCATGAACCATTCTGACATTGCATTAAATTTAATTGTACTTTTTTTTGGCAAAATTGCTTTATTAATTATTTATTTGAAGGTTTTAGATGAAAATGGTGTTAAGTTTGGTGTGGCAGTTTATGCAAGACTAGCTTTATGAATTCTTCTGATAGTTCTTGGATAAATTGCTGCATTGAATTAAAATATAAATCTATTCTATCCTAATTTGCCATGAATTTCAGAATTTGAATTTGATTCGTCAAACCATTTATCTGTACATTGACTTCGGTTTTACAAAATAATCAACTGAAGGTTACAATTTAGATGAAAACGTTTGTATGACAGTCAATGCAAGGACCTTTTGATCAATTATTCAAACAACTGTTTTGCAAATTCACTATAGAATTGAATCATTTCCCAGAATCGTTCTTCCATAGATTGAGCTGAATAACTACAAAAAACATTTCACAAAATCATTCTTGCACAATTTGTTTGCCTTTTTGTAAAACTGTTCTGCTATCATTTTCAGTTTGGCTAAGAATGGTTTCATGAACTGTTCAGTACCAGTTGATGAAAGAAAGTAAAATTGAATTTGATCATTTTGCTAAACCATTGGTGCATAATTGAAGAGTCTTTACAAAATAATGACTTAACAAATTGACTATCAGATTGATCCAGCTCTTGAATGAAGGCCCAATGTGTTGTAGTTTTGCAGCATTGGCAAAACCGAATGTATCTTTGCATGAACAGTCGTTTTTGTCTGTCTGTCATTCACATTCGAAACGCCAACATAGACATTTTAATTTGGGAAGGGAAAAGCTGGAATATTCTGCAACCGTTCAAGTTCCTCTCTTGACTTTCAACCATATCTGCTGGTTCTTATTTTATACATGTGAAAAAAAAATTGTGTCAAAAAGTCACTTGTAAAGTCACCTCATATGAAAAGTCTACAATCCACTGTAAATGTTTAGACTTTTCCTTGTTCGTGTGTGTGTGTATGTGAGAGAGAGAGAGAGAGAGAGAGAGAGAGAGAGAGAGAGAAAGTGAGTGTGTGTGGGTTTGTGTAAATATGCTGTAATGGCCTTTTTGATATGACAATTCTTCAAGGATTGTATCATTGTGTGGGGAACTGGACTTTATTTTCCATTAGTGTACAGTCGTATGCTTGTCAGATTACCTTTTTTTGTGAAATACTGATGACCTGCTTGGTGCCATGTGCACGATATGTGGCTGTTCTGCACTTGCCAACCTGAGTACCAGCTGCCGTTTGCCCAGACACAACTATCTGTAAACAAAAGAGTCAAGAAATGGTGACGTTTAGTGTACATGAGCTGCAGGATCTGAAAATATATGGTTATGTTTCAAGCGTTTGAGGCAGTTTGAGTCTTATGTGTCATATCCTGGGTTTTGATTTAAATATTGCTGCATTTCACTATGAATAATCATTCAACACAAAGCGACCAAGAGAAACCTATGCTACATGTTAGCCATATGGTCATCAGAGTTGGGGGAAAACAAACAGTCTAGTAGTGATCCACTGCTTTTATTACATTGACAAAAGTGCAAATTATAAAAAAAGCTATTATTATTTTTATTGTTTTTGAGTTTATGTACAGTCTATTTATGAAGTTTGGTTGATAACCATTAGATACACTGCTTCCTAAGGCTTAATTTATCATCAAGTAGTACATTTTCATTTGTTTATTTTTGCCTGAGAAGATATGTTTTGGTTTTTGGGCAGTGTAAAAGTATGGCTGGACAAACTTCTGTTTTTGGATCTTTTGTGTAATTTTGTAGATGTTGTGTATTGTACTCTTGATGCTGAATGCGTAATCCACAGCTGGAAACTGTGTCATTACAGATAAATTAAAGCTTTATCAAGCAATATAAAGCGTGCGTTTGCTTCGGTGTTGTCCTCAATAGTTTTGTTTTAATCAGTGTGTTTTTATGTAAGCTTTAGTATGTTGTTTATTTTGGATAGAAATCCCAAGATGTGTATACATTTTTTGGGTATGCTGACATGACACTATTTTAAAAGGGATCCGAAAATGCAAAGTGATACCTTGAGTGTCCACCAGATTGTTTTTGCAGCACAACGTTTTGTTTTTTTTCCAGTCGGTTGCCCTTACAAGTTGTTGTGGTGGTGGTGAAAATTGCCATCAGCTAGCTCTCTGCAACTCAAATGGTCGCCAACTGAAGCTAAGCAGGGCTGCGCCTGGTCAGTACCTAGATGGGAGACCACATAGGAAAACTAGGTTGCTGCCAGAAGTGGTGTTAGTGAGGCCGCTCAACCTGTGGTCTGTGTGAGTCCTAACGCCCCAGTATATTGATGAAGATTTCATACTGTTCAGTGAGCGCTGTCTTTTGGATGAGATGTTAAACCGAGGTCCTGACTCTCTGTCCATCATGACTTCCTAACCATCCCCATATTGTAATTGGCTTCATCACTCTGTCTCCTCTCCACCAATCAGCTGGTGTGTGGTGTGCAGTCTGGCGCAATATGGCCGCCGTTGTGTCATCCAGGTGGAGGCTGCACACTGGTGGTGGAAGAGGAGATTCCCCCCAAAAATGTGTAAAGTGCTTTTGTTTGTTCTCAGTTGAACTGAGTTTCTAGAAAAGTGCTATATAAATGTAAGGAATTATTATTATAATTAATTGAATGGTATGGCCTTTCCCCTCCTCCACCATGATTTGATGGCAACTCAAAAGTGACACTCATGGGCACTGATGGATTTTTCATTTCGCAATGGTGGAAAAAGAGGCTGGGTGATCAATGCTTACCGTAAAACTCACACTCAGCGTTTCGCTATGCTGCAGGTGCTCAAAAAAAAGGAAGCGCTACCATTGACAAGAGCCGAAAACAGATGTTTCGGTCAAGAAAAAAAACTCTGGTGGACACGCAGCCTTTGCGCATAAACTAAAATATTTCGATTTGAGCAAAAATTGTTATGCATCTGCATATTGTTATAGGCTATTTTACATTTGAGAATTAAAAGTATATGATGTTTAGAAAAAAAATCCACAAAGACTCATTCATGCAGAACGTATAGAACTGGCCCCTGAAATGCAATAATGTAATACGGTTGCAAATTGCCACTAGATTTGTTGTGAACATGACAGTGTTTGAGGTCTGAACTTGGTTTTCCCCATTATATTTCTTTATTTTTGCATAATTTGCATTAGTTTTTTAGAAAGGTTCAGTTTTGTTCTCTTGTTGAATACATAGAATTCAGGACTAAATTATCCCTGTTCAAATCCTTTTAAAAAAACAGCAACATTTAAGCTAGAGCTATTTGCGCATAATCATAGATTCTTACTAAAACGGTTTCTTTTTTTGGACTTCTGTACATTTTGCAATACGGCACATTTTCAGGTATGGCCTGTGGAGCAAATAAACACTCTTTTTATTTTAGCTTTTGAGAACTGCAAGCCAATTAATGAAAATTCTAAATACAATAATGTCGGTGTATTGGTACATTCTGAAAAATGTGCGCGCATGCTGTTTATTCATACATTTTATCACTAACTTCCCAAAGGCTGTAAATATTGAACATATTAAAAATAAAATCTAAGTAGCATGTAGTATATGGACAATTACACATTCCAATAGATTTTGTATGGGGGAAAAAAGTAATTTAAACTGTTTTCAGTAGTCATCAGGACTGCTACTGGTAAAGAAATTGTCAGTGACAGTGTAAGATGTTACAATATAATCTCTTTATGATCTTTTTTTTTTTGACACTTTTTCATGTGTATGACCCTGATTAACTTTTTTACATTAATGCACAAGGGTTAACATGGTTGCGTTTAGAGTTGTTTTAATAGTTTTAGAGTAGTGCACAATACAATAGGCCTTTTAAAGTAGTTATTTCCCTTTTCTCTCTCTCTCTCTCTCTGACCTCCTGTGCATCCGAGTTTGTGTGCCTCCATTCATGCATCATATCACATGTTTAAACTGTAAAATGCACAATCAGGCACAGCATCTAGGCTTAAGCTTGATACTTTGTATATCATTTGAATTTAGCAGAAAACTAGTTTTATAGACCTCAATGAACAATAATTCAATAATTAGCTGTGCCTGCTAAACCCAACGACCTAAAAAAAAAAAGAAATCTAGAGACCAGATTTCAGAGAGACTTAAAGAAACACTCCCTTTTTTGGCTCATTTTTACAACTCTCCTAGATGTAAACAGTTGAGTTTTTCCATTTTTAATCCATTCAGCCAATCTCCGGGTCTGACGGAAGCACTTTTAGCTTACCATCTTTTTATTTTATTTTTGAGATGCTAATGGTCTAATCCGATTCAATGATTTATGCTAAGATAAGCTAAAGTGCTTCCGCAAGACCCAGAGATCGACTGAATGGACTCAAAAATGCGAAAACTCAAATGTTTAACTCGAGGAGTAGTAAAATGAGCCTATTCTTTTAAAAAAAATTATAAATGGAGTGTTATTTAAGGGCTGTACATACAATTTTGACTAATATGCAAACCATCTGAAAAGAAAACCAAAAACATTATAATAAAATAAACCGATGATCATTGATAAATACCTATTTACTTTAAAATATGAACTGCAATTTAAGTCTGTAAATTTATTCAAGTGTTTTACGAAATGCTCAAAGCTGCTTCTATTTGATTAAAATGACAGTATTATTCCTTTACAATATTGAAAAATATTTGCATTACTATAAGAACCTTAAAAACCCTGACCTCCCTGTGCATCGGTGTGTTTTAGCAAACAATGCTTGGTATTTGTTAGGTATTTTCAATCGCACCACTTCCCGTTGACCTCGTCACTTTTAATTTCAGCTGTTCACACTGACAGTTTCGGTACACAACTGTGTAAATAATGGCATTGCAGCTAAAGGGACGGAGATGTCAGTGTGCTTCAGGTCAGTGATCTGTGTTTGAGGTGTGTGATTTACTGCGGGTTATATGCAAAACTCAAACATTACAAATCATCTGCTGTCTTCCAAGAGCCTGACTCACCCCAAAACATAAATTGTCTCTATAATTTAAAATATTTCCATAGTTTATGTGGTGCATGTTCTAGTGTTGCGTCTCTTTTGTTGTATCTGCTTTATTATCAGGTTTGTGTTCTCGCCGGCAGGAAGCCTTTCAGTGCTTATCTCAGCTTTCTGTTAGATAGACGTCCATTATTAAGGGAGCAGGATGGGAGTTCTGGTGCCACAAGAAGAAACTGCCATCTTGATGAAACCCAGTGTTGAGCTCAACATTATTTGCTATAGGCATTGCTAACTTGATTTTTTTTTAAGTTAAAGTCATTGTTGCTATTTTATTATCAATGAATCAATGAATTGCAGTTTTAAGGGCGACACGGTGCCTCACAGCAAGAAGGTTGCTGGTTTAAACCAATGCAATTTCATGGGAATTCATTTTCTATTCAGTAGCTTATTTGTTGGATCTCATTCATTTGAATGTGATTTGTTCATGCTCCAGTGAAGGTTAGGTTTAAAAGTGGAGTTTTGGGCACACCTCCTTTTTAAAGGTCCCATGAAGTGCTTTGAAATGTGCAGTTTTATTCGACGTAATCTCAATCAAAACACGAAGAGAGGGTGGGACAGAGTAGCTCCTCCCCTTTTTTGCTTTATCACTGCTCTGCCAGTGAGCGTGGTTGAGCTCAAGCACATCAAATGTGAAGCGTCTTGAAGGGGCCGGAGCATGTCAGATACTAGAGATCATTTGATTGGTCACAATTTGATGAGAAACTGAAGTATGAGGTGACCTGAAAATAAAACATTGATCCATTTAGGCGAAAGTGTCAATCTTCAAGCCCTACATGTTTATATTGGTTTATATCTTCAAAACATGCATTTTGTCACTGTTTTGGAGCTCACTAGCTTATAGACATCCTAAAAACCAACAACACTGATACTAACATCTAAAAAACTTTATTTTAATTTCATGGGACCTTTAAAAATGATACGTTTTAGTATGAATCAAATTAATTGAAATGAATTTGCTGCTTGTTCTAACTACTTATTTAAACTGAGCAGAAACAACACAATTCTTGAGATTTTTATTTTGGAACAACTTAATTATTTTATGTCCAAACCACGTAAATTTGTTAATTTATTAATTTATTCATTCATTTTCATTTCGGCTTAGTCCCTTTATTAATCTGGGGTCGCCACAGCGGAATGAACCGCCAACTTATCCAGCATATGTTTTACGCAGCGGATGCCCTTCCAGCTGCAACCCATCTCTGGGAAACATCCATACACACCCATTCATACACTACGGACAATTTAGCTTACCCAATTCACCTATACCGCATGTCTTTGGACTTGTAGGGGAAACCGGAGCACCCGGAGGAAACCCACGCCAACACGGGGAGAACATGCAAACTCCACACAGAAACGCCAACTGACCCAGCCGAGGCTCGAACCAGCGACCTTCTTGCTGTGAGGCGAACGTGCTATCCACTGCATCACCGTGAGGCCCTTGTTAATTTAACTTAATAGATTTTTTTTGCGACAACATGAATGAATTGTGTGGAACCCTGCATTTTTAATTTTTTTTAGTCATAACTTAGCAATGGGAGAAAAAAAGGTGATCAGTGCTTACCCTAAACGCACGCTCAGCACTTCGCTATGCTGCAGGTGCTCAAAAAAAGAAAAAGGATCGCAACCATTGACAAGAGCCGAAAACAAATGTTTTGGTCGAGGAAAAAACGCTATGTCGGACACGCAGCCTTAGCATGTAAACTAGAAGATTTAGATTAGAGCTAAAATTGTTACGCATCTGCATACAGTTATAGGCTATTCTACATTTGAGAATTAAAAGTATATGATTTTTTTACTTAATTGTTTTATGTTCAAACCACGTAAAATTTGTTAATTTAACTTAATCGATTTTTGTTGCGACAACATGAATGAATTGTGTGGAATCCTGCATTTTTTTACAGTGTGGCCACAATGGTCACTTTTCTGACAATGGGTAAAATAGTTACATTTGCTCATGAGGTTGGGTTTATTTAATTTATAATAATAATAATTTGTTTTATTTAACGTCCACTCTTCACCAACTGAGCTAACATAAAATCATTATAGGATGTGTTGACATGGCATCATGACAAGGTGTTCATACTTATCTGTACATTTCAGCCAAGTGCATGTTTACATTAGAAACAATGTAAAAACAGAACCGTGTAATTTAGAAAAACAAAACTACTGTTGTATGCTTCATACTGTAAGTTTACATGGTCATCTTTTTAAGAGAAGATTTGTTATGCATATTTTACTTGTTATAATTATGTTTTTAAGTTTATTCATTCATTCATTTTTATTTCGGCTTAGTCCCTTTAATAATCTGGGGTCGCCACAGCGGAATGAACCGCCAACTTATCCAGCATATGTTTTACACAGCGGATGCCCTTCCAGCTGCAACCCATCACTGGGAAACACCCATACACTTCCATTCACACACATACACTACGGACAATTTAGCTTACCCAATTCACCTATAGCGCATGTCTATATACTTGTGGGGGAAACCGGAGCACCCGTAGGAAACCCACGCCAACACGGGGAGAACATGCAAACTCCACACAGAAAATGCCAACTGACCCAGCCGAGGCTCGAATCAGTGAGGCCACCGTGCTGCCCACGTTTTTAAGTTGACTAGGTAAATGTAAAATTGAATATGCTAATAAATATACTGCATTATATAATGGATAATAGGAAATAAATACAGTTGGAGGTTTAGATTAAGTTTTTAAAAAACACCCCACTAAATTTAAATAAGAGAAATGATAATATAAACACTGATGAAACACAAGTTTCAAATGGGCATTTATTTGCATACAACACATAAAGCAGTGTAGTAAAACATAAAACATGGGTGATCTAGAGGGAATGAATAGCCAATCGTCTCTTTTTACCAAACTTCCTGGACTGAGTACACAAATAAATGGTGATTTAATAAGCAGTTTAACATTTAATAAAGCAAATTCAGACATTCTTTCGGAGTGGGATGCACCGTTATGAGATTGTTATGAATTATTTAGTCTGTGTGGCCATTAAATGTACATTTAAAAAAATCATTACACAATATTTGTTTACATTGGTCCAAACAACCTTTACAGTGTGTCTCATTATGGATCATAAACGAGTGGTCTGGAACCAGCCTCTTATGTTTTATTCATTGTTTATTTATGTAATATAACATTTGTACTCTGCAGTGGGCAGTTGCGTCAATATTGCTGTTACAGTACTATTACTAGAATCTAGGGACTGATTACATAGTTATGCATTTGTTAGGGTGATGTGAATGGTTGGCATCACACTAGTAGGGTATTGTAGATGGTTGCCAAGGTGTTGCTGGGCCATAAAGATGTATTTAAGGTAGCTACACTATTATTTAGGCTGCTGGGTGGTTACTGGGGATTTGTTATGCAGTTGCTAAGGTATTCTTAATCTTTGTCACCATGTTAGTAGGGTATTGTAAATGGTTGCCAAGGTGCTGGGTGATTCATATTTTTTATAGGCTATTAGTCTAAATAGGCTATAGTTTATAGGCTATAGTCTAAAATTGTGTAATAATGTTTGTCGCTATGTTGGTAGGGCATTGTAAGTTATTGCCAAAATGTTGCTGGGTAGATTTATAGTTGTTTTAAAAGACTATTGCTAGGGTAATGTATACGGTGTCCTGGGTGTTGCTATTGAGTTGTCACCACACTTTTAATCACTTTTTAATCAGTGTGGTGACAACTCCATAGCAACACCCAGGACACCAAATACATTACCCTAGCAATGGTGTAATAGCCTTTTACCAACTAAATGTAGGTGCCAAGGTTTTGCTGGATAGTTGCTTAGTTGTTTTAAAGGTTGCTACACTATTATTAGGGTTGGGTAGGATACAGTTGCTAAGCCATTCTAAATGGTACAATTGTTATTGTTATATACCAACATTGTCACTACATTGATAGGGTGTTGAAGGTGGTTAATAAGATGTTATCAGGCAGTTGCTAAGTTGTTTTAAAAGGTTGTTATACTATTATGTATGTGGTGGATGGTTACCAGGGTGTTGCTACGCAGTTGTTAAGGCATTCTGAATGTTTGTTATGACATCAGTATGTTTGTTGTCGGTGGTTGACAAGGCATTGGTGGGCAATTGCTTTGATGTGGGCACTTGTCAGAATATTGTAATGCAGTTGTTATTCTTTATTGCTGTACTACTGAGGTGTTGCTAAACTATTGTGAGGATGTTCTGGGTATTCTAGGTGGTAGCTTACAAGCTCTAAAAGAGTCCCCACCCTAGTTTCTGTGAAATTATATTTTCAAGTAATCGCTCAACAACTCCTACCACTTTGGGCGACTGCATGTAAAGGCATATAGTTACACAACAACATTTTTCCTACACATTTGTTTTCTCCATTAACAGCAAATAATGGATTTACTAATTGTGGGGTCAAGGCAGTTTTGTCTGACCAAATAAACACTTCAATTACATTTGCCATCTTCAGTTAGGCTGCAACCACAGTCATCCTTGATTCAAAGAGGATTCTGCTAAAAGCTTCCACTTCATTCTTCAATGAGTCCAAAGTGCATCTTCAGAGTACATCTAACATAATAGCTTACTAGGACTTAAAAACCCATCAATGTTATCTTCAAAGTCCATTTTCACATGTAATTTCTTTCTAAATACATTGTAGGGTGTGTATTTGTTCACTAAACAGGTTATTGCATAATTAACTGTGAGCTGCCAAACATAAAGAGAAAAAGTCTGTTTAGCACTGGTTGATAAACACACCTCACCTTGACTGTTTGCTGAAATAAAGTAGCCGTTTTGTATAGAATCACAGACTGGCTGCTAGTATAGTAGATAATGGATATCTGAGGCCTGGATTATTAGTTGATAATGTATTACACAGGCTGTGGCGTCTTGTCTAAGTCTTGCCAGAGTCTCTGGGAGTGAGCCAGGGCTCAGAGAAGAGCTGGTAAAACTCAAGTGCTGGAGTACGGCTCTACAGACAGCACTGCCGCCTGCTCGACAGCTTCCTCTCCACATGAATGCTCCTCTTTGTTGGATTCATCCCATCATACAATCAGTACACTCTTTAAGATTAAGGGACATGATCCAGAAAGCCACAGCTGCTATCTGGTACAGAAAAATACTGTCTAACTTTGGGTGGAAGTGGAGTTCATCTGTGTATGAGCCCATCTGTCCTTTTAAGCTTTCCAGAGTGCAAACACAAGTATGCGCTAGAGCGTTTGCCAGATCTGTTTGGTGAATATGTTATTGTTACAGCTTCAACTGAGACTACTATTGCTTTTCTTTGAGCTTAGCACCCTCTGACACTCTGTACCCCCATACACAACAGATCCCTGAAGATGTCCTGTGGTGGTATCTCTGGCACCAAGATGTTTACAGCAAATCCTTCATGTCCTGTAGGTTGTAAGGTGGAGTTGCCATCGACTTAATTTTTTGGGCCAGCACATCTAACAGATGCTTAATTGATTGAGACACCAAATATTTCCCCAAACTTTACAGAGGGGGTCTAGAGCAGAACCACCATATTCAAACACTCCACATTCAGATAGCCCTTTTATACTTCATACTTTTTTCTACAGCTACACATTCTATATCGAAAGTCTTATATTAAAATATTTGATTTTGTCGGTGGCAATAACCTACTGGTTAAATGCGCCAACATATAGCACCGTGGTGCTCACGGCGACCCGAGTTCGATTCCTGGCTTGAGGTCGTTTGCCGACCCTTCCCCTCTCTCTGCTCCCAATACTTCCCTGTCTTTAAACTCTACTGTTTTAATCCAATTAAAGGTGAAAAACCCCTAAAAAAAAAAGAATTATAATAATTTTATATTTGCTTTTATTTTCTATTGCATTTATATTTTCGATTCTTCTTCTTATTTTTGTTATTGTTGTCATTATTTTAAGGTCATGAGTGGTTGTGTAAGCATTTCACTGCATATCATACTGTGTATGAATTTGAAACGTGAGCATAGGGCCTACAATACTACTGCCTTGTAGACTTGTTCTTATTCTTTAAAGTCAGCATGAAACGAAAGTAAAGATTGTCCTTTTTTCCGCTATTGTGTCGAACCTCCACTTGAAATGGTTTCTGAAAAATGTAGATAAAATAAAACATTAATAAAAACAGATAAAACATTTAAAAGATAGATATTTGGATAAAAAAGGACGAAAATGAGACATGCACTGATAGCCCTGTCCTAAAGTCATTCCATGTGGCTAGAAGTGAAGAGAAGTCATTTCGAGGGGGGAGTGAAGGTTATGGTTTTCGATTAAAGTTCATGAGGGCAAATGAATTTGTTTTAAATGATGTGCACAGACATTGTTTATGAAAAAGCTCTACTATATACATATAAAAATGAGAAGAGTAAGTTTTGATTTCATGCCATTCCTGAATAATGTCTGAAGTGACACTTCCATGAGGCAACAAGACTGTCTCTAAAAGAGTACTTGGAGTGTTTAGGTCAGTAGCACAATTCAGATTTATGCCATCGGGGATGGACAAAGTCATCGTTGTACAGCAGAGCATTGCCCAATTTATCACACTTCTTCCACAGGCTTAAACAAGTGGCTCATCGGAGCGTAATCATTCATAATCACCATTGAACTTTTGTATGACTTGTGCCACAGTAGAACTTCTGTTTTTTTTGCTGCTTGTTCAAAATACTTGTTTAAAATTAGCTGAATTAACTCAAATCTAGAGTGTTTTTGGGGGGGAACTTAATTCTTTTATGTTCAATCCACTTTAATTTGTAAAAACTAATAAGTTAGCTTAATTCCTTCATGTTGTCCCAACACAAATCGATTGTGTGGAACCCAGCATTTTTACAGAGCTCAGTATGTCTGTCCGTCTATCTATCGTACAGAACTAAAGGTCTGTTTTATTCGCCTGACAGTCAGTGTGCGTCACAGGTACTGTCGCAAGTACTATCGTGAGCAAAGATTCACTGGTGTTCAATGACAGACACGTGTGCCGGAGCATAAACTCCTCATCATCAGCCGCTCTCGAGTCATCGGGTTAAATAAGTTTCCAGGAGGCTGGATCAGTTTTCACAGACCCCGAGAGCTCCAGAGCCCTCATGAAGGCGTAGGTCTCATTTCAAACCAATTTCTCCTCACCCACACACCCTTGAAACACAGAGCAGCTAATTAACAGAGGCATATCAGTGACACGCTGGTGCAACATCACCACCGGCACAAACACTCCACATTCAAGAGCTTCTTGTGACTTACAGGGAGAAGCACTGATTTGTAGCGCTGATGTGTTAAAAAGCCATTTAGGGATGTTTTAATTTGCATTGATGGAGAGTGAAATGCATTTAATGATTTGTGATGTTTCATGCGAATGCATATTAATGCGCCTTGAAGGTCGAAGCCTTCAAATGAAATACGCTACTGGTCAAAAATCTGGAATTGGTTAGATTTTTTGATGTTTGTTTTTAAAATAAGTCTATTTTGCTTACCAAGGTTGCATGGATTCTATTAAAAATACAGTAAAAACTGCGAGATGATGATATTAGTTTAAACTTATTGTTTTGTTATTTAATTTAGTTTAACATTTAGTTCATTCCTGTGAATTAAAGCTGCATTTTTAGCATGATTACTCAAGTCTTCAGTTAGTGTCACACGATCCTTCAGAAGTCATTATAATATGATAATCTGCTGCTCAAGAAACATTTATTATTAGTAGTAGTAGTATTATCATTCATTCATTCATTCATTTTCATTTCGGCTTAGTCCCTTTATTAATCTGGGGTCGCCACAGCGGAATGAACCGCCAACTTATCCAGCATATGTTTTACGCAGCGGATGCCCTTCCAGCTGCAACCCATCTCTGGGAAATATCCATACACACCCATTCACACTCATACACTACGGACAATTTAGTCTACCCAATTCACCTATACCGCATGTCTTTGGACTTGTGGGGGAAACCGGAGCACCCGGAGGAAACCCACGCCAACACAGGGAGAACATGCAAACTCTACTCAGAAACGCCAACTGACCCAGCTGAGGCTCGAACCAGCGACCTTTTTGCTGTGAGGCGAATGTGCTACCCACTGCGCCACTGTGAGGCCCAGTATTATCATCATTAGTATTAATAAAAATTCTTGCTGCCTTAATTACGTTCAGTTGAATCAAATGAACTTTTCTAGTCATCTCAACTTATATCAATCAAACTAACTAAAGATATGAAGTTAAACTTTGCATAACTTAAAAGATGCAGTAGAAACCTGATTAACTTATTAAAAGAAGTTAAAGTAACAGAAAAAAATTTTAGTCATGACTTTGTCATATAATTTTGTACAGTGTACAGTAACATTTAAAAGGAGACATTAAATTGTGTAAGAGTGTAAATGAAACACTTTTAATGTTGAATAAGACTTTTTCAAATAAACTTTTCAAAATTTTGAAAGTATTTTTGCATTTATTTTTAATAAACCCTACAGTAAATGTATCACAGTTTGCATAAATCTATAAAGGAAAAACCTAGACAACATATATAATTATAAGAATCAGTATTAATGACTGAGTACCAGTAATAACAGAACAGCCAATCAGCATACTATAAAGACTTCTGAAGGAGCATGTGACACTGAAGACTGTAACACGAGTTATAATGCTAAATAGTTTTTTTTTTAAATCATCATTAAATCATTCATTTTCTTTTCGGCTTAGTCCCTTTATTAATCTGGGGTCGCCACAGCGGAATGAACCGCCAACTTATCCAGCATATGTTTTACGCAGCGGATGCCCTTCCAGCTGCAACCCATCACTGGTAAACACCCATACACTCTCATTCACACACATACAGCGCATACACCTATAGCGCATGTCTTTGGACTTGTGGGGGAAACCGGAGCACCCGGAGGAAACCCACGCAAACACGGGGAGAATATGCAACACACAGAAATGCCAACTGACCCAGCCGAGGCTCGAACCAGCGACCTTCTTGCTGTGAGGCGACAGCGCTACCCACTGCGCCAACGTGCTGCCCCATCATTAAGTCACGGGAATTAATTAAAATTTAAACTAAATCCAACAAGAAAGCATTATATTTCAACGCATAATAATACTTCACAATTATTTGACCCTTTTTACAGCATTTTCCATTACATAAATGCAGCCATGGTGAGCAGGATAGGCTTAAAACGTCTCCTTTAATAATCTTACTGATCCAAACTTGCACTCAAAAAAATTTATTTTTGCAGTTTGTTCAAACTACTTATTGAAAATGAGCTGAAAGAATACAATTCTAGAGATTTTGTTGGGACAACTTAATTGTTCTAGGTTCAGTCCACTTAAGTTTGTTACATTAACTCAATTTGTGTTGGGACAACATGAATGAATTGTGTGGAACCTAGCATTTTTTACAGTGTGCGTCCAGTAATGTACATCTATAAATACACTCCTATAATTCACAGATTTGTAAATGCATGTGTGGTTTCCACTGATGCAATGGCATGCAGCGAAATACTGTGGCATATTTGTTCAATGTGAATGAATGGGGGATTTGGGTCAAGAGGGAATGACTTTCACATGATGTCCCACAGCTTATGGAGGTCATGGGATATATGGCACTAGTAGCTTTTCTTCCCCCTGCCTTTTACTGCAATAAGACGTAAGGAATCCAGGTCTACGAGCTCACGCGTCTTAGGTTCAGTGCTATGAGGATTAACCCTGTTTTGTGCATGATTACACAATGGCTGATTGGATTAGCATGCTAGAATACTACTGGTACTATTTTCGCAATGTGCATTATTCATTTGATTACTTTTCATTTGTAGTGTGTGACATGAATAAAGTATTATCAGCAAGGTTTCTTTTCTTCACTCAAAACAATATTTTGGCTTAACAAGCATAAGATTTATGTATTCTGATTGCATATTATATTTCCATCTGTTTGGATTACATACTTTTAAAATAATCAAACTAATAAACTTTATGTGATGGATATTTGTTAGTTAAACATAAATGAAACAAATTAGAACAAGATTTATGTAATACTATCAATACATCCGATATGTATTAAATGCTTCTTATAAATTAATCTACACTGTAAAAAATGTGTTGGGACAACATAAAGGAATTAATTATTAGTTTTTACAAATTTAAGTAGATTGAACATAAAAGAATTAAGTTGCCCCCCAAAAAACTCAAGAATTGTGTTGTTTTAGCTTTTTTATATAAGCAGTTTGAGCTAACAGTAAATGTCATGGAACTGTCAATTTTGCCCCTGAATATTAAGTAAACCAATCTCATAGAATGTACCTGGCTTTTTCTACAGCTATATTTATACCATATTAATTCTTCATTCATTCATCTTTTAACTGCACTGAATTTTTTTTTTATTGGATTTACACATTTTTTAAGGTAACTGCTTGCAAAGAATTTATTTGGGCTGAATTTCAACAAACAACTTAAGTTTAACATTAGGAAATTTAATTTGTTTGTTTAAATTCAGCTCATAATTTTTTTGCAACCAGTTACCTTAAAAAAATAGTAAATCCAATGAATTGCTTTTTACAGTGTGATTAAATCTAATATTATTGGATTTTAACAGATTTGGATTGATTCTAAGGAATCTGACAATGTACATTTTTTAAATAAATGACTTTTATTAATTTTTAATGACTAATTCAAATCAGGTTACAAACGGTTAATGATAAACTCCATCGTGATTCATTTTTTTAAATGTCCTCCCACTTTTGTCAACAATTGTATTGGATCTGCTACCCTGCTGAATAAAACATGCAACATATGGTGGCCATGTGTTAATAACTAGCATTGCTGTTGCATATTCCATACTTTTCCCATATAAATAGTACGCATACAGTGCAATTTGCAGAATGTCATGTTGGAATTGCAGTTTTAATGAAGGAGGAAATAAGTAATAATAAACACTCCTCTAGCCGTTATTTGTGGACAAAAAGAAAGCCCCACCTAAACACCCAAGCCCCACTTGAGCTCAAGTCGTTGGTTGAGCGAACATTAGGCTGGTTATGACGCTCATAATAACATTTTGGGGGTTTTAGATTAATTTGCTTTTTTACTGATACATACATTTTTGTTTAGTTTTGCATTACTTGTGCATATTTTAAAATTACATTTGACATTTTTTTTCTTTGTTCACAATTTCTTATATGTATAGGGCGGCCTATTTTTATTATTTACATTTATTATAATTATTATGTTTATTAGACATTTATTACTAATATATATATAATTATTATTAAATACATTATTATTTAGATTTATTAAAGTGTACTTTGAAATTGTAACAATTTCACATTTTTGTATGTAATTTTAACTAGGCTGTTTTTAGATACATTCACTTTTTTTGCTGAGAAGTACTTGAAAAGCCTATTGTTTTAATTAATTATTATTTAAATTTTTTCCTTATTCCTTTATCATTATTATTTAGATTAACATTATTATTTAGATTACATTTACTGACATTTACTTTTTTTTTAAAAGCATTTTATTTTATTTAATTTACAGACGTATATAGAATAAGCCTTTAAGTGCATTTTTTCACTTCCAATAATCTGATTTTGTGACCAATCTCCTTCAAACAGACATCTGAGTGTATATACAGTCGTGGCCAAAAGAATTACATAAATATTGGAAAAGTTGCTGCTTAAGTTTTTATAATAGCAATTTGCATGTACTCCAGAATGTTATGAAGAGTGATCAGATGAATTGCATAGTCCTTTGCCATGAGCATTAACTTAATCCTGAAAAAACTTTCCACTGCATTTCATTGCTGTCATTAAAGGTCCTGCTGAGATCATTTCAGTAACTGTCTTGCTAACTCTGGTGAGAATGTTGACGAGCACAAGGCTGGAGATCATCATGTCAGGCTGATTGGGTTAGAATGGCAGACTTGACATGTTAAAAGGAGGGTGATGCTTGAAATCATTGTTCTTCCTTTGTTAACCATGTTGACCTGCAAAGAAACGTGTGCAGCCATCATTGTGTTGCATAAAAATGGCTTAACAGGTAAGGATATTGTGGCTACTAAGATTGCACCTAAATCAACAAATTATAGGATCATCAAGAACTTCAAGGAAAAAGGTTCAATTCTTGTTAAGAAGGCTTCAGGGCGTCCAAGACAGTCCAGCAAGCACCAGGATCGTCTCCTAAAGAGGATTCAGCTGCGGGATCGGAGTGCCACCAGTGCAGAGCTTGCTCAGAAATGGCAGCTGGCAGGTGTGAGCGCATCTGCATGCACAGTGAGGCCAAGACTTTTGGAAGATGGCCTGGTGTCAAGAAGGGCAGCAAAGAAGCCACTTCTCTCCACAAAAAGAGAATCAGGGACAGATTGATTTTCTGCAAAAAGTATGGCAAATGGATTGCTGAGGACTGGGGCAAAGTCATATTCTCAGATGAAGCCCCTTTTCGATTGTTTGAAGAAAGAAAAGAGAAGGTGAGCTCTACCATCAGTCCTGTGTCATGCCAACAATAAAGCATCCTGAGACCATTCATGTGTGAGGTTGCTTCTCATCCGAGGGAGTGGGCATACTCACAATTTTGCCCAAAAACACAGCCATGAATAAAGAATGGTACCAAAACACCCTTCAACAGCAACTTCTTCCAACAATCCAACAACAGTTTGGTGAAGAACAATGCATTTTCCAGCATGATGGAGCACCGTGTCATAAGGCAAAAGTTATATCTAAGTGGCTCGGGGACCAAAACATTGACATTTTGGGTCCATGGCCTGGAAACTCCCCAGACCTTCAACCCATTGAGAACTTGTGGTCAATCCTCAAGAGGCGGGTGGACAAACAAAAACCCACTAATTCTGACAAACTTCAAGAAGTGATTATGAAAGAATGGGTTACTATCAGTCAGGATTTGGCCCAGAAGTTGATTGAGAGCATGTCCAGTCGAATTGCAGAAGTCCTGAAAAAGAAGGGCCAACACTGCAAATACTGACTCTTTGCATAAATGTCATGTAATTATCGATAAAAGCATTTGAAACGTATGAAGTGCTTGTAATTATATTTCAGTACATCACAGAAACAACTGAAACAAAAATCTAAAAGCAGTTTAGCAGCAAACTTTGTGAAAACTAATATTTGTGTCGTTCTCAAAACTTTTGGCCACGACTGTACACAAACTGATAATACTCAAATTCCTTTCTGCATTGCTGTCATTGTTTCTTCAGTACACAAGAGACTCAGGAGTGTGTGTTTGGATCTCAGTGTGGATAAGAGCAGGTGAAGCCCCAGACAGCACACCAGTAACGTGATCGGGGTGTGTCATCCACACACACACACACACACACACACACACACACACACACACACACAC
>CAIGQW010005633.1:1195028-1209131 GCA_903798125.1 Danio choprae | reverse complement strand
ACACACACACACACACACACACACACACACACACACACACACACACAGAGGTATCTTTGTGTGATCTCTGTCTGTCTCCAGTGGGCAGAGAGTAATGTGATCTGTGCATGTATGTGTGTGTGATATTGGCAGTCGCACTGAGCCCATCTGCTGTAGCAATGTGTCACTGTAATTACGGCTGGATGTCTTGTGTCAGAAAGGACTGCTCTTTTGCAGACGGTACAACACACTGGACAGACGGACGAACGCAGATCACAGCGAGGGAAGAATCTTAATTTCTATGTTATTATGAATTATAGGGTAATGATTGACATGGCAAACACCACTGATGCTTTGTAAATAAATAAATAAATTATTTTGTCATGATTTACTGACCTTATTTTGAAAATAGAGATGTTTGGAAGAATGTTTTAGCTGCTCTTTTCCATTCTTTGAATGTGGATGGTGATTGTAAGCTTTAAAAAGGAAATAATTTATGAATTTAGCATTAATATTATAACATGGATGTCAACTGTCTAATTCCCTTACATTTGCCTGACTTTCACTGACTACAATTTGAATTTCGATGACACTTAATGAACAAATTAAAAAAAAAAATCTAAATAATAATAAAATAGTTTTAGCTTGCATTTAAAAAATCTGAGGTACTGCCCATCTCCCATATTTGAAAGCTCAATAGTAGTTTTACAGACTTTTCGTTTAGCTTTTCTGTCATCTACTTTTGAAGAGCCAGTCCTTGAAGTGGCCATTTTGAAACCAAAGCTCCTAAAAGTTATATTATCCTTACACGTTAGCCTTAATTAACAGGTACAGTCTGGTAACTGCATTTGACTGCAAATGACTGCCAATTGATGAGCGTGAAAGTAGAGGGAAAGAATAAAATGGAACAAAAAATAGCCAAACTATAACAATATGGCATGTAAAAGAACAAAATATTTTCAAAATATGGTACAGAAAAATTACACTTTCATAATTCGTAAAATAAAAAAAATTAAAAAATAAAAAAGCGACATATTTTATGACATGGACAAAAAAATATAAAACAATTCCCAGACTTGAGGGAATCCTGTATATCAGCGGCAAAATGAATTAATAAATGTTTAGAATAAATAATTTAGGAATAAATAATCTAAATAAATATGCTTACTGTTACTTTTCATCAATTAAATGCATTCTTGTTAATTGAAAATTACTTTGAGTTAATCATAAAGATTGTGTATTTTTTTTTAATTATTGTAATTCTCTAATAATATTCATATTAAATGCACAATTAATGACCCCCCCCACACACACACACAAAGTCATCATTTACTCACCATTCATTTGTTTGAGTTTCTTTCTTCAGTTAAACACAAAAGAAGATATTTTAAAGAATGATAGAAACCTGTAACCATTCACTTCTATATTATTTGTTTTTGATGTTTAATGATTACCGATTTTCAGTTTTATTCATAATTTTTTTATTTCAACAGAATAAACAAACTCATAAAGGTTTGGAACCACTTGAGGGAGATGAAAAGGTGAGTAAATTGTCATTGTTGGGTGAACTATCCCTTTAATCAACTAATAATGAACCATTTTGTCTTCAAAGGTTTTCTTTTGAAGAATTTAATTTCTTTCTAAGCCGTTTGTTTTGCCTTTATAATGTTTATATGTTTACATGTTCTTTGGCACTCACCCTGCTGGTACAGCCACTGACTTGCAATTATGAATCATTAAGGACCACGGTTTCAACTTCAACTGTTCTTTAATGATGCACTGAATGAAAAGGTCACCTTTTATTCCCTGAACTTAACAGCAAAGTTTAATTTTTTATCTCTAATGATCTTTCACGTGAGCTTGCGGTCACATGGACTGTGAATCTCCATTTACTAGAAACAAGATCATAAACAGGTCTGTCATATGGGATTTGAGATGGTATTTTCATTTTCTAGTCACCATTAATCATATTTCACTTTACTAAAGCTCTGTTAACAATAACCATGTGTGTCACAGAAATGGAGGAAGCCATTTTGGAGAAAATAGACTTTAAGTATTAAAGGAAATGAAACTCTGAGCTTTTATTGAAGCATTCATTTCAGCAGTTGCTGGTGTGGAAAATTACCGTTTACGGTGTCAGCTGTAATTTAAACATTAATATGAAGCTATGTTTTGTGAGATAATTATATTGTTGGTGGAAGATTTTCCTGAAAATGACATAAGTTCAAAAGTATTGACCTAAGCATAACCTTTATGCTAACGTTAGGCATGTTCTGTTAGGCATTCATTTACCTCATATTGCTCTTCTGCACAACACGAAAGAATATATTGTACAAAAATTGTATTGTTTTGCCAATATATTGATTTAATTCGCAAGTCAACAGCGTCCAAAACAATATCCACTTTATGGACAAACAGTCCTTGGAAATGATTTTGTGAGTAGGCTAACGTTACAGATACGACATGGTCAATTATGTTAGTGTGTTTTAACAAATAATTCCTGGTATTCAACCAATGCTTGGTATTTGTCTGGTCTTTCGTATTTTACATTATGCTGTGTTGGTCGTTTTGACATACAAGTAACGTTAGAAACTTCATATGTGCTATACATTTTCAATATTTGCTAATCATGTGAGGAAAACAAACATTTGGTGTTACGCAGCAGCATTTACCTCAGTCTGAAGACAGCTCCAGCTGATATCAAAACTAACATGTACATGTAGTTCATTTTTCATTCGTCAATCAACTGAAAGGATCTTTAACGTTATATGTGCTCTGCTGCTCTCTGGTGGTCTACTAAACCTTTCCTTCAGTGGATATTAAAAATGGACTATTTTAGGATATCGGTGCAAAGAGCGAAAATATTAAATTATATTTAAGCATATTCTACATGAAAAAATACTATAGTCATTTATAACTCGTGTTTTTGAACCATACTATACTAAAGTGTATTATAGGCCTATATTACAGCTCTTAAATGCTACAGCACAGTGAACTGATTAACTAGTTAAGTAAATACTGTAGTATACTAGTTTTACAACAGTAAACTGATGTATTGCAGTATAATATACCCATTTGTAGAAAATTTGGTTAGTATTGGATTTTTTTAATATTCCTGTAGTTATGTTGTAGAATCAATTTAATCTGATATCAATAGATTCAAGTAATTTACAATAGTATGGTTCAAAAACACAGCATTTACTGGCAATTACTGTGATTTTGTAATGCAGATTATATAATGCTATGGCTAGCCCTGCTAAAAATGGTTTCCACTATAAATACCATTAAACACATTAATAAACACAAAATTGAAACCATTAAAAGCAAGTGCATTTTGATGATTTCTAGTGTGTTTTGTGACATAGGCCTACTCCATTAGGATTTATTAGTTTTAGCATAACACCAAAAAAGGTAAATGTGCCAATAGAAACCTGAAGGATACCATTAGCTTATAGCTTCCTGTAAAACCAATAATTTCCATTTTAACATAGAAAACAATTACAAATACTATCATGGTTTCTTTCTTTCAAGGAGGGAACAGTAGCCTATATGCTTCATAATGCTACATATAATATTTTGCAAATCCAAATTTACAGTTGCTTTCATCTCACATTGTAAAGATGTTTATTTTAGACTATGTTTATTTTAGACACTGAAATATGCTTGTTCCCAATATGCTCTTCTAAAGATTAGGATGCAAAATTAGCATTTATCAGGCCATCATATTTCGTGTTAGTTTACTTATTCATTTGCATTCTCTGCCTTATAATAGCCTCTAATACAACATTGGCCTACTTCCTGATCACAAAGGCTATTTTGCTATAAGGAAGTAAACAAGAGGTTACATCAGGAGATAATAATGTGCTTCTTTCTTGGGTTGTGTTCCAAATGACAGGGTCACCAACTATTAATTACATTGGTAAGCCGTTTTGCTAAATGCCTTAGCTTAAAGGGATAGTCCACTCAAAAATGTAAATGACATCATTCTATGCACACCCTGGTGTAATGACACTTTTTTATTCTCTCACTCATCCAATACTAGCAAAAAGCACCAGCATTAAGCTTTTTTTTAATTAAAGTTTTAAAGAATATGGTTTTATATGGCGTGTTGTAAAGTGTTCAAACCTAAATTGAATGTATTTATCATTTATTTAACTTTATTCAGTGTGTTTTATTCTGGATTCAACTTGCCCAGAAAAAGCACACAAGTGCAACATTTGGATTAAAAATGTAAATAAAATTGACTATGAACAAAACGGCAATGAACTGCGGAAGGTGTGGAATGCGCATTTGGAAAATATTTTTTGCCATTGCATAGATGAGAAATAACATTTTTATTTTTATTTTAATGAAGTGCATGTGACATTAGAACAACGCCATGGCTAATTTTGCACTGCTTTCAAACTATTTTCAACCATTATACCTTAATGTCCAGAGTAGACATTCCAATATTCAGTAATATATGATAATGAACATGCTTGATATTGTTGTTATGGCCATGTGTGAATACTTATTTACCATTTAAACTTTCTTTTATTTAAATTAGTGTGTCTAATAAGAATATTAAGAGCGTTTTCAGTGTTGTCCATCACAGCACCATATGCCATCATATTCTGTGTTTGTTTACTTATTGATTAGCATTCGATAGCATTCACAAATGCAATTTATTTTCAACCAAACATTTTCACAAGTTAATCTGGCAATAAAATATAAGCCTGAAATATTGTTTGTTAACACTATTGTTTTAACACTGGTGTTTGTTAACACTAATACAATATGCCTTCATATTTAATATAAGTTAATTAAACGTAAATTACAATGAAACTACTTATAAAGCATCGAATAATCTTGGATGATGTTCATTTAGTGTTTAGTTTAAGGATTAGTTCTCCCAAAAATTATGATTCTGTTATTAACTACTTGCCCTCGTGTTGTTTCAAACCCCTAAGACCTTCATTCATATTCAGAACACAAATGAAGATATTTTAGAAGAAATCCAGGAGCTCTCTCACCCTCCATAGACAATAACGGTCGCCAGACATTCAAAGTCCAGAAAAGGAACCAAAACACTGTCGAAACATTTTAAGTGACTTCAGTGGTTCAACTGAAAAATCACACAAAGCTCAAAAAAAAAAAAAAAAGCTCTTTTGTGCATGAAATAAAAACTGTAAATATGACTGTTTTTCACTCCAACATAGGCTCATTCTGAAAACATAGACCTATATACATTTCTGGAGATTGTGAAGTATGTAGCCAGAGGTAGGTATGACTGCATTTCCTCTTTAAAACGAACGCTACAGGGTGGTATGACGCCGTTCCTTTTCACGCTTACCAGCTGACCACTTATCTCCGTGTGGGCGGCTTTTCCGCTGTTACCAGTTTGTCCAGTAGCTCGACATATACGTCAGCGGACTTGTGACGTGGAGTGGAGTTGACCACAACAGCGGGGTTCGATTCCGGCAAAGAACAATTCCAGAAAGCAGGTAAGACCAAACAAAAGCCAAAAAAATATAATAAACAAGTAAATAACAGGGTGAGAATGTGGTAAGATCTGAAAACAAGGTAAAAATAAAAAGAAATCTGGCTTTTCTTTTTCTGGATTGCTTTTGAAAACACTGTCGGTTGGGTTTAGGGAAGTGGGTGGGCGGGTCAATTGGTGCTTTTGAAAACACTATAGGTTGGGTTTAGGGAAGGAGGAAGGTGGGTCAGTCGATCGGTCAGTTGACAGCAGCCTCTGGTGGATTTATGTGAGACGAGCAGGTGAGAAAAGCACTCAAGAGACAAATTTGAGATTTCAAAAAGCGTACACAGCAGCCTCTGGTGGATTCGCAAATACAAATACTGCAAAAATTAAAAAACAAAAACAAAACCGTACCTCCTGGGATGTATTTGGCATTCTCTAGAAATGTATATAGGGGTACGTTTTCAGAATGAAAACATTGGTTTTCTCCTCCTCGACAGGGTGCACATCTACTACAGGCAGTCCAATGTATTGCCATTAGTCAGCGTTGTATTTCCCATAGCAAATGCCCACCCTAATTTGAAGCGGAAGACTTTTTTTGTGTGTTTTCTTGGAGCCTCGTATGATTAGAGTTGAACCATGGAAATCACATGAAAAGTTTTGACGTTTGTGGTTCCTTTTCTGGACTTTGAATTTCTTTGCTGTGTATGGAGGATGAGGGAGCTCTCTGATTTCATCTCAAATATCTTAACCTCAGGAGATTGGAACGACGGAGATTGTTCTTTTGCAATTTATTTACTGTATATTTTTGCACATTATTGTATATAACTGTTACGAGTTCTTTTCATTATTACACCAGTTATTTTTTCACAGCTTACGTCAATATCATGAAAACACCATATATTGTGATAAAATTATCGCAACAGTAAAATCTGACACCATCGTATGCCTAGACCAGAGTTAAGCATTGCAGGTTTAGACAGAGCAGAAGATACAGGAGCGAGGTGAGAGTTAGTCACAAGCAGAAGAGGTTAGAAGAAGAGATAAGTTACATCCATCCCAGTGCTCTCACAAACACAGACTGTTGTCTCTTCAAATACAGGCACGGGAGAAGCAGAGGTGTGTTTGCTGAGCACCGAACATGGTAGGAAATCTGCTGAATTAAGGACAAATCCGGAAGGAAAGACATGAAGACGCAGAAGACATAGGAAAGTACAGATGTCATGACATTTATTCAAGGCATGCTACAATTAAAGTTGATTAGGAAAACGTCAGCAGGGTGGGTAATAAGAATAATAAGTCTAATAATAAGTATGCATAATAATAATAAGCCATTCAAAAACAGAAAAAAAAATACTTTCTACAAAAACCAAAAGAAATCAAATCTCCAGTCAATCATGCACTGCAAAAAAATTAGAAAATATGTTTCTTTAATAGTTTAAATCTTCTATTTGCATTTATTACATCAAACTCATAAACTGGATACGCTCATGTCTCTCCCCAATTCCCCACGTCACATAAACTGCTTTACAAATGAAAGCTGGTACTGGTATGATATCAAAATACAGAAGACAAATTGTGTTTTTTTTTTCTAAATGTTAATTTCCATAAATATAAAACCCAGTTCATATTGGTGTGTTTGTGTCTTGTTCCCCGAAACCATTTATTTTTTAATTTTTTGGCCAGGTAAAAAAAAATAAAAATTAATAATAATAATAAAATAAAATAAGGGAACACATATGTACAGCATTTGTTTCCTTTTGGTAGTGAAACATTCATAAAAACTATAAATTAGGTATTTCATTGTGTGTCAAAGCATCCTGAGATCAACTCAGGCACTTTTTGTATGTGCGCTGTGCTTGAGCGACACCTCAGTTAAGCTAATTTAGTCTAGCCCCTCCCTTTTATGCAAATGACGCCGTTCAATTAGCATCATTCTAGCCCATAAATTTAGTCATGAGAAGAAAATAGAAAGCGTTATGGCTGAAATTGACAGTTGAGATCTCAAGGGTCAATTGCATGGTAATAAAGCGTTCAAATATTTCAGTCCTGCATCAGTTCCAATTTAATCAAAGTCCTTTGGTTTCAGTGGTTGTTTGTCGTTATGGTCTCGTACGTTTTAGAGTAAAGCTTTTTAATGGAATTGACGATGAAATAAGACAAAAAGTGAACTCGCTTCTCCGTTTGACAGAGCTGTTAATGAAATACTGAAAGCGTAAGGCTGTTCGCATGAATCCATCGAATGAAGGGCCCGGAAACACATTCAGAATCGCAAATTGTATGGGAAAAGGTTATGGCTTGACTTTACCGAAGGAAAAAAACAAACCAAGACTGCGAAAAGGGTGGAAAACACAAGACGTTGGTTGGTTTCTGATATACAGTCAGGAAAATAAGTTACAAATAAGCTAGATGAAAGGCACATAAACTTTGGTCCTGCATTATTTGTGACTTTTTTTCAGTAAAAAACCTGGAAAAAAACGAACTGTTAGAGTGAGCGACGAGAAAAGAATGTTTTACAACACAGCGGAACGTTTTGTTGCCTGAGTCAAGACGTGGTTGGAAAATGTTTCGATTCGAGAAACAAAAACGAATGACTTGTGATTTCTGTGACACGTTTTATGGAGTCTGGCTTTTCTCCTGTTGATAAATAAAAAGCATGGCGGCCGGAAGCAGATTTGGCGCTCTGCTCGGCGGCCGCGTATAGTTCACTTTCCCGTTCGCACACATTACAGACCCGGAACTGCTGTTGTGAAGAGGCAGAGTGACAGACAACAATCTTGAACCAGTTTTCACACTCTAAAAACAGAAATAAACTCAACAAACCCCAACAAAAAAATAAAGAACAAAAGGCATCACAACAGAGCAAGAACGAAACCCTAAAATGAATCAAATATAAGGTACAGTAAATAAGATACAACTCCAAAACACACAGGCGGAGGTCTCAGACATCACTCGTAGCAAAATGGAAGGCAGACCTGAACACTCGAGAGCTCATGCTGTGGGCTTCTGGGTCTCCGTGCGCTCATTTCACATGCATTAGGATGCTAAAATCATATTAGAATGACTAAAGAGAGATGATATCAAGCAGACTGCGCAGTATGATATAGTCCACACTGGCAGGTTGGGTTTCTGAGTGATTCTTGCTGTGAGAGGAAAAGAAAAATCACTGCCACCACAACCTACATGGTTGTTAAAACCTATAGTATGCCTTTTTTGTTTCATAACATGCATGTATTGTAAGCACATAGTAAAATCTTTGTAAAAATGTATGTGCAGCTGCACTACTTGAATTGTTTCTGCACTACCAGGTTTGTCCACAAGGTGTTGACACTGAACCGAGCTGTTTTTTAATGAATAAAAAACAACAAACTATTGAAGACGGGAAAAACAATAGGGCTCCTCTATGTTGAGAAGTAATTCCAAAAGGTGAATAAAATGTACCCAAAACTCTATTATACATAAATACAAAGACATTTTATGCCTCATAAATGTTGGAGGAAATAAGCAAAGAAAGAATCTTGTGTGCATGTGTCGAGCGGCTGTAATGCTGTGCGTATAACTGTGCATGTACTCTAAAGTATACCTACAAACAACAATATACAGGTGGTTACCTACTGGCCCCAGTTAAAAAAATAAATAAAAAAAGAGACCTCCAAGCCACATTTAAAGGCAAGTCTGTTTTAGCTGTCACAAGGTGAATTTTTGCAATTAAAGAACAAAATTTCACAGATCTGCTAATAAATGATATACTTAGAGACCAATCAGTACTAACAAATGGCTATAAAATAGTATGGTAATGTTAAAAAAAAGACAGTTTTACTGTTAAAGCGAATGTTTCAAATCTAATTACCCTGAAAAGTACAGCAGAAACAGAACTAATAGAACAGGTATGAGGTTATACTGTCCGTCTCCTTGCAACACATCCACAGCATTGAGCTTATTTTTAACGTACGTGCGGGCGCTGCCATTGGAACGTTATTGGCTAAAGACTTCCGGTCTCATTTACTTCCGTTCATTTTTAGCCTTAAAAAAACTGATCGATATTTTCTAATTATATAATTTTTTGTTTTTATCTATAGTCACAAACACACGTCTTTGTAGTGCAAGTAGTTTGACCGTTCTGTGCCGTTTGTTATTCCAAGTCATTTCTCTTAAAGGCAACTGAATCGGACATTCTATAACAATCGCAAATAAGGTCAATAGTAACTGATTATAATGGGTTAATAGCTTCAGCCTGCTCGCTAAAATGCTAACCTCAAACTTTATCAATGACTGTAATAAGCAAAAACAAAACGAAATTCACAGATGTGCTCATAATAGCTCATAATTTTAGAAATGTATGAAAGATTACAGCATTATGGAACTTTTTCTGGCCTTAATAGGCTGTATGTAACAACGATACGAGAGTATAGCACACATATGTACACATACACACACACGTTTGCAATGGAGAATAGAGACCCACAGCATGCTCTGAACATTGTTGAGTTCACCGTTCATTTTTCTAATAAGCATTCACAGCACCATACATTATAACTTACATCTCATATCATATTAAGACCACATGGTGCTGAGTCCCCACAAAATGCACATCTATAAGAGCTACACAACCAAAGATAAAATAAAATTAAAGATCAAAATAAATCAACCCTCTCACCAATCCCACAAAATAGTACATAAGATATTTTAGGTAAAATTTCTAAAACCTATTTGATTATGAACACATAATAAGGCACATAATAAGAAATTAGGTAAATACACAGTAAATATGATTTCTTTTTTTTCACCATGATTTCTTGAATGATTATAGTGGTACAAAAACCCGATGAGGTTTCAAATTTGATTTTTTTTTTCTCTTCCATAAAAAAGAACAAATTACCAAAAATAAGTAACTTTTTTTTTCTCAAAAAATCTTGACAATCCTTAAGATATATAGACCTGAATAGTTTTGCTTTAAGACTGTAAACTTCAACAAAAATCAATTTCTTTTGAGAAGTGAAAGCGAGGATTTGAATCGCTTCAGGTGAAATCAGTCAAAGACAAAATAGTCACTGTCCCTTGCCTTGCATGAACACGAAGGTTGTTGATTGAAGATTGTGATTCAAACAGACATCGAAAGAGGATATAGCACACAGGCACCAAAGCTGCTCCCTTTAGATGCTACTCAATGGGTCTACATTGACCCTCCTTGGAATGTTAAGGCCCAATTTTTGCTAAATGAGACAGCACCTCGCTTGTACGCACAAGGGAGACATCATATATCCTAGAGTCCCAAAGCAGTCGGAAAAAACACACTAATAGTAACCAAAAACACATACAGAAACAGCATCTGTATGCGTGTACCACTGCCATTTCCCAAAACCTAGTAACCTTCTTACTTAGACAGCATTTTAAGGCATCACCAGTCTTTTAAAAGATCTAATTTTGGCCAAAATCTAAGGCAGCTCTGTGTCCTTTGTGAATAAGGCAATCCCAGAATGCATTGCAGAATACGAGATAGTGGGCAAATCAACGTAACTGTTGATCCTGAATATACGTAGAATTCATTCAATACTGAAAAATATCTACAAAATCCCTTAATCTAATTTAAAATGTTTCATTTTGACTAGAGTTTGAGAGTTAGCGTCAAGCTAAAACCTCAATATATCAGTTATATAAATCAATTGATTCTGCTAAGGATGCAATACTTTGTGTAAAAAAAATAGCGTTAAACAAATATCAAACAAGTGTTTTGACACTTACTACAGCAGGTCTACAAAGTGCATGACTGTTGTCACATTGCAACAACTTGCAAATCCATTTGTCCTGTTGACTGAAGTAGCACAAGTGCAAGGATTACATCAGAAATTGAGTGGACAGATCAGTTTACTGAATCCATTGCAGTCAGTACAGTGACTATAAACAGTTATTAGCTTTGGCTAGCAAAACGCTAACCTCAATTCTGTATTAATAAGCTAAAAAACTCAGTACTGGCATGTGCGGTATTTCTATGATTGGGGCTACATGCTAAATCTAACTGTACTAAAATCAACTCCTAGTCCAAAGAGGGGGAGTCCAACTAGGAGATCTTCATTTTGACTAAACTCTGCAAATCAACCGACTAAGCTTTCAGTTTTACCAATGGCAGAGTCTCAATTTACCATCTCCGCCTCTAGCCTGCACTCTGTTGGAGTCGAGTTTCCTTATGCACTTCTGCACTATTATCCATTTCCAGAGCACTGCAGATCAGTCACTTATGGGCTTTCATGGTAATTAGGACACTACCTTAAAAGGCAGCTTGTCTATGTGGCAACTCACTAGGTTTGGGAAATAGGTGGCGTCTCCGTGTCATTCCGACTGACTCTTTCTTTAATATTTGGTTTGCTCAGATGCAGAGGCATTTAGTGTGGGACTGCAAGGCAAAAGAGAGTGCCGCCCTCTTTTTTTTGCTGTGACTCGATGGGCTTCACTAATGTTTCTACAGAGCCCATGGCTGCAAACTCTCACACCTGTGGACAGAGCCGAGGAGTGAAAGAACAGAGGAAAGAGCACAGAACCTTCTGCCCCTGTGTGACCAGATGGAAAACAAGAAGAACCAAAGATAAAAAGACTCAACTCAGAGCAAGAAGGGGAACAGAATGGAGGAAAAACGGTCCATTTCCCATTGAGAGAACGGGCTATACCATTCACATTGAGAATTTCACTTAGGAGGACACAGAAGCCTCCTGTCAGGCTGGGCGTTGCTGATTGAAGCGTTCCAGTAAGGTTGACGGCTGGCCGTAAGTGTTTCCGGAATGATCGTGCATGTTTGAAAACAGTCGTCCTGGTTCAGAGGAACCTGATCGACTAGACAATGACATTGCGCGCCGCTGAGCGCAGATGTTTGTCTGACAGCATTGCAGGTGCAGAGAGCCACGAAAGGCTGGTCTGTCCAATATAAAATTTCCATTATACAAGGAAAAAAAACAAACAAATCACACCATTCACTATCTATTCACAGATGCCTACCATCTGGCTATACATCTTTGCACAGTAAACAGATATGAGGATGCCAAACATTCCCCACGGTGCCTGTCTTCAATTCAAATCACTCAAAGTGCCGAGAAACAAAAGGTTTGTAAGCCGAAATTCGTTGTGATTGAATTTCAAATGCACTCACTCTTGAATCCATAGCACTCGTATTTTAATGCTACTCTTTTAATGAAGGAAAAGGACAAGCCCATCGGTTGAGGCCGTCGCTACAGATTTTTTTCCAGCAGCACCTTGATGATGATGTCAGCGACATTCAGACGGTGACCGTGCGTATAACACATCCCACAGATAATGGGGTACTCCATTGAAACGAGAGTCAAGGTGTCGTTTTTTTGGGAGGGGAGGTACAGATGAGACTCCGCCCTCAATTAAGTGTGGGGTAAAAAGGCCATTGGGCTACAGGAGTGTCAGTCTCCAATGTAATCAGCAAGTGTGCGATGAAGAAACCTCCTCAGCATTGACTTTTTTTTGTTGTGGTTGAGATTGTTCACCTTGTGTTAATTCGCGTTTCACATCAACAAAGTTCTCACCAGTAGACTATAGAGGGAGTCCTATTTCCTCAGCACAGAAGTTCCCAGAAAAGTCACATTGTCATGGATATCCCATGTGTCTCCAGCCCTGGTTTGGTGCGAGTAAATCAAACTCACTTTCAGAGTTTCTAAACGTTCTGCAGTAGTCTCTTATTTGCTTTTTTTTCTTTCTATTTTCTTTTTTTTTTGGAAAATCTCTAAAACTACCCCATGAATATCTGTAATGTTTTTTTTTTAAGTTTGTCAGTCAGTCTTGCTCTCTAAATGATACAGACTGCTGAAGGTAGAAGGGCTGGAATGGGGAGGATGGGGAAAGGATGTGTTTGTAGTGAAGGCGGTGCTAGATGGTGGATTTGGAGAAGGACACTCGCAGATGGTGGTTCTCTCCCAGGTCGTGGTTGTGGAGGTGGATAAGAGCCTGGATAGCCTCTTCCACTGAACCCAGCTGGATCAACGCCATCTTACGGTCCTTCCTGTCAAACATATATGGATAGTAAAAATTAGATATGAGGGGATACAGGAGTACTGACCGGCAAGGGATCATTTAGGATCTTAAATAAGGACATTGCCCAATTCTGTTTCTGAAGATCTACTTACATGCAGAGTTCAATTCCAACCCTGTTTAAACACAGCCATCTGTAACTACCAAGATCTTATTGAGCTGCGTGATCAGGATTGGAGATGAACTTGGAGAAAGGTAGATCTCCAAAAACAGGACAGGGCACCCCAAACAAAATTCAGTGTAAAACGTAGATGTCCATTCCTGCTCCCAAAAGGCCAACCTCCAGAGTTCAGGTATATGTTTTTCCCCCTATAATTATTCTTAAATTTATTAATAGAATATTTTAAAATCCTTGTACTCTTCAGCCTTTAGGACAGGGGTGTTCAAACCTGCTCCTGTAGGGCAAGATTAATGAGAGTTTAGCTTAAACCATCACCAATACACTTGATGTCTAGAGAATCTGAAGACCATGATTAGCTGATTGAGGTGGGTCTAATTAGAATAGGAGCTGAAATCTGCAGCTCATTGACCCTCCAGGAGCAGACTGAACCTCACATCTTTAGGATTTCACACTGCACTTAAAACAGTACCATCTTCATTCAAAATAATGGATAACACTT
>CAIGQW010005633.1:1178794-1195018 GCA_903798125.1 Danio choprae | reverse complement strand
TTAATGGTTTGTCAATAGCATGAATTCTGACTTAAAATGAAGTGTTACCAAATAACGCTTTTAACCCAGGTAAAGGAACATTTCACACTTATATTTTAGAAGTGGGGTTAGCACCACTTTTACCCAGGGTTATGAAACCTTGTTCTGCTTTCTTAGGCATAATAAATATGCAAACAAGGATGTTAACCAAGAGTTTAGGTTTACACGGTGTGAAACCTCTGTGCTCTGAATATCAATTGTAATTTCTGTAAACTTTGAGTATTGTGAAATGTAAAGTGAGATAAATTTATAGAATGACTCAGGGTTCAAGGGTGAAAATCCCTTGTTTATGATCTAAAAACAATCATCTTTTTTGTCCTTGTTATTTTGGAGGAAAGATTCAAGCAGTCTATTCCCTGTGTGATACAGTTGAAGACAAAAAAATACAACGAGAACTCACTGGAAAAACTTGAAGGCCTTCACTGTGTATCCAGAACTGGCAAACAGATCTTTCAGAAAATCATCCGTGGTGGAGGGACTGGAAGGTGGGAGGAAAGAAACGAAAAAAAAAAAAAAAAAAAAAAAAACAATGGTTACAAAAGTATAAATACATAAATAGCACCTTATCTGATACCAACAATTCACAGAATATTGGATAACTTTTAGTAGAGTGAACTAACTGAAATAATAATATGGACAGGCTGATACTAGTAATTATAATATGGGCATTTAACACTACAGTAATATGCACAATAGTTTTTTGTTTTTCAGTAAATGTGAAATTAGCATACATTCATATCAACATAACTACACTCAAAAAACGACATTTTCTGTTTGTTCAAACAACTTATTTATTTTGGCATCGTCGATGTCGCTAATAAGAAATGTTTCTGAACTCTACTAAAGAATCAGACTAAACACCATATTTTTTGTACCATGCGGAGAATGTGGTGCCTTGTGTGGATGAATGTAAGTCACTCACGGGATATTTGAGAGGTGCAGGGTGGCGGAGGGGGGGAAGATGTTCTGGAAGTTCTTGGAGCCAGGCTTTTTGAAGCGGTGCAGCGGGCTCCCACTGAAGTCTTTGGTCAGGCCCTGATCCTCCTGACCCTCTCTGGGGAGCTGCACCGTCTGGTGCTTTGAGATGGTCACACGGATCACCTTACCATACAGACGCTGGCCATTCAAATGGCTCATCGCTTTACAAGAAAAACATCAGCGATAAGATTTAATCATCAGGCACATCATGTTACCCACTTACACTGAGCGCATCGTTTTCTTACATTTGAGCTATTAAACTCCGCAGTACCTCATTGTTCAAAATGAAGAAAAAATATTATTACTTTCTTCATTTTAATAAATATCAGGGTTTCTGCAGGTTTCTTTAAGTCAAATTTAAGACTTTTTAAGCCCTTTAAGACCTTTATGAATTAAATTTTAGACTTAGACTTAGAATTTTAGGTTACACACAAATGATTTTTTCTAATGGCCCGGTTACTTCTGTAAATAGTTTTTGTATGAATGGAAGATCATGTAAAGGGATGTGTTGCTTTAGTTTTCTTTCCCTGATTAGGGAATTTAATTTGGAGAATTTGCTGTTAAAATGTCTGACTGCTCTTGTCAATTGTATCTTTTTGCAATAAAAAAACTTAAATATAAACAAAAAAGTTTTAAGATGGATTATTGATGATTGGGTGTCAGCCCGATAGGGTAGCTTTACTTGGACATAGGAAAATTAAGACCGGTTTAAATTGATTTAAGACCTACATCACAATATTTTAGTGAATTTAAGACTTTTTAAGACTATATATATATATATATATAATATATATATATATATATATATATATATATATATATATATATATATAAATATATATATATACTAATACATATACATATATATATATATTCTAAGAAAATGTTATTTCTTTTAGCTGTATTGTAAACGTACTGAACTGTAAATTTTGTATCAGTAGTAAAGTGATTCTTGCATAAATCATGACGCAATGTGTTTGCAAAACTGTTCTTGCATAAATTGAATAAACCATTTTGCATAAATCATGGTGTAAACCATTTTAAAAAGCATTTTACATAAATTCATACATGAGTCACGATATAAATAGCTCACAAAACAATTCTTACGTAGACTACTATTTAACTTTTTAAACTCTTGTCAATCATTTGCAAAACCTTTTTTATGTAAATGTATTTGTAATGTACACATAAATTCTAAATTATGCACAAAAGCGTTTATCTTTATGCAAATATGTATAAATGACCTGCAGGTTGGTTCTCACATAAAATAGCTCTATATAAACTGTAAAATCCTTCTTAGGTGCAATTAGAATCAATAGTAAAACTAAAATGACTTATTAAAAAATAGCTACTAATTAAACAAAATATTTACATTTTGCATGCTGTACATTCATCAGAATTGTCTTAGAAATTTCTGTGTAAACTGTAAATATACAACATCTCAATTCA
Source organism: Danio choprae (assembly GCA_903798125.1). Classification (NCBI taxonomy): domain Eukaryota; kingdom Metazoa; phylum Chordata; class Actinopteri; order Cypriniformes; family Danionidae; genus Danio; species Danio choprae. Next base: position 1,192,552 of record CAIGQW010005633.1, on the reverse strand, counting down.
GAAGTTCTGAATTGAAATTTTCCATTACATTAAAGTAATATATCCATGTTTTTTTTGGCGAGACTAATATGATCTCTCTCAAGCATCGCATCAGAAACTATTCACGGCCTTTCATAAATAAATAAAGATTCATTCAATTTCTCCTTGTGCCATTACACAAGATACAAGCTATAAAAAGCTGCAGACGCTGAATCAGTCTATTTTAATGCAGCCACACTGCAACAAACCATTTTTAATAGAGAAATGTAATTTCTACAAGCGTGTGGATTTGTAGCTCAAACACAGACACAGAACGCACGTTTAAAGACGACTGATCAAAGCATGAAAACACGTCAAGATCAAAAGGCTTTGTGTGTACCGCCTGACGTACCGAGCTGGGCTTGCGTGGCGTCCGCCATCTGTATTAAAGCATTCTCTTTCTTGTTGAACAGAATCTTCACTCTGTGCACATCTCCATAGACTCCTGTGCGGATAAAAGAGAAACGTTCATACTTTACGCTCAATCAGGATTTATAGCAAATAATATGTGATCCGCAGATCTCGCTCTTTCATTATTAAAGGCAGAACAAAACGCACTGCTTTTTACAGGATATCAGTCTGATGTTGACAGTTATTAAATTGCAGGCACAATAACCGCGTGCAATACTGCAAAGTTTTTGAAGATTCATGTGACGGGTCACAAAGCGCAATCTGCAAATAATCTCCCGCCGGTGTATTTGTAAGGAAATGGTCTCATCGCTCAGGCTGGATCCTCTGCGGCCTTCATAAAACACAGCCGTCTGCACATCTAATCTGAAAGAGAAATAAATTCATCCTTACCAAATAAAATGAAGAGCTCGTGTGGCGATATACTCTGCAAGAGAGAGGGAACATTATCAGAGAAATGACTCAGTAGCGAAAAGATGAAATGAGTAAGTGTAAAATGTATCCAGAAACATTAATAGATGTGGTGATTTGCTGTGAAACAGGCTGAAACACTGATACGCTTCAGTATGAGTGCTGACCGATAACACTGCAGTAAATAATGTACAAGAAGAAAGTGTCTTGTGATAGCAGTAGCTGAGACTAAATAACCAAGCATTGTAATGGCTTATATATAATTATAGACTTTATTATATTATATTATATTATATTATATTATTCATTCATTTTCTTTTTGGCTTAGTCCCTTTGTTAATCAGGGGTCGCCACAGCGGAATGAACCGCTTATCCAGGATATGTTTTACGCAGTGGATGGCGTTCCAGCTGCAACCCATCACTGGGAAACACCCATACACTAGTATTCACATACATACACTACGGACAATTTAGCTTACCCAATTCACCTATAGCGCATGTCTTTGGACAGTGGGGGAAACCAGAGCACCAGGGGGAAACTCCACACAGAAATGGCAACTGACCCAGCCGAGGCTCGAACCAGCGACCTTCTTGCTGTGAGGCGATCGTGCTACCCACTGCGCCATCGTGACGCCCTATATTATATTATATTATATTGTTTTTAGTGCCAGTATCTATATAGCTATCAGTACTAGTCAAAATTCAAAACTCAAGACACACAGTCTAAAGAAAGACTGAATTTTCAGAACCATTTTAGTGAGTAAAAAAAGTGCAAATACTTTTGAAAGGCAAACACATATCATCGGTTGTATGCTGTATACATGTCAGATTTGTGTTGGCAGAGCAGGGTCAGCCCCTTCGGGTGCTTTCAGCAGGCTTTATGGGCAGACGGGGATGGAGACTCACGTCAGGGTTGAGGTTGGAGACGAGGAGCACAGAGTGGATGGCGGTGGGGGTCATGCCGTGGATGGCCATCCGTCCTGTCATTGCTGAGGAAGGGATGGTCAGAGGCCCCAGAGCACCAGGCATCGCCTGCATTGACAGACCTGAGCCGACCGGGACAGAGAGGGAACACGGGGAGACCAGGGGTGAGCTCAGGCCCTGTTTATCTGACATTACCATGCCTTTCTCTACACCTGATCACTAGTGGACGACGCTGAACACTGGGTCTGAAACGAGCTTGTCTACTTTTGACCACATCCAGAGGTAGATTTATCAAAGATGATTTTCATGCGCATTTTGTCAGTAAAGCCAGTTCTAGTAAATCTCCAGCACGTGCGTTCAGATAAAGCAGCGTTTACTACACAAAATCGACTGTTCACTGCCATGCAAAAATCGTGTTCAAAATTGAAAGTGATTTAATTGGTCGATAATGAAATCAAGATAAATGTTCTGTGATAATGACAGTTGTTTGTGTAGCTTGTCAGTGAACTATGGTTCTGTGTAGTTCTGTGAAATTATGACATGTTCTAACTCTAAACCTTTTTTTGAACAACAATTTTCATTTTAAACACTGTGATACAAGTTGAAAAGCTTTTTAATTAATAGTTTAGCAAAAAAAAATACAATAAGATTAATATATAAACTCAAAATAACGAAATAAAAACAAAAATAAAATAAATAATAATATTAAATAATACAGCAATAACATATTTGTCTAATCTATATACTTTCAATGTCCATCAGTTCAACAGTTCAAACTTACTTCATAATTTATGTTGAATGTTTGAAATAAATCCTTATGTGAGATGATTCTATAGTCCTGTGTTCACTAGTCACAATGAATTCAAGAAAGCAGTTAAATCATCTGTTTATAATGCAACACTATGGGGATTTCCTGGATTTCTACTTCTGTGGAGTTTCTGTGTAAGACCGTGGCCTTCGAAGGAGATTTACTACTGATCAAAACATGCTTTCCTGACAAGATGTGCATGACAATCGCAGCTCAATCAATTAGTCTACATTTATCTTCCAGCCTAATCCAGAGATAGTCGACAATGCCAAGAGTCAAGAACAGAAAGATCAAAATTCTTTGAATTTTGAACAGAAGAACTGAAACTGAAACACAAAGCTGTGCCAACTATATTGGATCCTGCACTATTGTTGCGCAACACAAACAAAAGTTTTTGGACACATAATCAAAAACTTTTATATATGTGTTAGCCAATCAGCGGGCATTTCTTTCAGTGTCTACAAACCTCCACATCTATTCAATTTGTGGTCAAAACAGGACCATTTTTACTTCTAAACTATAATGTTTTTGTGATAAAAAAAAAATCTTGATGATATTATGTGTTCATGACCCCTTTAAACTTTGTCATCTAAAACATTGAAAGTTTGATTTGAAGGCATATAAACATGAAGTCTCCCTCATCCACTTCCGTTTAGTTCGACCATAATGCATCTTAATGCCAAACATAAACAGGGTCACAGAGTCAACAAGGGAAACAACAATTGACCATTTTTTCAAACTGTTGCTCAATTGTTTGTTTGTTTTTTGTTTTTATAAACAACATGTGATTGCTTATTAAATCCACATGTTCAGGCATGATGGGTCATTCATTATACTGTGTTTAAAGCAACAGTTCAGCCAAAAATGAACATTTCCTCATCGTTTACTTACACTTATGTTGTTGTAAACTTTTATGAGTTCCTTCTTCTGTTGAACACAAAGAAAGATATTCTGAAGAATGTTGGGGGAAAATGCCATAGTAAAACAATACTATGGAAGTCAGTGGCTGTTTTTTTTTCAACATTCTTCAGAATATCTTCCTTTGTGTTTAATTCAGAAGAAATAAACTCAAACAGGTTTGGAACAAGTGGTGGACAAGAAAACAATGACAGAATTGTAATTTTTTTGGTGAACTATCCCTTTAAATGAGTATTAATTGGATGTTTGGGGTAGTAAGAGGATTGAATAAATTCAGCACAGATCAGGGTCAGGAGTGTGAAATGAAGCCAAGCTTGGGTTAAAGACAATATGAAACAGCATTAACAATATGCTTGATATGTGGAGGAGAATAATTTTTATTTGACTGAAAAATATATAAATAATTGTATATTTGATATATTTGTTATGATGTACCTAATTGGTGTTAGCTGTGTAAAGGTACTCATTCATAGGGTACATTTATAATATATTATTTTACATTTATATATTATTAAATTTCCTTTTTGTGCATAATAATTCTTTAAGAATGTAAATATGTTAAGATTAGCGTTCAAACGTTTGTGGTTGTATGATTTTAAAAATAAACTGGAACTGGTTATTCAGCAAAGATTGATCAAAAGTGACTTAATAAAAGTAATTAATAATGATTTATATTCAAATAAGTTCTACTCATCACAGAATTCTGCAAACAAAACATATTAAAATAGAGAAAAAAGCTATTTAAACTATGTTTCACTAAATTAATCTCTCTATTGTATTCTTGATCAAATAAATGCAGCAATTGTGATCGTAAGAAGAGGCTTCTTAAAAGAAAACATTACAAATATTACAGATTTGTAGAAGCAGGAGTGTTTATATGATTTAAAATGTTAAAATATAATATAGTCAAAATATAAACAGAAACAAATCCTAAACACTAGACTTGCATTATATTTATTGATCACATAAATCAAAACAGGGTGTAAACAAATCAATAGCCATTTTGAGATGCAAAGCTTTGTTCGTTCGGTCAATACTTCAGTGTTTGTGTTCATTTCTCTGAACTGTCCATCTGCAGAGATGCGTTAATCCAGTGGCTCAGCTCATGAACAGTAATATCTCCAATTACAGAATGTGATATGAGTGTGTGTGGTAAATCTCACCTGCTTGAGGGAAACCAATAGCAGGGGCGAAACCAGCCGCCCCGGGGTACGGCGAAGAGATGATCCCAGGAGCCCCTGCGCACACGCACACGCACACGCACATGCACACGCACACGCACACACACACACACGCGCACATACCCGAGTTAGAAGACAGCATCAAAAACACAAGACTGAATACTAATGCGTATTTAATTTAAACTAGTAATTATGAACAATTTTAATTTTAAAGTTTAATTCCTGAATTTAAATACATTTTGATATTTATGACATACAGCTATTCGGATATCATAATGAAGATGAAAGCCTTGTTAAAATATGAAGTTCATGACAAACAGACTCCCAACGTTGTTTTAAATTATCTTTTACTTCAAAGAAAGTAAACTTTTTTTCTTAAAAAAATTTAGCATGCTTATGTATATATTTATATATATATAAATTTTATATACAAATTATAGTACACAAATATTATTATTATTTTTACACATATACATCAACACATTAGTATTATTCATTCATTCATTCATTTTCTTTTCGGCTTAGTCCCTTTATTAATCTGGGGTAGCCACAGCGGAATGAACTGCCAACTTATCCAGCATATGTTTTACGCAGCGGATGCCCTTCCAGCTGCAGCCCATTACTGGGAAACATCCATACATACACACTCATTCACACACATACACTACGGACAATTTAGCTTACCCAATTCACCTGTACCGCATGTCTTTGGACTTGTGGGGGAAACCGGAGCACCCGGAGGAAACCCACGCAAACACGGGGAGAACATGCAATCTCCACACAGAAATGGCAACTGACCCAGCCGAGGCTCGAACCAGTGACCTTCTTGCTGTGAGGCGATTGGGCTACCCACTGCGCCACCGCGTCGCCATTAGTATTATTATTATAATTATTATTATTAATAATGTCATTGCTGTATGTTTGTTACATTCATTTTTGTAATATTGTAATATAATTTTTAAACATAAAATATATTCTATTACAGATTTTTTTTTTATTATTATGGTTTTATTTATTTATATTAGATTTTATTTATTACTTTTTATATGAACACACACTCCAGTTGTTGTTTTTTATTACACATTTATACATATAATCTTATTACACATGCAATTTTTATTTATTATTATTATTATTATTATTATTATTATTATATTGGATATATTTTTGACCGGAGCATCACGGTGGTGCAGTGGATAGCACGATCACCTCACAGCAAGAAGGTCGCTGGTTCAAGCCTCGGCTGGGTCAGTTGGCATTTCTGTGTGGAGTTTGCATGTTCTCCCCGTGTTTGCGTGGGTTTCCTCCGGGTGCTCCGGTCACCCCCACAAGTCCAAAGACATGCGGTACAGGTGAATTGGGTAAGCTAAACTGTCCGTATTGTATGTGTGTGAATGAAAACTAAAATATGTTGTTTTCTCCTTAACTCTAATGAGGTCCATTCTGTCATTTTATATAAATTACAGTGATGTGTGTGTGCACTTGAACCAGTGACAAATCTTAAGGCACAATGATAAACAATATCCAATTATTTTAAACATTCAGAGATGCGTGCAAGTTTAGGCAAGTCAGAAAAATGTTCTTTTTATAAAAATCAAATCATATATAATATATAAATTAAATAATAAAACATTTCTATGTTATTGAGGAAAAAAAATCATTATAGACTCACTTAATAAACCTCTCACTTAATATATGAAATAAACAACATAAAATCACAACCAATTTAATAATAAAAAATAAATCACTCAAAGTTATCTTGTACACCCATTTTTTATCCCTTTTACCAATATTAACTGATTTTCAAGCTAACTCTGGCTTGCTAAAACATGAATGTTCAAATAATTCGCAATTTGCTCCTGTATAATCTCAAACTCCCAGCAGGCGTCAGCTTAAGTGTGAACCCATTGTTTAAATCAGATTTATTCCCCTTATTTGAGATGTAAAGCAGAGCAAGCGGTGTACACACATCTCAAAACAGTCCACGATAAAGCATTTTCATGAAGGCTGTTGCTCTGGAAGTCCTGCTCTAATAAAAGCTGCCATTTGAGCACCTTTTATTGCTCCAGCGGGGCGTCTGGAGACGTCAGCGTTCGCCCCTGAGATCCAACAATTCATCAGTTCTGATTTACACACACACAAACACACACACACACACGCTGGCCTTATCAGCCTCCGCAGCGACTCTCGCTCCACACATTGCAGCTGATTTACTGAAGCCCAGACAACAAGATGTGTGGACGCTCAGAGTTTTATCTGCAGCCTCCTCTGACGATCACACATGCACAATAAATCCAGTCCGCAAACGCTGAAACTCTGCGCGCATGGGAGATAACGCCTGCCCTTTGATAGTGTGTGTGTGTGTGTGTGTGTGTGTGTGTGCGCATCAGGCCGATAGCATTATAATAAAACACACAACGAGGAAAATATCTGTGTTACAGTAGGTTTTCTAATAGAAAAGAGGTTTGTTAGTGAGATAAATGGATAGGTTTGATTAAAAAATAATATTAAAATGTCAGTACAGACATGGATAAACATTATTGGAATATTTCAGGTTGGAATAAGTGACACTGGGTCAAAATGTATGTTTACGTTGGTTTCGGATATGGAAAAAGAAATGAAAAAGATAACTGCCATTTAAATTTTTGGGTGAACTATCCCTTTAAAAGAGATAATTAACTTTTTCTTACATTTCCTATTTGGAGGAAAAGGTCAGAAAAGCTATACAAGAACGAACACACAAAACTATTACCCAATACAATATTAAAAGTTACAGGCAATGATTTTACTGATCCAGGACGAGCCCCACCCCCCCTCAAAAACTACACTATTTTTTGTAATTCTGTCTTTCCCCCCAGTATAGCTGTGTATCAAACTACACATAAATAAAAATACATTAAAGGGATAGTTCACCCAAAAATGAAAACTCGCTCACTATTTACTCACCCTGAAGTGGTTCCAAACCTATATGAGTTTCTGTTAAACACAAAATAAGATATTTTGAAGATAACTGAAAACCTGTAACCATTAATTGCTATAGTAGCAAAAACTAATTCAATAGAAGTCAATGGTTACAGGTTTACAGCTTTCTTCAAAAAAATTTGTGTTCAACAAAAGAAAGAAACTCAAATAGGTTTGAAACAAGAGTGAGTTAATGATGACATACTTTTCATTTTTGGGTTAACTATCCCTTTAAAAGCTAATATGCTTAACTTTTCCTTGCATTTTCAATTTTGAGAAAAATAAATGTCTGAAAAGCCAAACAATTACGGACACACAAAACTATTATCCGGTACGATATGAAAAAAGGTTGCAAGCAGCAATTTTATTGATCCCGGACGAGCCCCCAATTAAAATGAATTTTTTTCTTGCAATTTTGTCTTTCCCCTCCAGAATTCTGAGTTTATAGCGGTGTCTGAGACCACTCTTTTATACACTCATTCACTAATCACTATTCAGCATATGGCTGTTAAGATGACTGTATCAGGACAGAGAAAAAAACAAAAATGAGTGTGCAAATTCAGGCAGTATTATAAATAGTGTGAGCCTCTTGTGGGCAGTTTCATCATTACACATACCATCCAATAAAATGTATTTTTGGCTTTATCAATTGAATATCATTTTTTATTTGGCTCATGTATTGTATTATTTGATAACAAAGAGAGCAAAAACACCTGCATGTCATGCTTATTTACTTTTAGCTATTATTTTTTATAAAAACAAAATGTTTTTAGATGTATTTGTTCACAATATGTGTACTTATTCAATATAGTACAAAAATATAGCAACATTTAAATTATTTGAGTAATATAAAAAAACTATGACAGGAACCCATACAAGTGTACGAACATATGTTATATATTATTTTCACTTTTATTTCAGCTCTGTTTCTTCTTCGCTTGCTCTTTCGCCACCTCGAGTTTACACTTGAAATCAGAGTGGATTGTGGGTAAAAAGCAGTGAATGAATGTTGGGAATTAAGACAATCACTCAGCATTCAGACATCACTACAAAATGGCGGACACCTGATATAGTGCACAATATAGTGGATATAAATGGTTTCGAACACAGCTCACAACTTTTTTCCCACAGTTTATCTCAAAATCCTGACTTTTTCCACAGAACGATGAGTTTATATCTTTCAATATTTGACTTTTTCAAACACTGGTTTGCTCACATAACGATTAGCATTATACATGTTACTAAAACAGCATTATAATAAAACACATGCAAACAAAGGTGATGAGGAGCTAAGGAAAATATCTAATAAAAAATGGTTTGTTGGTTTAATAGACAGGTTTAATAAAAAAAAGTAAAGACAGTAAAGACATTAGGGTTTGGTTGTGTTTATGAGGTGCGACATACAGTAACATATTCACAATTTTTTATGCTTTTGTTATTTTTCACATGTTAACTTTATCCTAAACTTCTGTTCTCCTAAAAATAGTTTCAGAAGTACACAGTGTACACTAAAGATCCTTCAGAAGTACACACGGGCTCTGATTGATCAGCTGGCCCAGTTTGTATGAAATCGTTCACTGCTTGGTGCATGTTGAAGGAAACATGATGCCGGGGGTGGTGTTTATGTATATTTTAGGGTTTGTGATGTTGTTGGGGAGTATATAAATAAAGGTCTCCTGTAGCAAATCTATGTATTTTTGTAAGGACAAAACATCCATCTTTAAAATATATATATAGAAAAATATTGAAAGCTAATATAATTTATTATTTAAACCTAGAACAATACACTCAAATATATTCTAGAGAACAGCAGGTAAAGCACATTAACATACTGAAATAAAAGTCTCTGCAAGGTATGGTTCTGCAGATTTTGAAACCCGTGAGAAGGCATAAACCAAACATTTGACATACAGATGAAAATAATAGATATCTACAGTCCCATGATGCATTTAACATTTAAGCGCAATGCGGTGGCGCAGTGAGTAGCGCTGTTGCCTCACAGCAAGAAGGTCGCTGGTTCGAGCCTCGGCTGGGTCAGTTGGCATTTCTGTGTGGAGTTTGCATATTCTCCCCGTGTTGGCGTGGGTTTACTCCGGGTGCTCCGGTTTCCCCCCACAAGTCCAAACACATGCGCTATAGGTGAATTGGGTAAGCTAAATTGTCCGTAGTGTATGTGTGTGAATGGGTGTGTGTGGGTGTTTCCCAGTGATGGGTTGCAGCTGGAAGGGAATCCGCTGTGTAAAACATATGCTAGATAATTTGGCGGTTCATTCTGCTGTGGCGACCCCTGATTAATAAAGGGACTAAGCCGAAAAGAAAATGAATGAATGAAAGCAGCATTTAAAATTGAGAGTGGGCGGATTTGTGTACAGCATCATGGGTAATGTAGTTTTCTAGCACAAAATCAAATAATTTCAAAAGCAAGTCTTCAGCCTCTCTGACTTCACGGCTTAGAAGTTATACTTAAAAATCAATGACGGCCTTATGGACAAACTAAATGGAGCTTTTATCTCCGAATTTGACTCGCTTTGTGTAAACACTCAGAACCTGATGTGATCAAATGTTAATTTTAAGTAAATGAGGTATTGCGTTTCATGAGATTATGTTTGATTTCAATGGGAGCTGGTATTTTATTGAAGTTTGAATCACATTGATTTATATTCAACATGTCAAGCAGTGTCTTCACATCGGTTCGTATGTAAATGAAGATAATGTAGATATGTTTTGATCAAATCCTCAGTCTGAACATTAATAGTTCATGTATGAGTCTTACCAAAAGCGGTCTGCATGGTGGGGTCGAGTGTGGGCTGACTGTCTCCTGAAGGAAGGTCCAGACGAGTGAAGTCCCTGCTCTTATCATTGTTATATTTCACATTCAGACTGGTCAGCTTGGAGAATTCAACACGCAGAGTACAGCAGCCATTGTAGATGTTCTGTCCATCCAAAGCCTGAAAACAACACAACATTAACATTCACTGATGACAATTTTCATTTTGGGGTGAACTATCCCTTTTAGTTTATAATACAACATTTGAAACATTATTATATTATATTATATTATATTATATTATATTATATTATATTATATTATATCAGTTAGACTGCCTGAGTATCGTTGTTCTTTTGCTGTCACACAGGTAACAGAAGTGTGTTTGTCTTTCCGATCACAGGACATTGAACTCTTCCAGCCCATTCTCATTGATTACACCTACTCTACTTCATTACATCAGGGTTTAATGGAGCCTGAGCATCTCATCTCAGTTTTTCTTTCTGTTAATCAATATCTTAAAACAAACGACAGCCAAACTCCAAACAGCTCCAGAAGAAGCCACAGTTGTGAGGTTTGTATCTCCACTGAGGAACAGAGAGGTTGAAGAGCACAATTAAGCAGAATCAAAAGCAACGTGCAGAGAAAAATCAATCGATACACAATCAAAACCTTAAAATATGTTCTCAAAAATCTCTGATAAGAGATTATTTAGCTGTTATGGGGATAAAAATTGTCTTTCTTGTGTAACTTTTAACATCGTTATCTCGCTATGGTCATTTCAGATGTAAGAATTATGTCAGTTTTAAAATCCTTTTTGAATTTAGAGAGAGCCTAATGACTCGTTACATACGCAAAACCAACAACATGAGCAATGCATTTCTGAATGCAGTACACTTAATGACCACCGGTGTCACTAATATCACAATTTTCTGTACTATACAAAAAAGTCTCTATTTAAATGATGTAAGTGCAAAGTCTAAAGCGCATGGTGAAAAAGCATTGAAAGCATGTCTGAATCCACTTTTACTATTTTAAGGATGAAAAAATACAGTCTGGGTCCCGGCGCATGGTCTAACAGGGTTGTGCTTATTCTCTTTATGAGTTATGGGTGTGTTTTGAGCATAATGTGCATTAAACCAATTAGAGTCTCATCTCCTATTCCCTTTAAGAGTCAGTTGTGTTGCGCCATGGCGCATATGCTATTTACATGGCCGACTTTGTATGTGAAAAAACTGAATGCTTCACTAGCGAGAACACAGTTGAACAGACCATCTGCAGCATGAGAATAAAGAACGAGCCTCCTCCATTCGGCCTCTTTCTCTTTACATTACTCCTTTACTTTCGTGGAGTAAGGAAACGGTGGAAACTCGCTCCACTGAAGACCTCCATTAGCCTACATAAATAATTTTGTTTGTTAAGCTCAAAGATTTGTTTCAAAACTACTTCTAATTCAGTTCTAATTTTCATCAAATGAATAAATGAACAATAATAACGAAGTGTGGTAAAAAGTGAGTCATATCCAAACACGTCCTATTCTTATGCCCCATATGGTGATGCATACGTCTCCAAAACCAGATAGGTGGACAAATCTAAAGTAGTTTTTATTAAAACAAATATAATTATGCATATAATAAATAATACTGCTAATAATAACAACAACATTATACAAATGCAAATTGTCATGAAATTTTTTTTTAAAAATCCTCTCCGAGGTGAAGAAGGCATGGAGGTAGTGGTGTTTATATTTATCTAGAAAATATATATTTTTAACATTTTAATCCTTTAATTTGTTTTCACATGTAAAGATACTTGTGTATTGCTGTCCATCATGTGTGTATTAAGCAATGTGTAAGCGTTTTGGACCTGCATAGGCGCATAACTAACACTTTGCGCTTAACTTTAGAGCAGCTTTTAGTTGGTCAATGGCGCGGTCTATTTCAGTTCCTCAAAATAGCAACGCGCCAACAATACGCCTTAACACACCTCCTTGTTAGACCAGCACACCCATGAGTCCACAAAGTGGTGCAAATGGATTTGCTATATATAGAGTTGAGCTGGTCTGAAAATAGCAACAAATCACGCCAAACATGTCTTGCGCCTTATTGCACCGGGTGTATGATAGGGCCTATAGACTCTTTAAGAAAACAAGAACTGCACTCAACATGATAGACGTTGCCTTTTAAAGCGGTGTGATGTTTTCATTATTGAATTATCTGTGTGGGCATGAAGAAGGTTTGGCAGGGTGGAGGAACAGTGAAATAACTTCTCCTATGTCGCGCCACTTCATTTAACTAAACCCTGATGACAACCGCAAATCACATCTAATCGTGAAAGTGGCCTGAATGACGGGAACAATGATGTTTGCTGTTAGCTTTATGCCACCATATGACCAATTCTAAATGGCGAATGTGGAAACAAAACTGATTTAGGGTCCGTATTTACACATTATAATTATTCGCAGAGAGTCAATCACACAGCAACATGCTAGGGATAATTTAAAACACCTTAGCAACCACCATGACCACCAGTATTATAGTATCTAGTTAGAAATATTGCACTGTATTATTACAATTTTAAATAAGTGTTTTATATTTTAATATTTTTAGCTTGTTATTTATTCCTCAAAATTCCTTATTTATTTACTCAAAGCTGAATACTCAACATAATTTTCAGCGGCACATGATCCTTCAGAAATCATTATAAAATGTAAATTTGGTGGTCAATAAAAAGGTCTTATTGTTAGTGTTGAAGACATTTCTTTTTATATAATTTTTGGGAGAAATTCGTTTATAACATTATAAATGACCACATTATCACATCTGACCACCTTAATGGAGCTTTTCTGAATAAAAGTATTATTAATAAAACTATGTATCTTACTCGACCCAAAACATTTCAACAAACTTCTTGTCTACCATTCATGAACATTCAAATATAAGACATCATGAAATTTATAAAGCTATATAAAAAAAACTAAAAAATATTTGTCATTATTTCCTATTTTTATTTTTGAGTAAACTATTCCTTCAGTTAAGTCTGTTAAGGTTAAATAATTTTATATAATACTTAAAAACACATTAAGAAAAGATTATTTAAAAGTTTACGTAATAATAATTAATGTAATTTTTTTCCCGACATATTTTTATTGAACTTTTTAGTGCAAAAACATTTACATCTAGTAACAAGATAATATCTATCATTCATTTCAATTCTGACCCCCACATAAAAAATATTATAAAAATCAAAATAATAAAACTAAATTAAGTTGTAGTTAAACAACACAAAATACAAAGTAATTTTTTATAAAAATGCAAATTACATTTCTTTTGTCCAGGCTGAGTCGAACAAACATGCTTGAT
>CAIGQW010005633.1:1157376-1174726 GCA_903798125.1 Danio choprae | reverse complement strand
TATAAATGTGCTTATAAATAGGCCTACATGGAATCTGCGTGGAATCATTCTGCATAAATACACAGTTTCTTTACAAAATTCTGCGCAGAAATAGCAAAAAATATTCGCAGATTCTGTCGGGCCCTACTTATAAGTCAAGAAAACAGCATTTGTAGCTATATTTATAAACGTCTATTGATGTAGACTTAATGCTTAACAAATAATTAAATAACTATTTTCTAACGATTAATAAATTATTTATATTCATTCATTCACTTTCCTTCAGCTTAGTCTCTATTTCAGGGGTCGCCACAGCGGAATGAACCGCCAACTATTCCAACATACGTTTTTACGCAGCACTGTACTGGAAACACCCACACACACACACACACACACACACACACACACACACACACACACACCCACACCCACACCCACACATATATACTACGGACAATTTAGTTCATCCAATTCACCTATAGCGCATGTCTTTGGACTGTGGGGGAAACCAGAGCACCCAGAGGAAACCCGGGAAGAACATGCAAACTCCACACAGAAATGCCAAACTCAAACCAGTGACCTTCTTGCTGTGAGGCGACAGTGCTAACCACTGAGCCTCCGTGCCGCCCCTATATGATTTATAGTGTGTAGTTATAAAAGTGTTACCAACCTATCTTATGAAGTCATTTTGACATTGTAATATTCCAGAATATCGAAACAAATCAAAGGATAATGAATCAGAATCAATGCTAATAGCTGGCCCGTTTGGAAATGAAAGAGTGGTGAAATGTTGGTGTAGTAGTGTGGTCTCACCTGGTGCAGCACTTCTAGAGACACTGGGTAATAGAGATTCTCTACGATGATACGAAGCACGGGACTCTGTCCAGGCATCATTCCTCCATCACTGGCTGTGGCAGTCCCAGAGAGACTCATGTTCCCAGTGTGCACTGCGTTGACAGCTTGCAGAGCAGCCTGGGCCCTCTAAGAGTGAGATACGCTGTGTTAACACATGGCAAAAGTCTGAAAACTTCACACCTGAATTGTACTACTGCGTGAGCAGGTGTACTTGATTCCCAGAGCACTAAAACACACTATCAGCAAATGACTGTGTAATGAGGACATTTACATACTGTAAAACTAAAAGCAAAAGTGTGAAGGAGGCACTATATATGCAGACACAGTTCTGAGTTTAGGAGCTAGTGGAGAAATTGATCTATCTTAATTATTTTAATTGAGAATTGTGAGATATGCAATTATAATATCAAAATTGCATGGAAATGATAAGATATGAAGTACTTTAATGATGAAAAGTCTTTAATGATGAAAATACAAAACGAGACACAGATGTACCATTGATGAGAATGAACAAAGAACTGAAAAAACACAGGGACTAAAATACACGAGTAAAATACACAGGTTTATACTGTAAGTCAGTTTACATGCCAGAATTCTGAGGAAAGAAGTCAGAATTGTGGGTTTATGTCCATTTATCTCATAATTCTGACTGTGCATATACAGAGTTCTGTCTTAATAACTAGCAAATTCAAGTTTCTTTCATCCAATTAAGAGAACTGTCAGAATTGTGTGATACCCTCTCATAATAATAATACTTAACAGTTTGTAACCCTTTACTGCCTTGAATTTTAACATTGAGATAGTTGTATACATATTGGCATTGGCCCCTCTTTAGTTATGTACTTAGTTTATTTATTTTTTTATTTTTCCCCCACCTACAGTGTTTTGATGCATCTAAATATTTGATGCACCTGTAGAGTTTATTTTTTGCATTTTCCCTTTTTTTTCCCCTCTTTTTCCTTTCCATCTCTGTCCTTGGTGGTTCTTGTTTGTTTGTAAAATGTATCAAATGTTAAAGAAATCATAGAAAAAAAAGGAGAAAAAATGTGAGATACAAGCAAATTATTTCATACTTTTGTGCAATTTTACAATTTACGCAGTTAATGGTTCTGTTTTAGCTCAAGTTCAATTGCGTTCCAGATTCAAATTAAAACATGGCAGAAAAAACTAAAAAAAAACTTATGATATTCCATGCTACACATAAAATTCCATGTATATGAATGACTTCTGTGATTTTGTCATATGCTTCTATGTAGAGTGCAGTTTGTCAGTATGTGCTTCTCACCCCCTGATTGGGCAGATTATCAGTCTTGAGCTCGCGGTGGTTGGAATACTGAATGTAGACAGGCTGGTTGCGAACATGGGGTGTGGCTGTGGTGTAGTAGTTGACCATGGTCATCGCTGCTTCTTCAGAAGCCATTTCTATAAAAGCCTGTAATACAAAGAGAGACGCTGTAAGTGCTCGACTGTGAAAAGACCGTATTTTAGCTAACTGTGCATATGTGGTGTCAGATTTGTCCACAGTCTGCAACACTAAAATGAAACAAATATATATGTGGGCTAAAAGAAGAATTGGCACTTGTTGATGAACTGTTGAACAAGATTAATCAAGCCTGTATCACAAACAATAAAGGACAAAGTTAAACATTATTAGTTAAAAGTTTTGTTCAAATCATTAACCCTAAGCATCAGTCATAAAACCCTAAAGCTTGTCTCAACAGGCCCCTGCTTGTGATTATTCTGACCTCATCACGCAAGGTGTGAGAGTTTTATAGATTCAAAATCTGACAATAACCTAAAATCTTTTGAAGCCCCAATCAAATCAAGCAGCAAACAACACGTTATGCAACCAGGGCATTAGAAATCTGTCTTTTCTTGTCGAAATATGCCAGATTCCATTTGAATATGAAAAGACACTCAAGTGGAAGCGAGAGACTGCCGTGTTTTTGTGGGGCTTCTGTTATTAGATGGACCTTGATGTATTTGAAAGGACGCACACTTCAGTTTCTATCAGTGGTCACCACTAATGAAGCGAAAACAGATCTGAACTCTTGTCCTCAACATCCCCTTATAAAAGACAAAATACAGCTAAAATGATTCTTTGATGGTGGTGTTACTTAGTATCATGGGTTTGCATACAGATGTCAAAACACTGTCAAAATGATCAGATCCCCCAAAACAACTAAAATACTATATTACACTTGCGTGACAGGTAGGTGCCAATCTCACTTTGTAAAGAAACACTATGAACCTGTGCATATATGAACTAGTTTTGGCTGGATTTTGTTAAAAATGATGTCATTTCAGTTCCTTCTTCCATTTCGTTTGAAGTATAAAGAGCCTTCATTCACTCTCCTTAAGCTTACCCCCTTCTTCATAAGGGGTCGCCACAGCTGAATGAACCAGCAATTACTCTGACACATTTTATTGGCGAATGACCTTCATGCCGCAACCTAATACTGAGAGTGCAACATCAGTGCTGGAAAACACCCACACACTCTCATTAACAGACTTATACACTATGGGCAATTTACATTATCCACTTGACCTATACCACGTCTTTGTACTGTGGGTGAAACTAGAGCACCCGGAGGAAGCCCATGCAAACATGGGGAGAACATGCACACTCACAGAAAGCTCTCCTGACCCAGCTGGGACTCGAACCCGGGAGGTGACAGTGCTACCCACTGAGCCACCGTGCCGCTCCAAACCAGACACATAACATGTAAAATATGTTCTATTTTGTTTTATGCTAGTGAGAACATGCTTATCTGTCATTAAAATCTCATTATGCTTCATTTTTTAGGTCTAAGACATTCCCTAAGACAATGGCATTGTCACACCATTGTCCCCATTGAGAGGTTAGGCCCAAATTTCCTAAATCATGTTAGTTACACCATGATGAACCCCACAGAGATTCAACAGTGGGAATATGTACACACGGGTTTCTTCTAATCTTATTCATGCTGTTTAATCCGGAAATTCCACCACTAAACCAAATGAAAGCTTAAGATTTGAAAATCTCAAAAGACAATTTCCAAATCTATCCGTTTTTTTTTTTTATTAATTTTTTTTTTTACAAATGCCCTTACAAACGGTCCAACAGTCATACTGCCGAAAGCTTAGAGAGCTAAAAGAAATGGCAGAGATGTGTTCACAGGTGGAGCACCTACTTGATTTTTCCCTTTAAGCATCAATAGGTTGGTGACTTTGCCGAATGGGACACCTAGTGAGACGACCTCTGCCTCGGACACTTCGATGGGAACTTTGCGGACGTGAAGGACGCGGGAGGGGGCACAGGGAGATCGGTCTCCTTTATACTTTTTACTGTCAGTGCCATTAGCTGCCAAAAAGAAAAAAGAAAGAAACAGATTATCCATTTTTTTTAATTGACCAGATTTCCAAATGCCAAACCTGGCATTGATATACATGAATGTTTTACAAGCAAGACCCTTCAGACACTAAAGAGAATTAATATTGATTCAACGACACCAAAAGGTTACGGATACAAAATATTTTGCAATGTTTTAGCCTCTCTAAAGGCCTACAGTAAAATGAATTCAAAAAGACACACTAGTAGGCAGAAACATAGAATTGACAATGCAATGGTGGTGGACAGCATCTCTGATGCTTCCCCTCTGAAACAATATGAAAAGCCTCTTACAGTATTAAGCAGGCCTCTGTAGTCTGTCAAGTTTCCAAATGGCGCCCATTGTGGGGCATTTGGCACTTGGCTATGTCCTGGAGTGCATCACAGACTGGTGACAGGTTTAACAGAGACAGACTTCAGTGGAGTGACTGCTGCAGCTTTACCATTTTTGCAAAAATCTGCACTGATCGTGTTTGTGTGATTGCAGTTAACAGCATCAAAGCAATTAGTATTAGCCTCAGTTACAAGTATACAATTAAAAGATGGTAGAATATCAGTCATTTATTTTTAACTAATACGTACTATAATCTACAGTAACCAGACTTGTGGTAAATTTAAAAAAAAAATGCTATATTCTCCATGATGAAGGCGGTAGTGTACAAGAACAAGTGACAGAGATATTCACTCTCTCTTCCCAAAGACAGAAAGAAACAGCAGTGCACAAAAGAAAGTGCTACCATCAGCAGGACATCCAGTCACAGTTGAAAAAAATATCAGGCACAGTACAGTGTACAGTGATTGAGACCCTCCTCTTACAAACCAACAGTCCAGAGATCAAGAGAGACCCTTTCTCCAAAGCCCAGCACAGAAATCACATTTCTCCCTCACAGAACAGAGATCTAAACCCTTCCATCAGAACCCAGCAATATGATCCAACCCCTCCCTCAGAGTAGTGATCCAGGCCCTTCCCTCACATCCTAGTAGAGTAATCAGATCCCTCTCTCTCCAAGACCAGCAATATACACTCTCCTCTAACACCCCACTAGAGCCGGGGTGTCCTAAAATGTTTAGCTCTAACTTTCCTCAACACACCTGCCAAGATGTTTCTAGTAAGTCTAGTGATTGGTGTTGGACTAGAGTGATTGCATCCTTTCCTTAGTACAATCTTCACTTGCATCCCAATGGCCAGAGAACAGAGATTAGATCCCGCTCTCCTTGTCCAACAATATAGACCCTCCCCTCACAGATCAGCAATGATCAGATTCCTCCTTTACTCAGTGATCGGATCCCTACCCTCATTCCCAGCACAGAGATCTAAAACCTTCCCTCAAACATACCACAGAGATCTCATCCATTTCTTTTCCCAGCCCACACATCTAGAATCTGCCCTCATAGCTCAGAAGTGTCCCCATCTCACCCCTCACAGATCAATAATTCAAACCTTTTCCCTGAGGCCCAGAACTATAATCTAGTCTAGCACAGTTATTCCATCTCACTCCTTAAAGGTGCAGTAGGTGATTGTCTTCAGAATTTTTTTTTTTTGTTGTGCTGGATGAAAGTCTCTTCCCGTCCAATAGTACTGATTAATGTAAAGGATCTAAATATATTTCTATGTATTTTTATATTTTGGGTAAGGCATAAAACTAAAAAATGTTCATCCAATTAAATATTGTTGGGCCGATAATTCCCATAATTCTGATAAGTAGCCCAAACTGTCTGTTAACAAATGTAGATTTGAACAACTGCGCACACTTTCACGCAGATCCGCGTACACGGGCGCCCGGTCATGTAAACACGAGTGACAGCACTAAAAACAAATGCTTTTTAAAATCCTGAATCAATATTGGAGTTACTTTTGCACGCTGGAGGAAGGATGATACCATAGCAGAAGTATTTCTTTTAGACAGGTAATGTTATGTTTTGGGCCTCACAGTGGCGCAGTGGGTAGCACGTTCGCCTTACAGCAAGAAGGTCGCTGGTTCGAGCCTCGGCTGGGTCAGTTGGCGTTTCTGTGTGGAGTTTGCATGTTCTCCCTGTGTTGGCGTGGGTTTCCTCCGGGTGCTCCGGTTTCCCCCACAAGTCCAAAGACATGCGGTACAGGTGAATTGGGTAGACTAAATTGTCCGTAGTGTATGAGTGTGAATGGGTGTGTATGGATGTTTCCCAGAGATGGGTTGCAGTTGGAAGGGCATCCGCTGCGTAAAACATATGCTGGATAAGTTGGCGGTTCATTCCGCTGTGGCGACCCCAGATTAATAAAGGGACTAAGCCGAAAAGAAAATGAATGAATGAATAAATGTTATGTTTTAAAACTCTTTTAGTCATGCAGAGCTGATGTAGATTGTGTTGTGTTATAAATAGGTTATATGCACGGAAGTGTTGTTCAGCCACTGAAATCTTCCGGCAAACGATTGATGTGACTATTTTCAGTTTCATAAGGGACATTTTACAACATCGATAATGTAGATTTTTATTTAGTTTTACAACAAAACATTTAACAACAGCACTATTCCGCCTAGCCTGCTTTACTGAGGTGAAGTTGGTTTTAAGTTCACATTGGCATTCAAAATAGCATATAAGTATGGCTTAGTAATAAGTGTAATTCCTGCACCCCGCCGACCAAGCACTAAGCATACAGTAGTTGATTTGGGACAAAGTTTTGCTTGCTAACTACATAACTGAAAATGTGCTAAACATAATACAGTTTATCATTTGGAATTGTAGTATTATAAAGTACTGTAAAGTTTTCTAACTGGTGAATGACATGATCTAGTGGGTCTCTGTCATCTTTAACGTGCGCACTCGCAATTTCAGAAGCCGTGGCTTTGGACGGCAGGGGAGGGATTGTATTTGAAAGATACTATACTAAGCGGTTAGCATTTAGGCAGATCACCTACTGCACCTTTAAAGTTCACCAAAGTTGACCCAGCCCTGAGCCCAACACTATGATCTTAATTGATCCTCACAGTCCAGTAATGACCCTATTTTTACCATCACATCTCACTGATCCATACCCTTCTCAGGTAACCCAGAAACCATAATCTAGACACTCCCCTCACAGCCCAGTATCGTTTTGGACCCTCACTTCTCAGCTCACAATCCTCTTTTAACAATCCAACAGGAATCTAGACCCTACACCTACATGCCATCTCAGTGACTAGACTGGTCCTTACTACCCTGTCTTCTAGACCTTCCCTCACAGCCTGTGTCTAGACCTTTCTCTGACAGCAGTGATCCCATATCACCCCCATAGCCCACTGACCCCATAGCTCAGCACTGATCTAAATTTTAGCCTAACACATCGCCACCATTAATTTTACCCTACATCAACAGCCCGGTAGAGTGAGTTGGACTGGTCTCCTGAGCCCAGCAGAGTAATATAGACGCATCCCTCACAGCTATTTAGTGTCCTGTTCTAGACTCATCCATTGCAGCCCATCTAGACTCATCCCTCACAGTATCTTGAAACTCAGGACGGTTATTTGGACCCTCACACTGACTTAGACCCCTCCCCCACAGTTTTACACGGTTATCTAGGAAACCGTCTACACGGCAATAGATTTAATTAAATCCACAAATGTTTCATATCATTTCAGCCTTTTGTTGTCGTTGGTGTGCAGAAACAAACTTTTAGGATCATTTTTAGGATAGGCAAAACCTTGTTTTGGAAATGATGACATCTCAGTACCATGTAACCAGAAGAAGAAAGAACGCCACACGTAACAACCACTAACAACAACAATGGTGGATTATGCAGCTGTGTTTGTGCTGCAGGTGTTGTTAAATTTATTAGTACTATTACAACAAAGCCTGATAATGCTGTATCAACTAGACAACCAGCAGAGACGCAATCAAATTTACACGCATCAGATATTTTTAGATATACGTACATTTGCCATCATCTTCTTGTGTTTATGTCTGTACTTAGCGCGGTGAAGAATCATTTCCATGCTGACATAGCCTAGATCTGGTCTTCACAGCCTACAGATTTAGACCTTCTCTTCACAGCCCAGCAATGATCCCATTCCTCCCCTCATAACCCAGTCCCTCCTTTAACAGCATAGCATGGACATACTTTCCCACCCTTCACACATTCAAGCTTTACTTCTTCTTTAAAGTCTTTTTCTGCCACACATTTACAGCTTACAACTTGTCATTTATGATGCAACACTGACACTAAAAGGAGAAGTAACAATGTGACCAGACAACCAAGACAAAAGTAGTGTGTGCTTTTCAGCAGTTAAAATAAACCAGTGCTGAGACAACCTAGTAAAATTTACCTTTGAGATTTCAGCAAGACTCAAACCTTATAAAAGCAACAACGTGCATATCCATGAGGGTTATTATGTGATTCAGTCATTGTGTAGAATGCTGGTCGGCTGTCATTAAAGTTTTAAGGTATTCAAAACCCGCAAAAAGTGTTGGGTTCTTCCCAGGGTGCGAATTATACATTGATGATCAGGGGGGGTCAAGTTTTTTGGTTATCTTCAGTAATATGCCTCAGTGAACTAAATTTATATATTTAATTCAATTACATCAAACTTGCTATCATGTTTTCAGTGTTTTGAGGGATATTGAGTGGTTCTCAATGACATTTGTGATATTAAATAAACGGTGACCAGTTTGCTTTCCTTCACCTATTAATGGATGACTATGAAAGACTGCACGTTTTTTTTTTTATTACCTTCCATGAGCGAGCCAGTGTATAATAAAATACAAACAACCTTTAATGAAATATGTTTTGTGAACGCCTAAACTGTCTGTTGGTGCTCTAGATTTGCTGGTTTCAAACCGATGAATTAATATTTTTGCCGCAAAAATGCATTGGTATGAACCATTATTGGGGTGGTCAAATGTATATTGAAGTTATCTATTATTTTAATTATTAATATTATTATGATACAGATCAGAGCAAACTATTTATTAACTATTAAAGGGCAGACCCCCCCACCATACATCTTGTTTTGATGTCATTCAGGGGGATCAAGCGTTAACTAGAGGGGTCAGACCCCCCCCCCCCCCCCCAAAACCACCTAGTAATTCGGACCCCTTCCATCACATCATACAAATGTATTAAAAATTACACTAGCAATTTAATAAAAAACAATGTTTACAGAGATATAGAAACACTGAGTCGATTGTGCAAGCAGATACAATATAATAATGGTTCCAATTATGTCTGGCCGGTCTGACTGCAACAAACACAATCCCTTATTTAATGCTAATGAGCTCTTCCTTAGTCTAGATTCAGTCAAAAGCAACATGGATAATGAAAAACAAGCGTGCATCTGCAAGACATCTACTGTTAACGCGCAGAACATGTGTCCGATTAAACAGGCAACAAAACAAAACCGACAGTGGAATAACTCGATGCAAGCTAAGGCAGTAGCCTACCACATGCTGAGAGCTAACAAACTGAGAAAAGAAAGTAGATAATCTCTTTACTGAACAGGCAGATGCATTCAGGTTATTTCTCCATACTGCAGAAATGGACTTGTGTGCAAATTAAATAAGAAAAACATTTTTCTTATAATGTAACACCTATAAACTGCTGTTCAGTAGCTCTTAGCCTGCACTCCCCCCCTGGAGGCTCATCGGGAATATAAAATGTGCAAGTTTGAATAAGCTCAATTATGGAACTTTAGCACATCCTAAAAACGGCCCTCAAATGCACAGTCTTCAATAAGCTTTGCTGTAATATAACTGAACCTTACTGCGGTGGATTTATTTATGACGCATGAATGAAACCCTTACGTGTCCTAGAGACAGGCATCTCGCCACAGAGCAGGCACCAGGAGAACAAGGAAGATGATTGGTCCACTTTTGCAATGACCCTGTGTTGCCATGGTGACCATACACATGACCTATCAAGGCATCTGGCTTTGCCACGCCGATTCATCTCATTGTGCCGTTAACAAATCTTATTGTGCGTTTAATGTGATTAGAGGAACCATCCCTGAATCGAATATGCCACAGGCTTTTCAAGAGGAAATGGGTAAGAAGGATCTTTGAAATGCAGCGGCGCCATATAAACTCAGTGCCTGGAATGGTTTGCGCAAATAATACTAGATTTCCTAACACTGCGCAGTTTTTAATCATTCTCTTTGCTGAATAATTCTGTTTTGTTGGAAATAGTGATCATGTTTAAAATAGAGTTAATTAATATTTTATAATGTTTAACAGATTTAACTAAAGGAATAGTTCAGCCCGGTGTAATTAAAAATAAGCTTATAACCGAATTCTTGCTTGAAACATTCTTTTAATAGAAATTTATGAATATTCGGTCCATTGTATTTTAATAGTCGTGAATGGTAAATTCAAGAAGATTTAGTTGCTTGGGGTTTTATTCAGCAAGCAAGCATTAAACTGACAAAAAGTGACCATAAAGGCATTTATAATGTCAAAAAATATTGTAATCAATGCTGAAATGATCAAGTAGCACTGAAGATTTTACTAATGTTGTTAAAAAATTCATTTTTACCATTACAAGGATAATTAAATTTTTTTGACCAAATGTATTATTATTATTATTATTATTAATTTTATTTTTTATTATTTATTCTCTTTTTATTGAATGTTTATTATAGTGACACAAAACCATTCTGACTTTTGTCACAATTGCAGTTATAAAAAAAAAAAAAGATAGAGTTCAATGGGTTTTGTAAAAGAATAAATGTAGATTAACAGTCAAATTAATTAATCAGACTTCAGTTTACATATTGTTGTTGTTTTTCTATGCAATCAAATATGTTCATTAAAAATAAACTATTTAAAGATAAATAAAATAAAATCAACCCAAAATGACTTAAAACATATATAAATATGATTAAAAACTATCAAATTAAAAATGAACTATAAAAAGATTTGTGGAGCAAATGAAAAATAAAAGAAACAACAGTATACGTTTGTCCTTCATATTTCATAATTTGAAAGGAAAATTGTATCTCTGAACAATATATTTGATGCTGACCTAATTAAAATGCTTCACGATCACAATTAATCGCATTCAAAGTTTTAATAAGGATAATTTAGTGTTCAGTTTGCCTAAAGACTCGTCAACACACTAAACAAACAACTCCAAAAAAAAGTAGGCAAACATTAAACGTATGTTTGTGCATCAAACAAAGACGACGCAGCATGAGGAAGTTGTTCAGCAAATCTGCAGCATTATCCGCTTGTAGAAAGCATTCGTTTTGGGTTACATTTGTCTCTGCGTCACCCAAGAGACTAGAGAAGAATCTCTTCCTAGCTGTCACAGTTAATTCAGTGAAGCTCGGTAAAATCCCACTCCAGTAAAACTGTTGCTAGGACACCACAGAATTCAAGGAATGCTGTTCACTTGACTTCCCGTCAACAATTCCCAAATCTGACATTCCAGGAATGCCATCCACAACAATTACACCTTTACGCCTGTTGCTTCGTCACTATCCTCTCCACTCAAAAAAACCCACTGCCATTTACCATTTACCAGAGATCTCTTCAGCTTGATGTAAGATTATTTCAGTAAATGAAAGACTAAATCTGAAATATTAGCTGAAATATATTTTTTAATTAAACAACCACAAGGGCGACATGGTGGCTCAGTGGTTAGCACTGTCGCATCACATCAAGAAGGTTGCTGGTTCCCGGCTGGGTCAGTTGGCATTTCTGTGTGGAGTTTGCATGTTCTCCCCGTGTTTGCATGGGTTTCCTCCGGGTGCTCCGTTTTCCCCCACAGTCCAAAGACATGCAGTATAGGTGAAATGAGTGTGTATGGATGTTTCCCAGTACTGGGTTGCAGCTAGAAAGGCATCCGCTGTGTAAAACATATGCTGGATAAGTTGACGGTTCATTCCGTTGTGGCGACCCCTAATGAATAAAGGGACAAAGCCGAAGGAAAATGAATGTATAAATAAACAGTCACTGATACACTAACTAAAATAAAATAATAATTAGCAAAAATAAATTGTCGTTTTCAGAACTAATGAGCACTCTGTGGTGGACAATCTAAAGTACCTGTAGAGGTCAAGCAGTCAAGCGCATGATTATGCACATTATATACTGTATAAACACAAAACATGTTCAAACATTTCTTCCTTTACCAAAAAATGTAATTAAGCATTTTTAACTATTCACATTTAAATATATATATATATTTTTAATATACAGTTAATTATTTATAGCCTGGCAAATACTTAAAATTTGTTGTTAAAATGTAAATAAAAGCTGAGAAATACATATATTTTTTCCCACAATGATGCCTCTTGTACATCGTCTTATTATCTTTTGGGATAAGCCTGTGCCATTTCCGGTCAAAGAAAATGATCATACAAGTTAGAATTTGCCAGGGGTATGAATAATTTCGTGCTTGTGTGTATGTTTATATACATATATATAGATGCAAAAACCACTCAATTCCATTTGATATTTTCTTCTAAAATTTGCATTTTTCTCCAACTTCTTTGTGTAAGCTCAGTAATTTTACTTTTATAGTGACAAAAATAAGTTCTTTCCATTGCTTTTAAAGTGAAATAACTGAACATAAAAATAGGAGGCTAAGAAAAATGCTCATTTCAGGAGAAAATTCCAGATAGCCTTTAGAGGTTTTTGCATCTGAACTCTTCATACAAATAAATAAATAAATAAATAAATAAATAAATAAAATTAAGACAGTTTTGTCATCATAAATTTTACTTTTAATTGGCTTAGTTGCATTTGTATGGTTTTGGATTCGGTGTCTGTTTAAACAAATATTTTCCTTTTATTACTGAGAGGTTTGCACAAGAGTTAATGTAAGCTGTGCCAACATTAAAATTTGCTCTGGCTGACACCGGACGTGTTGGTTTACTCTGCTAAAGTAGAATTACTAAAACTGAAACTAAATAGATAAAAACTAAATAGCAATGTTAAAAAAACAAAAACTAAACTAAAACTAATAAAACCATGAATGAAACAAACTAAAACTAAACTGAAATTTACAGCAAATATAAAAATACTATGAAAATAAAACAACTAATTTAAAAATGCAAAACTATAATAACCTTGGTTTGATGAAGGCTACACACTAACACACACACCCAAACCCTAGCCAAACATGTCTGATCAACTTTAACTCATGGTTCTGGGCTGTACTGTCAACTTTGCCCGGGGCAAAAGAGAGAGAGAGAGAAAGACAGAGAGAGAGAGAGAGAGAGAAAGAGAGAGAAATGATAGAAAGAGAGAGTATGTCAGGTTTGACAGAGCAGAAATGCTTTGGTATTGTTCTGGCAGAGTGGTCCCAGTAGACAGCAATCAAGTGTGCATGTGTTTGCCAAGGTGGAACGACTCGGAGCCTTTGGGCACTCATATGCTTGATGTGCTAGAACACCAGGCTTGCTTCACATGGGAAAAAGGATCCAGTTCTGCGCGCTTTTCAGATAACAGGCTGTGATCTGGAAGAGTTCATATACTACAGCTTTAAAGGAAAGAGGAGTGACTACTGGACTAGTGTTGGGGAGTGACAACATTGTTATAACATGCATGACAAATATTGTAATAACATTGCATGACAACTATTATGCTTTTTAATAACCGGCGGCCTTGTTACTATTCGTATCACTGTGTTTACAAATGCTGAGGAACAGAACAGACATGCTATTTGGTGTTGCTGTAAACAGTAAACCAATCACAACTGAGCTCTCCAACCAATCAGAGCAGAGCTGACTCTCAAAAAGGAGGGTTTAAAAAGACCAGATCCTTGAACCAACAGTTTCAGATATTATTTATGCCTGGTATTAGGATTTCGTTCTTCGATTTTTACTTACCATAAAATGTCAACATTTGTTTGGTAAATGTTGGAACATGTTTGTTCAAAGATTTAAAGTTTTATAAATATTTTTCATTATGAATATAATATGATATAATACAATATAATAGCTCATATTTACGTTTGACAAGTGCTTTTATATATTAATAATATATTTAATAATATATTTTAAGGAAAAAGGCTGTCAAAGATTTAAAGTTTTATAAATATTTATCATAATATAATATAATACAATATAATATAATATAATTCCTCATTTGCATTTGACATGTTCCCACAAACAAGTGCCTTTATATATTAATAATATAAATATGAATATATTGTTAAGGAAAAAGGTTGTCAAAGATTTTAAGTTTTATAAATATTTTTCATTATAAATATAATATGATATAATACAATATAATAGCTCATATTTGCATTTAAAAAGTGCTTTTATATATTATTAATATATTGTTAAGGAAAAAGACTGTCAAAGATTTTAAGTTTTATAAATATTTGTCATTATAAATATGAATAATATAACAGCACAACACAACACAACATAATATAAAAGCACTTTTAACTTAACAAATAACCGTCTGATTTCTAAACCTCAATCTGGAGCAAAAAAAAATCTTAACTTAAAAAAAAAGCAAAAGAGATGTCACATTTGTCATAATAATTACTGACATATATTTTTTGATAACTACTTTAAACTAGGAACAGCTTGTAGCTTGGTCCTAAAGTATTTTTCCCAGCGCTGCAAACAACTAGCATTTAATTTTAGCTGCTACTTCATAATGACAGAAAGCTTCCTGCCCATAACTTCTAATTATACATGTTTTTAGCTAAAGCGGTCAGGCAAGAGTGAAGATGCTCGTTTGCATGATTGTTACCATCCAGTTAATGACCATATACATGCAGCTTAGAGAGCAAGAACATCACTAAACATCAGTTTATCGGTGTTAAAACAGGGTTTGTGTGCTGACCTTGATGTATACTGTAACCTAGTTTTGACTGGACTGTTAGCACACAGGCTCAGGGTCAGCTTTGTTATGACTTTCTTAGTTTTGCGTAGCAACAAGCCTGTGAAGGCCATTTTGTGTCAAGAAACCCAAACAGCAATACAGCCGACTCCACAACAGAGAGACAAACACCTGAGGTCAAATTCAATTCAAGGTAGAAGCTAATTTGACTGTATGCTAAATGCTAACAAAAACAAGGCATTTCAGAGTAGTGGTTGACAGATGCAGGTTTTTATTTACTGACTCTGCAGATTTAAGTTGGTTAAAGGCTGATTTCTGAGCCTGATGAAACTGGTTAATCAGGTTTTGATGGTTTTTAATCTCATGGAAGTTCATACCTGTTCCTTGTTTTGATGAGTTGGTGACAATATGGTATGAATTTATCAAAATAACATTAACTCTTGCATACGCATTCAAACACAGGTACACACAAATATGGATGTATAAAATGTAATAAAAGTAGCTTTTTTATCTACTTTCACAGACATAAACTTTTTGACCAGCATAAGTCATGTTAATAACTACAATATTTTTTTTAATTTAGAGAATTTTAATCATTAAAGGTTCAGTTTGTCCCCTGTTGTTGTTTTGTGTTTTTAATGAAAATGAATCTATTATTTTCCATATGCTAAATGCTAAGTAAATTTTTTTGTGTCTTGGATAAGTCAGTTATCAAAAGCAATAATTTTGAAGCATTATTTCTTTGTGTCACATAAAAAATTATAATAATAATAATAAAATTATATATATATATATATATATATATATATATATATATATATATATATTATTGTCACAAATGTTTGATTTTTAAGTGGTTACAATTTTAAGTCTTGTCAACTAAATGAAAGCCTATTAATATATTCTGATCTTACAATCTACACAAAAATGGATGTCAAAATATTAAATAAAAAAAATACAAATGTCACAAACGTATCCTTTTTCTCCTTTCACTGACACATGAACATTTTTATTTAGAAGAATCAACCACTGAAAGTTCAGTTTGTCTACTATTTAATGAAATAAAATCTATTAAGTAATAAATTATTATTTCCATGTGTTAAATGCTAAGAATATTTTTGGATAAGTCTTAAATAAGTAAATGATTAGAATTAGAAGACATTAATTTTAAAGGATTTTTTTGTCTCACATAAAAATAAAAATAAATAAAAAACTAAATCGCACACACACATTTCCCTGTATACACATAAAATAAAATCTCTGTTATCCATATCAACAAACCCACATATAATAGTGATTGCCTGTGGTGCTCAAAATCAGAAAACTGGAAAAAAAAATGAGTATTTGCTTCATATATCACACTGTAGAAAATGGCACCAAAACAGTAAATAATAAATTCTATTTTAAAAGAGTTAAAATTTTGAAGACTTGCTAACAAAATGAAAGCATAATACCACCTGATCTTGTAATCGAAATATGGTTTCAGTACAGTACTATGACTAGATCGAGGAAACACAAAGTTTCATGGGAAATGCCAGAAACAACTTTGTAGACATGTGCAAACCTTGATCTTCAAGAACAATACTAGCATCTTTGTTCCTTTTTGCATTATTTTCAGCATAATACGCGTCCCTAAAACGGCCCATCCCTTCAACACTTGACCACATTAAAAGGCATCATTTAGCAATTATTTCACCGGATCACTAAAATGCCAAGCGCTCACTGCGGAGCTTTCACGAGAAGCTGAAAATATCAAAATATAGAAGCTGCCTGGAGGCTATCCCTGGCCATTCCACTTTAAACTCAGAAAATAATAGAGACACTGTTTCCCTTTCCGAAGCACAACAACATATTAAAGATTATTGTTCACCAGGAAGAGGATGAGTGAGCGAAAGAGAAAATAAAAGACAGCGAGGGGTAAGAGAAGATGGGGAGCAGATGATGGGGTCATTTCGTTCTGCCCTCCATTTTATCTCCATTCAGATGCTCAAATAACAGCTAACACACTTGCCAACCATATCGCCACCATACACAACACCACCGTTTGTCTGTGCCATTTAAACGAAATAATGATTTTTTTTCTCGTGTTAGTAAATGCTTGTCTCCATAATGCTGATTAAAGTCAATAGATCTTATAATAATAAAAATTTTTAGACATGTAACAACGTATACTGGTTACCGATATTTAGCAAAAAATCTATGAAAAAACAAAATCAACATATCATTAAAAAGGCTTACAGAACAAACAATAATTTATTAATTAATTGTATAATGTCATAATAAAATGCTTCCAAAAACCAAATTAAATTCTGTAAAATAAAAATAAAAAGTTTGTCAGTGAATATTAATAAATAATAATAATAATAATAATAATAATAATAATAATAATAATAATAA
>CAIGQW010005633.1:1134874-1154845 GCA_903798125.1 Danio choprae | reverse complement strand
TATAATATAATATAATATAATATAATATAATATAATATAATATAATAAAGACAAGACTAGGGATTACTTTTAAAGTACACTTAAAGCATATTTCTATATAATATTTACATTTCATCTAATAAAAAAAAGATTTATTATAATTTAAGATTTGAATAATTTAAGTTTTACTCAAATAACAACATTGTTTTAAACAAATGCAACTGCCTGCCTATATTTACTCATGCTTTATGAAAAGCACACAACCTTTAGCTTTTTTTTTTTTAGCCATCTGGGTACAAAATCTGTTTAAAAAATGTAACTACAACTAATTGTACATCTAATAAGCTACTATACACATCATATAGACACTTGTTTATGTTTTACAAAGACCCACTGCTAAACCATTGCACACTGAAGCACTGGAACTTATAAAAAAAAAAAAAAAACATTTAAGAAAGTTACAAAGTAGTAAAGTCTCATTCACTAAAAGCTCAAGAGTTTGACTTGCCAAAATGATTACAAACTAATAAATCTTAAAAAAAAAGAAAGCAAAAGATCTGAGTGAGCTCTGAGGTTGTAATCAATTTTATACGCTTTTGTTGAATCCATCTATTTGCATTAATTCAGCTTCTTTTTTAAAACAATAATAGTATACAGAAAAACGACATTACCCATAATGCTTTACAAACCACCAATAAGAGAGCTGCAGTGATAAATAATTAGCTCTGTTCAGTCCACCGAACTGCAAACAACAAAACATTTAAGTATAAAATACTTAAACATTTGTAAATAAATGCACGTTTTCCAATAAACATTACATATTTAGAAATTTGAATATATAATTCGCAATGCTTCATGGGATTGTAGTTCTTTCTCTCAGTAAGGCTGTTAGGTACACAGTTTTGTACCTTTTGCTGAGTTTTTATTGTTGTGATTCACCTCGTAGCTGTTTTATTTTACTTCATGGCTTACAATGCTTTAACAAAGATTGTTTTTTTAAATATCTATGGAAAAACTGCATGGGAAAATTGGATCACTATTGGAAAATGGAAAATCTGACCACTAACACACTCTACACTGTTATTGCAGCAAGAAGCCTCGCTAAACATCATATGCCGACTTCAGAGAAAAAGAAAAAGAAAAAAAATCTACAAAGGTCAGGCCTGGTAGGTAGAGCACATTGTGTATGTGAAAGCCTTTAGTAAGAATCCATGTTTGGTCATTCCCCGATTCAATTCATCTCACCCACCCAATGTTTCCTGTCTGCTTTCTCACAGCCTGAATCAATAAATCCCAAAATAAACCAAAAAAATAAATAATTAAAAAAACGGACCCCTGTAACAAATGGCCAACAGGTATCCGGCCAGCCAACACCAGTATGAAACACCTACACTCTCATTCATATACAAGTGAGAAACATAACCCACAGACAAATCGACATCTAGCGTCAATGTAAATAAGCCCAAGCGGTTTAATAATGAGTTCGTGCACAGGGTCATGCATGACACACGCAGCAGGTCTGAATTCAGCACGGCGCTTGTGTTATTCAGCTCAGCCAGGTGTTGTTGGAAGGGAAAGTTCGCTTCAGAGGCGGAGCTTCTGTCCTGCTGTCTCCCCAATGGTGCGTTATTGTCACCTCAGCCAACCGGGAAAGAACACAGCGCTTATCTTTGCTTGATGAAATTCAAATGAGCCCAGGCTGAGTATGAATATGCAAAAAACAGGGACAAAAACGATAGAATCTCTTTACCCTTTACAGCTAAGCCCTTTTCTGATGCCTGTGACATTTTGTGTGCTGAGATGGACTGAGGGTGATGAAATACGACACTGATGCTCAGCGCCCCTATGGTAATCGCCATTTCTCTGAACACCAGCACAGGTCATACGGCCTGGTCTGCTCACGTCAGCACCGGCCGCCAGATCCAGCGTGCAATTTCACCCCTCCCCTTTGCCATCGTTATAGTTGAGTGTCTTTAATTAGTCCAGGGCAGAGATGGAGAGAAAGGTCTGATTGCAATTACATGCTTATATTGCCATTCTCACATCAGCTTTAAAATGTGTAGGAAAATTGGAGCGGTGCTCATTATAGGCATGGATGGTTTCGACTTCAATAAAGTGTGCTTGAAAAAATTAAACAGTGGCTATAGTTCTTGGATTTTACAAATATTTGAAATGATTTCCAAATTATTTTTCAAATATGTACTTGAAGTGACATACAGTTGAAGTCAGAATTATTATTATTATTATTACTCATGAATTATTAGCCGCCCTGTATTTTATTCCCCAATTTCTGCTCAACAGAAAGAAAATTCTCTCAACACATTTCTAACCATAATACCTAATACATAACTATTTTCTAATAACCAATTTCTTTTATCTTCCCCATGATGACAGTTGATAATATTTTACTAGATATTTTTCAAGGTACTAGTATTTATCTTAAAGTGCAACTTTAAAGGCTTAAATTAGGCAAGTCATTGTATAATGATGGTTTGTTCTGTAGACAATCGAAAAAAAATGGTTAAGGGAGCTAATAATATTGACCTTAAAATGTTTTTAAAAAAAATAAAAAATGCATTTATTCTAGCCGAAATAAAACAAACAAGACTTTCTCCAGAAGAAAAAATATTATAGGAAATACTGTGAAAAATTCCTTGCTCTGTTAAACCTCATTTGGGAAATGGTTGAAAAAGAAATAATTTTGACTTCGACTGTAAATAGAGCTTCTTTTGTGAATAAAGGATGCTTGCAAGTATAGAAACTCTAAAGAATCTGTGTTCAGGTCACACTTCAGGCCTCAAATCAAATAAAAGAAATAATGAATCATATTTTTTGCATTAAGAAAATGAAGCCATTTTCAGCACCATTAAGATCTGTTGCATTATTGTTTCCCATTATTTTTATGACAATTAGGCACATTTCCCTAGCAGTCATTACCGCGAGGCAAAAAACTCATTACTTTAATGTCATCTACGTCAGCTGTCTGGATAATTTCATCTTGGTGATACTCTATATTTACATCAGCAGATTTCAGAAATATTCTCAAAACAACAGTACAGGGCCATATTTACTAACAGTTTGTGCCAATGCAAACCTTCTTTTAGCATTACAAACTACTGAATTTGATGCTATAGCTACAATTATTACGCTTTAATATACGTCATCGTAATTCTGTCCAATTAGCATAAACAACGCCATTACCAGGTATACAGAAAATGTATATCAATGAATGTGAGATTTATACTTCAACAGGCTGTGTTATTTCAACATTACAAATCACATTTTGCAACACGGATCTAATAAACATGGGAACGACATGCATGTAAACTTGACAGCACTTGTTGAATCTGAATCCACGACTCAAGTTTTTAAAAAAATACAAATAAAAAAGACGTCATCATAATTGTCTAGTGATCACTCTTCACTCGTAACAAACCTGAGTTTATTTTTTCTGTTTAACACATTTTTAAAAAGGTGTTTTGAAAAATTTTGGAAA
Source organism: Danio choprae (assembly GCA_903798125.1). Taxonomy (NCBI): domain Eukaryota; kingdom Metazoa; phylum Chordata; class Actinopteri; order Cypriniformes; family Danionidae; genus Danio; species Danio choprae. The sequence goes on along the minus strand of CAIGQW010005633.1, from coordinate 1,151,370 downwards.
CTAGTAGTCATTGACTTTGTTTTTTCTACTATGGGTGTCAATTATAAACAAAAATAAGTTGTTACCACAGGTTTACTCACTTTTTTAAGTAAAGTAACTAATCACTTTTAACAGAGAACAATAACTATTACCATAATTATAAAGATACAACAAGTCATTTTAAATCTATAATAATAGTGTAAACCAAGGCATAAAGACATAATAACTGTACATCAACATACGAAATATAAAACATAAAGCCTATTTTTATGTGAGACAATAACTATAACAAACACTATAAAGGTTCAATAAATGCTGTCATTTTGTAAGCTATAAATCTTGATCTGAATTTACATTTGATTGGAATGCTTTCAGACAGAAATGATACATGATCATTTGGGTTTAATATATCAAACTTTTTCATACTTACTGATAATGATAAAATAAGAATGCATTTATAAGCTCAAAACACGTCTCATCCTTAAAAAAGACAACAAGAACTAAAGTTTAATAACAAACACCACGTCATGAAGCATAAAAAAAGTGCAATTGGTACATAAACTTTTGAAATAAATCACTGTAATTTTGTGAGAATACTAAAAAAGCCACACACAAAAAATGCCAAAAATGCTAACTTAAGATTTATTTGTAAGGCCCGTTCACACCAAGAGTAATACAATGCAAAAAAATAACAGCGGCCAATATATGTTTTACCTTTGCTTTTCTATAGCAGACTAACAAAATAATTTTAAATTACTTTTTGTTTTGTTTTTTTGTTTATCTGCACTCAAAAAATTATTCTTGCTGCTCGTTCAAACTACTTATTTAAAATGAGCTGAAACAACAACATTTTTGAGTTTTTTGGGGGGGACAACTTAATTGTTTTATGTTCAATCCAGTTAAATTTGTTTAAAAATTACGTTAACTTAGTTGATTTGTGTTGAGACAACATGAAGCAATTGTGTGGAACCCAGCATCTTTTACAGTGCGTAACCAATAAAAACATCAACAATCAATCAGACTCCACCCATCTTTAAAAAAGCTTGACAATTTAAAGTGACAGTCCTCAAAACTGCGGTGCACTTTCATAACAAACACAACCATGTTCTCAACCATACATGCGGATGCTACTATTGTTATTGTTTTCATTCATTCATTCATTTTCCTTTGGCTTAGTCTCTGATTTATCAGAGGTCGTCACAGCGGAATGAACCGCCAACTATTCCAGCATATGTTTTACGCAGTGGATGCCCTTCCAGATGCAACCTAGCACTGGGAAACACTCACATTCACACACGCATTCATACACTATGGCCAATTTAGTTAATCCAATACACCTATACCGCTTGTGTTTGGACTGTGGGGGAAATCCACGCAAACACTGGGAGAACATGCAAACACACAGAAACGCCGACTGGCCCAGCCAGGACTCGAACCAGCGACCTTCTTCCTGTGAGGCGACAGTGCTAACCATTCAGCCACCATGCCTCCTGTTATTGTTTTCATTATTTTAATAACAATCATTCTTGGAGTGAATGGAGCAAACCACATCAACTGACCGTTCTGTCAACTGGCCCCAAAACACTTCACACGGGCACTTTGCCATCCTTAATGGCCGGCCCTGGTATTACAGTAATGAGAATCACCATTAGGAATAAACCTTAAAATAAAAGCCTGGTAATGAGAGCATGGAGCGATAATGAGCTTCTCTGTCACTGAAAATAAAGTCAATAACAGATCTAATCTGAAAACCAATGCTAATAATAAGCTCTTTTTGCACTATTTTTGAGGTAAAACGTGACTTATTGATAACGTGTTGATGAGATTCACAGTCAACAATCACCGCAAGCAGTCTGGTTTGTTTTCCTCCAGTTGTTTATACATCTATTAATTAATTTCGAGGCGTGTTTCTTGTTTATCTCTCATAGCTTTCACCAAACAAAAGCTTTATTGGTTGTGAATGCACATGAAAATGCACAGGTGGTTTCTTGATAGGGGAGATATTATTTCCGTAGCAACAAACAAAAAAGCTGCTGCTACTTGTTGCCGAATGCATCTGAAATAAAAATACATCTCCTTGGATAATGAAAACCTTTTTTTTTGGAAAAGAAGACGAGGCTTTAAAAGATGGCTAATAATGGTTTGATCATTTTATAGCCTGGCTGGGGGATATTCTGTAATTAACAGGGGCAGAGAAAATGAAATCAGGTTGTCAGGGTTGCAGAAGTTAATAATGTAAAAGCGCAATTTTCACCCTTCATTAATCTAGAGAGCACAATCGCTGGAGGTTATCGCCAGGACTTTTCTTTTTTTGTTGTTTTAAATGATTGTGGACAAGCTATTGTTTTGACACACAGCATCAGGGTGTTACTGAGTAAACAGGGTGTAGACTGAAAACAAACACAAGAGCTTTTCTTAAAGGAACAGTTCAGCCAAAAATGAGAGTTTTGTCGTTTACACACTTCCACTTGGTGTGCCATGTTTGGTTATAAGACAAATGCCAATGTCATTTGGAGTCACTGGTGTCAACTTAAAGGGACGCGTCCTGAAACGCTGTATTTTGAACATACTTTATGCAAAGCAGTGCCATGTGAAACTGGGAAAAACTGACACTGTGATAACTTGTTTTTCTGTGATGATATGTACATCAGTTGAACTCAAAATTATTAGCCCTCCTGTAACATTTGTTTTAATTTTTTGCCCCCATTGGTGTTTAATTGAGCAAGGAAATTTCCTATAATATTTTTTTCTCTGGAGAAAGTCTAATTCCTTTTAGTTTGGCTTAAATTGCCCCTTTAAGAAAGTGTTTTTGTATATATTTGCTACAGAACAGACCACTGTTTTCCAATGATTTGCATAATTAACCAAACTTTGTTAACCCAATTAGCCTAGTTAAGGCTTTTAATTGCATTTTAGGCTGAATACTTGTATCTTGCAAAATCACTAGAAAAATATTATGTACTGTCATCATTGCAAAGACAAAAGAAATGATTAGAAATAGTTATTAAATGTATTTTTTATCTTCTCTCTGAATCAAAGAATTAAAATTTCACAGGAGAGCTGTGATCATTTCCATTGTTTTTACTTCAATTATATATATATATAAAGTATGGGAAAAAAATCGGGGATAATTTATCTGAATCTTTGTTGGGAAGGAAATCCATAGGATGTTTACAAAATATAAAATGGACTTAATAATTTCAAAAACTTTATTTTTTACAAGTGCAAAACACAAACTCTAGTGCAGCATGTGTGCATGCATACTATAACATGTTTTTTATTAAATAAATTACACTTTTGATTTGTCCTAATGATTCAAATATCTTGATTACAAGCTCTTTTTTCCCCTGTATGGAATAGAGCAGCATAAACATTCTTCAAAACATCTCTGTTGGACATTTTCAGATGAATAACATTCTTAACAAACTTATCTCATGCAAGACAATGCAACCACTTTATTTTTAAAGTATGGCAGAACAAAAACCATTCCCTCACTATTAAGGAAAATCATTTCAAATTGGGTGGATGAAACCCAAAATTGGCCCGGCGCTATTGATCCTATGGGCGCCGTGGGACTCATGCTTGATGTTTTTTTATGTTGAAAGCAGTAAAGCGAATAACCATGGAAACAGGAGGGGGGTGTTTTCAAAGGGTGGTTTCTCCTTATGTAATATTCAGTACCAACGATGCCACCACGGAGGAGAAATCGGCCCTCACAGCCCAAAATTACAGCTAAAACTCTCAACACAAACCTAGCGTTTATAATGTAATTAGCTAAACATAGCGCCGAGAGCATCTATAAACAACGTCCATTTACACGCATCTGTCTGTCTGCAACAGATCCTGCGTATGGCTGTAAATACCTGCCTGGAAGAAACACTACCGCTTCCCTGGAAGGGCACAAATATTACACAGCTGACGGCAGACAAATCAATATCCTCAAGACGAGAGCCGTCCGCTTGTACTGGGCTTCACCACAACATGTTGCTCTGCCAAATTGCCCTGTTACCACGGGCATTGCCAGACAATAACATTTTCCATCAGACCAAATTGAGGAATTGAAGAGTGAATTTGTGGGCGAGAGCTCTGGCTGTCTGAATGTTTGCCAAGCTGAAATGATCTTTAGTTTTTTATCAATCTTCCCTTAAAACAAGCTAAACTATACTCTGGCCTCTCAGCTTGGGCTTAAAGGGAAGCAAAAGAGTGACGCTTTTTCTCCTTTTATAGCGCGAGCGATTTTTGAGATGAATATCAAAGGCGTTAGACAGACAACAGGCCATCTCCTTCCTGACGGAGATATTATGCAACGTGTGAATAATTCCTCTGCCATTTGATGTTTCTTTGATGGCTCTTGTTATTCCAGTTATTGGATTCGCGTAACATACGTGCAGGGGCAGGCTTCGAATTTTGCGCAATGATATCTCAGAGTTGAAGAATTTGGGCTGTTATTTATGGAGCAAGGCAAATAACTGTGATTGAATAACAGTAGAATGCAACGCAGAATATAAATGTGTTTAAACCTGCATGTTATGATGCAGCTAGCGACTCAAGTGTGCACTTCATGAGTTGTTTTTGTCTTGTGTTACAATTAACGTGACTAATCATCTATGAAAGAGATGTTTAACTTCAGACTTTAGGCAAAACTTGTTTAAGCCAAACAAAAGTTGTCCTAAATTGTTGGCAAAGTCTGACAAAATTGTTTTAAAGGGCTCCTATTTTACCCCTTTTACAAGATGTAATACAAGTCTTTGGTGTCTCCAGAATGCATCTGTAAATTTTCAGCTCAAAACACCTACCAGATTATTTATTACATAATGCATAAAGCAAAGTGAAGCTGTTTTTGTAGCCTCTGCCTTTAAATGCAAATGAGCTGGTTCACACTAAATATTTAGTGTGAAACAGCACAATTACTTAAAAATGTGCAAATATCTAAATATCTACAATTATCATTGGTTTTAGTATTTTGTTATAGTTTATAATAAATAAAAAAATAAACCATTCTTCAACGCAAACTGATAATAACAATACATTGTAATATTGAGATATCACAATATAACATTGTGATATTGAGCTTGTTTTATCCAAAAGCTTACTGTGTTAATTCCCTAATTCACACAAAAATGCTAATTTGTGTACTACATCGCAATAATGACATATTCAGCGTAAAATCAAATGTGAACTGGTGCATTGGGTTTGTTTAGCACAGAGAGAAGAGGACACGCTTGTGAATCTTTCATAATTGAAGATCAAGACAAACACAGCAATGCTTGTTGCACATATTTGACCTACAAAAACAAGTCAAATTATAGCCAAAACAGCATCCTAATAATCTTCCACTATACACAACAGCAGGTACAACAGTGTGTTCAGACAGCAGTTTGTTGAATGTGCCCTCATGAACATTTATTATAGGACAAATTGATGCCATTTATGAATGTATATTTACATTACATTTCAATATTCAAATAACTTAATAATAATAAAAATAAATAACACAATAAATAACAGTTTGTCTCGCTTATCAATAGCACTTTTCACCCTTTTTTAAGAATGTTTGACCTCAAACACTGATTATGAAAAGGATTTGTGGAGTATACGTGTAATACATCAAAGGAACGCTGAGCTTCGAGTCGAATCTCTTTGAACAAACTGCGTCCTTCATCTGCCGTCATATCAAATCATTTCCTCTGATTGACTCTCTCAGACGGAGATGGAGGAGCATTAATTCTCCAACGTCTGCTTTTTATCTTTGAGGGTCCCGTTGAGCACGTCGAGTGTGTGAACATGTGTTTGGTCTGTCTGAGCAACTGTTTTAACCTCTTTCGCTATTTTATTACCATTGTCTAGTCATGCATCTTAAAGCAGACCTTTAAACAACCAGAAATGCTTATTACCTAAAATCAGATCATTATCCATTTCAATCAGGTTCTGCAAATTTCCATGATTGATTCTCATTTAAATGAATAATCAATTAATTGATTAATCATTACTTGTGCAAATGGGCTCAAAATGCAGGCATAAACAGCAAATAAAAGGTTTGATTGTAAAAAGAATTGATGATTGATCATTTAAGGCAAAACACTACAGGTGAATGAGATAAAGATTAAAATATTGGTGTTTAAATATGCAAATGAGGCTTTTTTAGTTAAATATACTGAAACCTGAACATTGCATCAAGTCAGGTTAAAAATATAGATTCAAACCCGGTTTTCATTACAGAGGGAATTTAGGGATTCTTTTAGAACTTCATAATTAAGAGAGAAAAATTAGTATAATAAAAATAGTACAAACTACCAGGCAAATTATACATGAACAAATCCCACTGTAGAAAAACTTCAGAACATAAATATGAAAACTGTGAATTTAAGACTGATAAAGATGTCTCAGAGGGGAAAAAATGCATTGTGAGAAAAGAGCCTTTTAAAATATGTAGTGTAATTGAAATCTACCGTGATAATATAATATAATATAAATTGATAATATGTGATAAAATAAACACTTATGAGTGAAAAACTGAAAAAATACATTTTATGAAAAGCCAAAATCTCAAAATCTCAAAACAGATTTGCCTGCAGTGTCTCACCTTAACAAAATCACTTAATGATTAAACGAAATGACTAATATACAATGTGTCAACAGCACTGTCGCAGTTGTACACACTGGCAACGTTTCATGTGTGCGTCAATGTGTGCCAACAGTGTATGTTACAGTAAGTGTGTTATTTTCTTCTCAAAAGTGAATATCAAAAAATATATTTAAAAAATCTGGATAATGTGAAAAGGCAGGTGTTTACTCCAGAACACAGGTCTCAAACTCGATTCCTGGAGGGCCGCAACTCTGCAGTTTTGCTCCAACGCTAATCAAACACAGCTGATCCTGCTAACCAAAGGTGTTCAAGACTAGTGGGCTGCGTCCGAAACCACCTACTACTCAGTAGGTACTGCATTTGAATTTAAACGTACGACTCAGTTGTTGGAAAAGTTCTATACAGTATGAATGGAACTCGGAAGTACTACATCTGCCATTTTGTCATGATCACGTGACCTACCCGCGTGAGTGGCATCGCTTTACTCCCATTCATGATTTCTGGGATAGCACAGCGTACATAGGATGCACACTTCAGAATCTTGCCAGAAGTAATAGTTCATCCAGGTACTTCTCGCATTCTGTTTTTCAAATTCTATGAATTCAGACATTCTACTGCGCTCGCATACTGTTTTAGCGTACTATATAGTGTAATGAAAGTTTGCGATTTCGGACGCACCATTAGAGACTATTAAGCAGGTGTGAGTTGGAGGTGGTTGGAGCTAAACTATGCAGAGCTGCGGCCCTCCAGGAATTGAGTTTGAGACCATTGCTCCAGAATGCCTATGATGTGTTAAAGGCCCATGTCATTTAGTGAGGGTGTAATGATATATAATAGGGGTGTCACAATTAATTGTTTCTTCGGTGCACCACGATGCAGACGCAGACAATTCGGTATCGGTTCAGTAATAGATCATCACCAAGTTTTTATGCATTGATGTCATTTATCTCATATAAGCTATATTGCGGTAACGCTAGTTTACTATGGCAAGGGAGGTGAGCGCGAGTAATTAAAACCCTCCAACTACTTAAAAAAAACCAGAAATTGTGCACACGTTTCCTCTCCTCTCTGTCACAGCAAAACTTGTGGATCCAGATACGAGCATGTCTGCAGAGCTAGTTTTCTCCACCGCGTCTATCATGGATCTGCTGTGATCGCCGCGGCCGTTTATCAGTGTTGGTGAACAGCGCCACAGCCAATCGCAGCCCTTTCTTTTAAGCACGTGACCAATCATAGGCGCTTAACAACTCGCTCGACAATGCTCAAAAAGCAAGCAGGATAATATTTACATTTGTTTATTTGTTATAAATGCTCATGTTGCTCTGTGCATGTACATTAGTTTTGTTTAATACTTTCAAAAAGAGTGTTTTCTTTGAGCAGGTCAAATTAAAGGTACCATACTTATATCTGACTGCTTGTATTAAACGACAAGATTGTATTACAAATACACAGAAAATGTATTTATAAATTATAAATTTCATTACAAGAATTCTTGTGCTGTGAAGTAAAATATAAAATTGTGTATGGAAAGCATCGTCAATGCACCGTGATGGACTGAGATATCGAATTGAACCGAATCAATGGCATGATAATTGTAACCGAACCGATCCGTGAGACCAGTGTAGGTTCACACCCCGCAATCTAAAAATGAGACGTTGTGTCAGAAGAAGTCGTCAATTCCTTCTTCGTTTGCTACGTTGCATAATGACATATTTGTGGGCATTTGGGTTTGTTTACCAGAGAGAAAGCGCGCTTGCGAATACGTCAATATGGGTTGAGACACTTAAAGTGCATACTTCAGTGTACATACATAGAGACATTTGCCAAGGCTAAAAGGTTTTTTTAAAGTCCACCACCATAAGTCTATGCAAATTTGTCATTTTAACCAACAGTAGGTCACGTTCATGAGCTAAATAATATGCCAACCTATTTTAGATAAATAACATGAATCTAATAATGCCGTCTACAACAGACATAACACAACACAAAACAACAATCCCACACAGTAAACTGGTGCCCAGTTCTGTTTCTTCAATTCATTTTGTTTTCTCCAAAAAACAATCTTTTTTCCCTCCAATCTGCTGTAAGCTTTGAATGTAAGCCACATGATACTCAAAACCATGCACATTATTGACATCCATGCTTAATCTATTAATAAAATGTATCTATTAAAAGTATTTTTCGTCAATTAATCAATCGTCGATTAATCGTTTGACATCCATGATCTCAAATGATTCAGTTAACTGTATAATTTCAGTTAGTGGCAACAAATGAAGTACCATTTTTCAGGGTCATGAAAAAGTATTGTATAAAAAATTTTAATATACATTTATAATTCAGTGTCTGCAAAAATATTTAATCTGAAATTGCACAATTACTTTTATTATGTAAGTAAATATCTTAATTTGCATATTTAACATTGGTTTGACTATCGTTATCGTTGTCAATAATTAAAATAAAGCATTCTCTAAAGCAAACAATATTAACAAGGATAGATCAATATATATATATATATATATCAATATAGATCGATATATCAGCCTGATCTCATGAGGAAATGTAAGTATTTTACAAGTTCTTTACAAGTTCAGTCGTACGAAAATGTATGATTTTTAACCCCAACCCCACCCCGAAACCCAACCGTCAGTGGGGGATGAGCAAACTGTACGAAAATGTAAATTCCTTTCCTTGTGTCGAATAATGACTCAAACTGACGAATTTGGGTTTGTTTACTACAGAGAGCCAGGACCCCTTGTGAATCTTTCATAATTAAAAATTAAGACAAACAGAGCAATGCTCGTTGCACATATCTGACCTAGAAAGACAAGCTAAATTATAGCCAAAACATTTTTTTCCAAACTAAAAAGCAGCATCTTAATAGTCATCCACTATACACAAAAGCAGGTACAACATAGTGTTCTGAGGGCAGCTTGTTGAATGTGCCCTCATGAACTCTTAGTAGGACAGATTGCAACATTATTTTAACATATTATTGCTTGTAAACATGCATTTTTATATAATGCTTCTGTATATGTAAACTGGAAGCATATGGAACTGTAGGGCTGGATTCAACAGAGACTTTCATCAACAGATGGAGTTCATGGTGCAAAGCATTAAAGCTACATCTAATCAGCACAAACTGCTCACTTATTAAAAATCTTTAACTGCCATCAGCAGCTTCAGAATTCTGTCTCATTACTGATGCATAATATGCGCATGCAAATTCGTGCATCAAGGATTCGTATGGATGAATAGGAGAAAGTGTGCTTTTTTTAATGATGTGACTTCGTTTTGAAGATAATGAAAACTGCATGCTTCAGTATACAATATTTTTAGAGGGTTAAAAAAACATTACATATCAAATTACCCAGTTATATGTACAGTCCACATTTGTGTATTTTTGATATTATAGTTAATATTAGATAAAATAAAGCATTTTACAAAGCAAAATGATAAAATGTTACTAGAATTAATTGAAATGTATTTATATTAATACATTTTCTCACATAATTTGCAAATCAAAAAGAATCTATAGTATAAATTTTCAAATTACAATTTTTTAAATTTTTAGATTTTTTGATGTGATTAATTTTTAAAGGTAAAAATGCTTTAATTCAGTCCATTTCTATAGGTGATGAAAAAGAATGCATAAAAAGACTCCATTATGTGACGTCTGCAAGAATATTACTTTTTGCAATTACGTACATATGCACAGGTAATTTGGTATTTTTATATCATTGTCAAGATGAAATAAAAAAGAAAACATTGTCTAAAGAAAAGATAATATATGAATTACTATATTCAGAGAGTCAGCACTTTTGTTTAAATGGCGTGACATTAATATTTAAAGGAAAAACTAATTCATGCAGTCCATTTATAGGTGATGAAAACTGCATGTGTAAAAATGGCAACATAAGCATACTGTCATAACTCTGTCATAACTCTCTAAAATAAATAAATTAAAATTTTGTTATTAGCAAATTATGTTTGCAAATATCAAAAGGTCTAAAAACACAAACTGACAATCTGTAACTTGTTAAATATTTATAATTAGACAATCAACGTTATTTTTTAATGGCGTGTCAAATTAAATTTTGGTAACACAAAGCTTAAAAGTAAAGGTAAGAATGTTTCCATGCAATCAGTTAGTGGGTCACTAGATAGATAGATAGATAGATAGATAGATAGATAGATAGATAGATAGATAGATAGATAGATCGATAGATCGATAGATCGATAGATAGATCGATAGATAGATGTTTATTCCTGTCTTCACAAGTGTATTAAGCTACATCTCTACACACTTTAACAACATTTGGAAATGATGAAATATGCAGTTTCATTGTTAAATTTCCTACTTTTTATATTATATTCAAAATTAAAATAAAGCATTCTTCAAAGCAAACTGACACAAACAACTGGTTTAATGCCATTTAGACAGTCAACACTTTCATTTAAACAATTCCACAACACAATTACACCATGACTACTGTGAAAACACCATGAAAAAGTATGTCATCAGAATACAAAATAACAAGCAGAACTGTACCTTAAACTCATCTCCAGCATGTCAGAATATTCCTGTGTTCATAAGCGACAAAAGAGAATTAAAAGGACAGACAGACGGAGAGAGAGGGAGAGAGAGAGAGAGAGAGAGAGAGAGAGAGAGAGAGAGAGAGTTTATGAGGAGGAGAGTGAGAGAAAAGTGCATGTGGGATGAAGGAAAGAGTGAAACAGACGGAGCTCCAGAGACACAGACAGAAGGAGAGAAGGGAAATTGAACCGAGGGACGAGGACGAGCACGAGCGCGCGCGAGACAGGATATGCGCGTGCACGCACTACTGTAAAACGGGACGCTGCCTGTTTGCGCGCGTGGATGTAAAGTGTGAAAAAAACGAAAATGTGCGAGCGCGCATAATATTACGCGAAAGTAAACAAGTGAGTGTCGTAAAGTGAAATCTCATACCGCCGTTGAGATAAAGGAGAGGGTGATAGCATCATAACGGGAAAGAGGAGGAAGAAGAGACGGAGAGCAACAGGTTGACGAGTAGTTTCCCTAGAAACAGCGGGAGTGCGCGCGGGAAACAGCTGTCCTGTGGTTTCGTGTTCGCTCTCTGACTGACACTGTGCATTAAACCAAACGACAACATAACGCCGTTATTATCAACGCAGATCACTATGATAGACGGTGGCTGGATTCAGAAGCGATTGCATAATACTATTCTCGATTTCTTATTTAATACAAAGCAGAAAAGGCGCGCCATTATTAAATTGAACGTACGAGACTTCCGGTGCCATGCTGTTAGACATTGCTAAATAGTATTTCTTATTATAGTGTTTTGATTTTTTACAGCAATCATAAACATACTAGTTTATAGAACAAAATAGGCCTAGTTTTCCGTTATGATCCGTCTTGAACATTTACATATCCTTAATTGAGCCACTGCTTTATTAAAGTAAAATGTAACTGGCTAAACTATGGTAAAACACTATGGTGTTTACCATGGTTTAACTGCAATAACCATTGTTTATTTATATGAGAGTAGACTAAGTTTAATTCATAATATACAGTATCATAATATTGACTGTGCAATAAAAGTTAAATCTTCATTCTTTTGCATCATGGAAAGTTCATATTAAAAATATACTCCTAACTTTTTTATTTCACACTGCGCATTGTGTGACATTTCACACTATATACTTTCAATTAAGAAGCCTTTCATTGTTATAGGATATGCACGCTCGTAGTGTTTACACATTAGGAAATATAAAATCGCTGTTTTGAATTGGTGCTGTAATGTACACTTGCAATTAGTCATGAAATTATGTAGTATGTATATATAAATCATGTAACTGCTCCTTTTTCTGTTGCAGCATTCAGCTTCACTTATTAAATAGGAAGCATTCTAGAAGTATAGTAATGAGTGGTTTATTGCGCCACCACTCACAATCTTGTTCTATAGACATTGTTGTCAATAGTGTTCTGGTGTGACACAAGCTGCATTGTCATCGAAATCATTACAGATAATATAAAGCGTGTAGTCAACTCTGTCAAACTGTGTCAAATTATGTTAGCATTCTTGTTTCTCGCATCACTTTTGTTGTGGCTGCAGTGTGAGATGAAGGCCAGGGAGAGAGAGAGTGTGTGTGTGTGTGTGTGTGTGTTCCAGCTTCATTGTCTATGATATCTATTATTGAGATGGGCCCCCTCGTCAGTAACAGGATACGACTGGACAAACACCGCTAACAGAGCATTCCAATTAACTAGCGCTGCTGCATGAGCCGCCACTTATTCTGTGCTACACCAAACACAAACAACAGATTATAAAGTACTGAAGGTAAAGCAGATGAAAGGAGAAGAGGTACGTATCATGCATAACATTACACACAGGTCTACAATACCACAGCAGTTTGAGGTAAAAAAAAAAAAAAAAAGAAAATAGCATAATACATGTTTACAGGTGGGATGCTAGCATGAATGTGAATCTCAAGTTAAATTAGCTTCAAACCAGCAGTGATATTTCAACATGTCTGCATCTGCCACAACATGTTGGGTCTGACATATCTAGTGTTGAGAATGAGAAAATTATCTGTGAGATTATTTTCAAGACAACCAGTCAAATACTCAATTATAGCTCAATTAATAGTTTCTTTCGCTCTGAAATGCAGCTGGACACACTTGACCCCTACTGAAGAAATCAGGATGACACATGAATTGCATGCACTGTATTTCAAGGAAGCAGGTGAGCTGAGTTTGTTAGTGTATCATAGACATGCCAACACAACAAAACCTCCCCAAATCCACCTACGCATGCCCTCAGGAGGGCAGTGAAGGACCTTTGGTAGGGAAGGGATTGAGAGTTTGGGCTCAAACACATTAAAAACAAGCCCATATATGCTCGGTGTAGTGTGGATACTTCCATGACTGTTACCCGTCTAGTCTACATTCACACCTCAGATGCTGTCAGAACTGAGAGAAAACAGGAAAGTTAATCAACACCAGCTAATGAGTCTTCACTTCCCGCTTGGTGTTCTCGATATTTTTGCAGCTTACTATAAAAGGGTGATGAAAAATTATCTCATAGAACCTGCCAAAAACATATCTGGGGTCTAATTTAAATGAGAGATTGCACTGTGGCATTATTTTTTGTGACCATCAATAACTTTTATAATATTTTTCCTTTGATTCACAAGATGGGTTTGCTTTATCTACAGTTAATAGGCTTTCATTTACCCCAAAGTCAACAGAGCGCAACAGTTGTTGCTCTGAGGTTATTAATAGGTATTCTTATTCTCATAAATAAATAAACCTTTAGCCCCACCCACTCCCATGAAGCACCACAAATGGCTTGAGTCAGTCTCCCTACACTTATATGTACATAAATACATACATACACAAAAATAAATTAGAAATATATTGTGTCTATTGATAGAGCCAACAACTTAAAATAATTATTTTAAAGATTTTCTTTCATCGTTTTGTCATTGTCTGATTTTTTAAACATACTTTCTTTGTTTGGTTGTTTAAATGAAAGTTGAGTTTGATTGAACAACAATTTGTACACACCTCTGCGTGCAAGATGAGTCATCATTTAGGCCACCAATGATAAGAGCATACATTTAAAATAATAATAATAATAATAATTAAAAAAGCCATACAAAAGTAAATGCCACCAATCCGCAATAATCCTAATATTAAATATTAGTCTGTAAAAGTATTTTATGATTAAAACTATCGAGAGTACCTCTAAAGACTCCTTAACATCAGATTAAATTGAACAATACGAATAAATCAAGGTAGTATTAGTCTTTTGTCTTACTTATTTAACTGAGAAACATAAAAATATTACAAGCAGTTGAAATTTAATGAGGATAATCACTGGAAACAATCAAAATTAATGACCTGCATGCACTGCCGTAACGAGAATCTGAGTGTAAATCATGCCATAATTGTCATAGAGATAGTGTCATTTCTTCAAGCAAAATGCTTTGGATTTATGTTTTCATGGGATTCTCCAAAACAGTAAAACTTGCACCTGTTAAGTTAGCAGGAAACACTGGTCTCCCTATCAAAAATAAAACAGAATGGATAACAGCAAGACAAAAAAGAAAGAGGAACTGCAAACTCATGTTACTGCGGGGAGGGCCAGACTGGTGTCCATTTCCCTTTAATATTGTAGGGAGGTAATAAAGAGGAGAGAACTGAAACCAGCCCAGCTGACAGTGAGGCCAGATAGGAGCGGCCATATGATCCCATCAAACCGAGCATGGCTTTTACCTGAGCTGCAGCGTCTGTGGGGGGAGAACGCAGAAACCAGAACGCTGAGCTGATCTGTCAACCCTGCTTTATAAACTGACCCTGACGCTGGAGCATGTCAACATCAATTCACTGAAACTTGATAACCAGCACTCGCAAACACATACAGCTTATATATGTTGAACAGAGACATGCACCACACATAAGCGACTGATTTGTTTCTTAATTATTTTAGAGATTATCTAAAACTTGTGGCTTTATTTGGATTCTCGCAACATGTTGCGTCGCTGTAAAGCTGAACTGAAAGTTGCATTTCCTCTGATACTGCTGAATGCCCCAAAAAATAATTGATGTGCTTTTGTGTGGTTTCAGTCTCTTTTAGGAAAAACATGATGTTTATTTTGCTTAATCATCCTTTAAACTGGAGGTGTGTTTGGTCCAGCCATTAAGCAAAACCTCCTAACGACACCCTATTAACATCTAATATTAACATACCTTTTAGCTGACATACGAGCAATTTGCTGATGGATCGACTGATTTACGCAACTTTAAAACGCTACAGTGTCCATGTATCTGTGTTTGCACTTTTGTCAACAGCGGTGAATTGATGACCTTCATGGCCAATCTCAGTAATTTCTGTTGAAACACAATGGCCAATCAGCTGTTTTTGAGAAAGTGCTCGACAGCGCTTAAAATGGAAGTTTTTTAAATTTCAGTATCAATTGGTATTGACTGAATACTTTTGACAACACTACGGTTCAGTTTAATACAGCACAGTATTCAATATGGATCACCCTAATCAGGTTTGGGTTTCCAATGCCAATAGCACCCTTACTTGGTAGGTGTATGCCAGGTAGTTGTAATGAACATCATTCTCACTCAGAAAAGAAAGCTGCACAGGCCATTCACATATCACGTTTTTTGTGCACTTAAGTTCATTTCTACCAAATGTAAACATGCAAATGGCATCCCTTGAGCCTGGTAAACAACAATAGAGGACACACTAAAGAATCTTGCTCCTTAGCATGTGGCTGTTTGATACTGGGTCCACCATAGTTCATTGCTTCACACTGTCATTGTAATATTACCGCTATGCATTTACAAATAGCGCTTTCTATATTGCCATTCCACGCACAAGTGAAGATTTTCTGTAAACCAATCAGTGTTCAGCAGCAGGTGTAGCTCCACTAATTACCATACTATATTGCTTGGTACGCGCACAAAAGGGTCCAAAAAAAGTGGTATAGTGCATTAAGCTATTTTGGAAGTGAAAACAGAAATAACTGTGTACCAATGACTGGAAACAAGCCATAAAACGATATCATTATGCGAGGACACTGTGTTGGATTATAACACAGATTTAAATTAAAAACCTAGTTCACTCATATGCTGTGCATCATGAATTTGTTGATTTAGTCGTCCATTAGCACTCCTGCGAAAATGATATACGAACTGTAACAAAATATGAGTCTCTATGAAATTCAAACACAAGTGGTCATAGTAGACACATCTGAATGCATATTAATATCAGGTCCAATCAGGAAAGTGTGACCACTAATAATCTGATCATAAAAAACAATTATTTGTGAAACTTATTTCGGTTTGTAATGTCAAATTTTGCATGGTAAAGTAGATGTATGTAAACATCAAACGAAAAATATATTTTATATATAT
>CAIGQW010005633.1:1112871-1134474 GCA_903798125.1 Danio choprae | reverse complement strand
ATCTTTTAAATTGTAAAAAACTAAATTCAAACAGTACTAAACATCTACGTACTAATACCAGCTAGCTAAAAATAATAATTCCAAAACACATGTGACATTACAAGTCAAACAAATCACTAAAAGTCAAGGGACTTTGGCCAGCAAAGCAAATCTCCCAGGACAGGAGAGAAACATGGGGCAAAGCGTCGTGGGAGCCTGGGCCATCCGGGACACTGCATAGTTCTCATTCCTCACAGATGAGAAGTGAGGTGAGGAAGAAGGGGGGAGACCTTTGGGTGAAACACAGGAGTAGAGTAGAACAATAGCCCTCTCTGCCCGTCTCCAAAGCCCCGCTAGCCAAAACACAGGCCGCCGGAGGAGACAAGAATGCCAACAGAACGCTAACAATGCTCAGCAGTCAAAATACTGAACGGTAGCATGGAGGAACATGAGGGACAGACACACTCAGCAGGTTAAAAGTGGAGGCTGAAGTCTGTTTTAAAATGATATGCATCATGAAATTAAACTTGAATTGAATGAAGATTATTTAAAAGTTGGTGTTACATGCACAAGAAGGTATACTGTATGTACTGTAATGTATGTAGTGTAAATTTCAGTTGCTGCATACATCTTGAATTTTTGTTCAATAATTACACCTGGTTTGCACTACAATGGCCCAGCCTGTTGGCTCAGAGTCCAAAACAAATGAAAGAAATTGCTTGTGAACACAACAGCAACTGACATCAACATTGAGAAGTGCTTAAAAGGCAATTAAAATCCAAACTACTTTATATTTTGCATATGCAAGTGTATGCGCACAGCTTTTTAAAGTATCCTCCATTTGATATGTGCATAACACGGACAATTAGTGAATCAATCTTATCCAATATTATTTCAAAAGTCCTAAGTGATACAAATGTCTTTTTACTCACTTAAATTAGTCTTTTTTTCTATTATTCTCCTCTCACACACACACAAACCTCAGGTGTCTATTGTTTTGGCCATTTTCAATAATATGATGTTGATTATTTAATATAGTATACATTAAAAGTCAATACGTACAACTATTTATATAAGCTGTCGTGTTTACATCAAAACTGAAGTGTTAGCATATGACATCACAATTGTTATAGACCCTTTTCACATTTCCGAGTTTCTCAGTAGCGGAAAGCGTCATAGTTGGGTAAACTTAGAGCGCAGTGAATCGGAGAGTACAACAAATATTTTTTACAATCCCATTTGCTGAAATAATAAAAGACAAATGCCACGATAGTGTTATCAAGACTCTCAGAAAAAGGAAAAAAATAGTGTGAGACTGATACGAAAGCCAGTGGAGAGAATAATGTCCAATTTACTCTTAGCCCCATAGACGCTGCATTAGAAACACCTCGCATAAGCGGTAATTAGTTTTTTGTAATTTGATGCAAAGATGATGTAATACAATCATAAATGCATATAAATGTTCATCGTTTTTAAAAAAAATCATAATATAAATTTTTTCAAGGATTTAAGATTATGATGACCCTTAAACACATCATAACTGTCTTGTGAAAAGGGTTCATTATGGCCCATTAATTAGCCTTTACACCAAACAAAAAAAATGCACTGCAGGTTTGCCGTCTGTCGATTTAAATGAAACTCCAAAAAATGTAAAATAATAATCTAGTGAATTTTGAAATACTTCCACAACTGGGCCACAGAAGGCCTGCGCATTCATAACTGCTGACATAGAGGAATGACATCTGCTGAAGTGGCAAAAAAAACAAATGCAGGCAAATTTACTGAACAGGATCAATGATGAAGTAGCAGTGAGAATGTTTCCATTATATCTTCAAGATCTGACTTTGCAACTATTACAAAATAATACAAATGCAGATGGGACTGGGGTAATGGAAAATGATTTTACTGTATCAATTTTTTTGTGTAGAAACGATGGAATATGAAGCGTTAAGGAAATAACAGGATTTTCGAGTCATATGATTGTGGCATTCTTCACAGAATTAACTCAACAGAAACTGAAACGCTCATGAGAAATTAGGTGACGGAGAGGGAAAGGTCTCTTGGTCGTTGAAAATATAACTAAATGTTTATATTTTCTATGGAAAATCAGATTAGAGTTAATATCTTAGCAGTGCTAATAAACATTAATAAGTGTGACTGTACGGTTATAATCAAATCATTTTTGTTCATTTAGAAATGCAATTACATATTATTGAGCACGACTTAACATTTGAGAATGAGAACCAACATCGAGTCTAGCCCATAGAACTGTATGGTAAAAAAATAAAGATATTTACAAACAGATAGAGGACAGCCTCACCACAGCAATTTTGTAGTTTCTTTATCAATCCCTTTAGCACTACCAACTCTTCAAATTTGCACCCAAGTTTATGCAAATAATATTGAACTTATTGAATATTGAAGATATTACTTTCCTCTGCTTCCATGGCTCTAAATGATTACACAATGCACAAATATATATATATATATAATAATTCATTTTCTTTTATGAACTTTTATGGATCATCTTCACACCATGCCAATTAAAAAAAACTAAGTTTAAGTCTTCGTTAATTAATCCATAATTGGTGCTTGCAGTTATACATTATTTTTTTAATATAAATTTCTTCAGCATATTGGTCACTAACTTGGCAGACAACGAAGGAATTTAACACTAAACAATTAAGCAATAGCATTTGTAATGTATATTGGAATTTTTATATTTGGAATTTTTATTAATATATTATATGATGCAGGCTTCTATCAATCCATGATTGTTTTTCAATCTTACCAGTCCATTCACTCAAGAAATTTCCCAGTAATGTTGTGTCAATTGCTTCTCTTTTTTGTCAGAAAAAATTCAATAGTGTCAGCAAAGTGTTTTTGGAAGGATATTTGAAAGACTTCCACTGACAGCATCTCTTGCTTAATGGCATGTTCTCTTGGCAAAAGTGAAAAAAAAGGGCAGTAGCTTTCGAGTGCTGCCAAAAATGGAGAAAAAACTAGACATTTGGGATTTTCCCACCATCATTCAACAGAGCACAGCGTTAGGAAAAAATGAGCGCCATCCCCTGCTTTGAGTTGTTGTTTTTTTTAATAAGCCGAGTCATGTTTTGGCAATGCTTTCTTTTTTCATACTAGATGCTCATGAATAATGGGTATGTTGGCATAATAACAGAACACAGAAGTATATGACAGTTTATGCGAGTTCTCCAAGCTCAAAGCGTCAGATGAAGGCTTAGTCAATTGGGCGAACCTGTTTGAGGCTTCAGACATGATGCTCTGGTTAACCGAATGGCATCTGTTGTGCCCGAGTTTGGCAGACGGGCAGGGATTTGCGCTGGGGGAGACGGGGGTGTGTCTGGCGTGGCCAAACCCCTCTAAATCCACTCCCTGTAATTTACTTTGGGCTGTGTTTGCCACATGCCTCACTCCTGATTCATTCCCAAGCATCTCTCCATTTGGAAGATGATACATACTATGCATATTGTTTCTGCAGTACGCAATGTAATGTATTTAACCCTTGTGTACTGTTTGGGATGTTTTCATCCACTCTGGGGTAACTTTGAGTCTTAATTTGGCCACAACTTTCTGTGTGTTTAAGCAAATGGAATGATGTTTGGTGACAAATCTTGTTTTGACACTTATTTTGGGAAAATGCTTTGAAAAAAAATTAAAAAAAATAAACTCAATACACTGGGCAAATTTACTACCCTTTCATTATGTTTGTGGCTGTTTTTGCCTTATTGACTTCCATTATAATGATATTTTTTGATTGCAAAGCCAAGACTGCATATAATCATGCATTCTTGATTCTTGGTAGTTTTCCCTGTTAGGACGAGATCAAATTAGCCATTCTTACTGTTGGCAAAAACAGCCACCAATGAATAGGTAGTAAATTTGAACGAGGGTTAATATCACCAATGTTGACCAGAAACTTTATATCAGCATATTTATTTCAACACATCATGACAGATGTGATCTTTGCAAACTTTTTTTTCCCAAAAAGCCTGTAACTTTCTGTAAACAATTATCTTCAAAATAATTACATGAATATTGCACTCTTCTTAGTTTTAAACCAGCAGTAAATATATTATATTTACTATTATATTTTTCCTCAGGGGAAAGTCGTATTTCTTTTAGTTTGGTTGGAACAATTAAAAAAAAAAACGTTAAACCCTTTTTCTAAGATCAATATTATTAGTCCCTTTAAGATTTTTCTCTGATTGCTACAGAATAAATGACTGTTGATTTACAATGACTTGCCTAATTAACCTAATTTGCCAGGTTATCTTAAGTAACCTACTTAAGTAATTTATGCCTTTAAATTGCCCTTTAATCTGAATACTAGTATCTTGCAAAAATAACTAGGCGCAGTGGGTAGGGCTGTCGCCTCACAGCAAGAAGGTCGCTGATTCGAGCCCCGGCTAGGTCAGTTGGCATTTCTGTGTGGAGTTTGCATGTTTTCCCCGTGTTCGCATGGGTTCAGCACACCAAAGACATGTGCTGTAGGTGAATTAGGTAAGCTGTGTAAGTCCTGGTCCTCCAGGTTGGGGGTTGAGCATTGGGCTAACAAAATGATGTTACGAAACACCAATATGGTGCGGCTAAATATCAACTTCGATATAAATGGCCCTGGGAGTAAATATATTTAAAAATGTATTGAAAAAAATATTTTTCTGTAAAAGAGCACTTGTGAAATATTTGGAAAAGGGTTAATAATTTGGCCTTTAGAAATATTAAGAAAACAATTGTGTGTATATATAGTTAAAGTACACACTGCTCAGTATTCAGCATGCCAGTACTGCTTTGTATTGTAAAGCATTCATTTGTTTTTTATGTTTTTATGATTAATACAGAAAAAACTTCTTGTGCTCGTGTTTCATAAATAAGACCTATAGCCTTTAGCCAAAATAACACCAGCAGGCTATGATGGCCTGATTAAGTCTTTCACCACCAGCACAAACACCATTCATCTGAACACAGTACAGACAGAAGTAGAAGCTGCTCTCTATGTGCTTGTGAGTGGCTTTTAACTGATGAACGAACCACTAAATAAATACACTTATGTTGCAAACCTGTGTAATTTGGACTGCAGAGAGGTGTTAATGCCTTAAACCATCGGCATGCTATGAAAACCCCATACTTTCATAAGCACTCCCAACATTAACACTGAATGAAAACAGCACTGACAGTTTTCAACGCAATTTATTTAGCTCATAAGATATTAAACAGCCCTCATAAAGGCAAAGCGCTCAAGCAAATACATCAGCTGTTTGGATAATATAAAGTGCTTTACCTTTCACCTGAATCTACAAAGGCTGGATATGTAGTCATGTGATTGATGTTTCATTTTCCTAAACAAAAACGTAGATGGGCAGGACCATCATTGGTGCAACACACCACACAGGCTTTACATACAAGAGGAAGATGATGAATGGCAGAAAGCCTGAGGATTTTGGTAGACACCAACAACACCTCTTGTTTTAATCCTCAGGATGGATAGAATAAAGGATTCATAACACCTGAACTCAGCAGAGGTGGAACACGAATGGTAACAGTGGCATCAGTTTTACTTTATCAACTCAAGCTTTAGTCTGTGACATCAACAACACAATCATTTCCAGTTGGTTATGAGCAAATCTGTTACAAACTTACACAGTTTTGTGCTGGAAATAATATTGTAAGACTCGCAGTTCATAATTGCTTTGTTTTTAGCTAGGTTTACATCCTAATGTGAAGTGAATCTTTTTCCAATTAATGCTTCAAGCTTAAATCAAATTAAGTAAGTAAAAACCCCATAGCAAATTAAATGCCTTTCAATTAGAGTGGGTAACAGTAGTATTGGTAACCTAGTAACCAACAGTAAACAAGGCAAGCACAATGGAGTCACATCGGTGTGATGTTCGCTACGTCAGTTTATTTATTCAATTATTTCCATCTCCCGTTATTCGCATTAACACTTTTTCGCACAAGTCCAAAAACAATTTGGCATTTTCATCCCTTGTTTTCTCATGCGATACCTTAACACTGCAAAAACGCTCTCCTTACTTAGAGTTATATAAAGTTATAAATATAAATTTTATAATATCTAAAAATTCTTAAGTCGATAAATAATTTCTAGACAAGCAAAAAATATTGTCATGATTTCAAAAATAATAGCTCAGTTACGTTTTTCCTTAAAACAAGCAAAATAATCTTGTTTTCACTTTAAAATAAGATGATTATGTTACTTGTTCTACGGAAAAACCCATAAAATTTTGACATTATTTCTGAAAACAAGATCATATTTTTTTACTTGTCTAAAAAAATGCTTCTTGATTTAAGAAACAAGACAAAAATAATGGAAACCCAATTAAACCAATTATTGAAACACTGCACACCTTTCACATTCGCAATTAGCTAAATGGCCTACTACATGAAAGTTAATATCTGAAAAAAACATAATGAGGGAAAGTTTACATTTACTTCCATCGCTACAAACCCTGTGTGACAAGATTTTTTTTACTAAGATGTTTTGAATAAAGTTTATGCTGCCCTTATACATAAATGTACAGTTCATGACTAGTGACTGTCAAGCTCTAATGAATAGAATTTTTACAATAATACGGATATGGATTTATGAGGAATTATCCAAATCAGTCAGACAAGCATATCTGAGCAAGAACAATAAATAAAAGAAATAAATGAGTTTTTGAAGATGTAAATCAAAGATTATTTGGAGTATTTCAGTCTTTCTACTTAATGTTTAAATGGGCAATTCACTGTTTTTAAACATTCTTTTCCAGTAACTGTGCATCCATTTCCTTTCATGAATGAGGTGGTCTTTGTTTGTGCGATGATCAGTGTGTGTTTGCAAATAAAAGAAAAAAAGAAAATCTGTTTACCATAGCTCAATTCAAAAGGATTAATTTTTACAATGTCATTGTAAACTTTTTGAAGCATTTTAGTCGTGTACAACCCCAAATCCGAAAAAGTTGGCACAATATGGAAAAATCCTGAAAAAAGATTACTGGCTGCAGAGGAAAAGGATACAGGTACTAGACTGGCCTGTCTGCAGTCCTGACCTGCAAAATGCGACAACAAAGACCCCATACTGTTGCCCGTCTTAAGACTTGTTTTCAGGAAGAATGGGACAAAATTACACCTGAAACACTTCATCACTTGGTGTCTTTAGCCCTTAAACGTCTTTTAAGTGTTGTGAAAAGGAATGACAACATTACAAAGTGGTAAATGCCGTACTGAAAAATTTAACTTTTTTTTTTTTTGTTGCAAGAACTAAAATTGGAATACGTGTTTATTTAGGGGAAAAACATGAGGAACACATTAAATAATCTTTGTTGTATTGTCTGCAAAGTAAAAGTACATTTATAAAAAAATCACTGCTTTCTTTTTTACTTTATATAACTATATATAACTTTTTCTGATTTGGGGTTGTACTTCTGGAGTGGAATTTTCTTTAGGTTTTATTTAAAAAAATGAGAAATGAAGGTGAATAACTTCAAATCGTGGCGGGTTTAACGTCGCTGGCAACAAAAGCAAACAATTTTTTACGTTCTTGTAACCAAACACATCATAATAACTGTGGAAATGATATTAAACAGCCACAGAGCATGATTTTAAATAACCTTTCTTTTCAAATGTTTGCCTTTTCTGCATGTCTTCTTTTTGGAGCTTAAAATTGTAAAATTATGTTTGGTCAACATCTTATGTCCTCCGAAGACTGCAGCTCTGACTGAATAAAAGATGACAGAATTTTCATTTTTGACTACAGCTTTATTAAACAAATTGCAGTGTGTTAACTGGATTCAGAAGCGCCTGTTCGCTGATTTGTCAACATGATGAAGCACAGGAGCTGGTTTTGCATACTGTCATTGTCCATGGAAACAAAGTAAGGAACTCTCTGACAAAAGCCATTGTTGCTTGTCTCCATGTTATTTTTTCTCCATCAATCATTATAAATGTGTGAGTGGAATCATCTGTGAGCAAAAGACAACTTTTATAATGAGCAAACTCTGATAAAGTAAGTGGCATTTTCCACTGGAAATCAACTGAACAGTAGGTCAAGGGCTCACGCTTGAATAATGCAAATGGGTTAAGGTGTTTACAGTCATTGGTGGCGTTCACACATTTATAGGCCCTGTCCACACAGAGACGTGTTTTGCTGTATACTCTAAAATTTTGTATTGTATGGCCATTTTTTGTTCAAACAGAACTGCCATTTTGGGAAAGTGAAACTGCTATTTTTTATTTATTTTTTTTAAATCAGAGTGGATAAATCTGAAAACAACATCCTATTGTTTTGTTTACAGCTCACTTTTGGAAGCTTTTCCACCGTCTTTCGAACGAGATGTTAAATCGAGGTCCTGACTTTCTGTGGTTGTTAAAAATCCCAGGATGTCCTTCGAAAAGAGTAGGGGCTTAACCCCGACATCCTGGCCAAATTTGCCCACTGGCCTCTGTCCATCATGGCCTCCTAACCATCCCCATATCATAATTGGCTTCATCCCTCCTCTCCACCAATCAGCTGGTGTGTGGTGTGCAGTCTGGCGCAATACGGCTGCCGTCGCGTCATCCAGGTGGATGCTGCACACTGGTGGTGGAAGAGGAGATTCCCCCCAATGTGTAAAGTGCTTTGAGTGTCCAGAAAAGCGCAATAAAATGTAAGCAATGATTATTATTGTCACCCTCAATGCCACTGGATTTGCATCACAACGGTGCAACTATAACAATAATCCCACCTATTTTATTTGGTACTAAACTGCAGCGGAAATGCAAACCAAGCAAGAGCCCTGCTGAAAAGTACTGTACCATGCAGTGTAAAAGCAGCTATAGATTCTGATTTGGTATCTTTTATTGGTGCACTTTCTTAAAACGCATTGTATTATAATGTATTTGGTCAGGAGGTGGAGACAGAGTAGCTGTTTTTTTGTTGCTGTTTGAACACATTTAACCATATACGTTTAATCTATGAAAACAAATAGATCAACTGGTGGTTGAAAGTGGACAAGCTCAAAACCATTTAGGCCTAATTTATGTTTACTATTATAAAAGAATTTTAGTTTAATGGATAACAAACCTACATACACTTGGTGTTTAAATATCTCTCAATTGTCCAATTTTGACCACTCTTCTGTCTACAGCCAGGTATATGTATAGACTCTATTGATCTTTTGATCTAAGATTTCAAAGTCTAGCTGACATACAGTCTACCAAAAATGTATGATGTTTAATGACATTTTTATAATAAAAAAATACATCAGATCGACAAAAACGCCTCCTAATACCAGATGCTAGCAGGCCACTATGACCTAAATGTATACTCTTTCTTAAGGAAACAAGAGTGGTGTTTGCCAACTCTGTCACAAACCCAAAACCAACAGTAATACTAAGCAAACACTACTAAGTGCACTATTATGAAACCTTAAAAACAAGGTGC
The DNA here is from genome assembly GCA_903798125.1 of Danio choprae. Lineage (NCBI taxonomy): Eukaryota > Metazoa > Chordata > Actinopteri > Cypriniformes > Danionidae > Danio > Danio choprae. The sequence continues at coordinate 1,125,056 of CAIGQW010005633.1, read as the reverse complement.
TGTGGATCTTCTCGACTTTTGCATTTGTGTCAAGCATGAAACTCTTACAGGAGAAAACACACCAGACTACATGAAAATCATTCCAGCACTCTCTGCCAAGATTACAGAGGGTCTTATTAAACAGTTCCCTCAGCTAAACATAAAAGACATTTGAGTGACTTTCAGAAACACAAACATGGACGAGCTCAAAAGGATGCGATCAAGTGCCGACAATTAGCTAAACATCAGAAAGGACTGCTGGAAAGGATTGATCATAACAGCTAGTAAACTTCATACATGCTCAGATCAAACGGAGCCATTTAAAAGGAAAGAAGTGGTGTAGTGTGTGTGGAAATGAGGATAGTGTCCATATGGCAGACATACGAGTGGGCGAAACATGTCGCCTTCCTACTGAAATCGAGAGATTTTGCACAGCTGAGGAAACAAGGCAGAGGATTTGAATGTGAACAGGTTGTTAAATTATATTTCTGTGAAAAGACGTTTACTATGGAGTCCTAAAGACAGGTATTAATAATAGCAAGGCATCTTAAAGAATGTATGAAGCATAAACTATTACTTTAATATGGTGTGAACTGAAGGCTTGTTGTTTCAATGCAAGAGGAGTAATTGTAGAAAGACATTGACAGATGTGACGGACCTTCAATGCAAAACCCGGATTTAGTCTATAATGCTATTCATAATGTTTGTTGTGACATTTCAAAGTGATCAAAAGAGTTAAAACCTATAAAAACATTTACATTCTTGTCGGTTTCCCAAACTTTATATAATTTTAAATGTAATCTGGTCTAACCAGTAGTTAACTAACTAAAACCATATGACTAAACTTGATTTAGTTTACTTAAAGTAAAATAAAAACTAAAATTAAACTACAGACATTTAAAAAAAAAAAAAAAAAAAAAAAAAATTACTGACCCTGTAACTATTATTAATAATAAAAAATCGTTACGTAATTAACTTAAAATAACATTAGGATAAATATATTTTTCTTCTGTCATGAAATGTATTTTGTACAAACAGGATGAATCGTTATTTCATAAATATCAAGTTTTGGGGTGTTGTAACCACATGACATTTCACTAGGCTTTCCATAGCATGAAAAGGTCAAATTATACGATGATTAGCATAGACTTATTTTAGGCATCTCTAATTAGATATAATTTTCGGTTTTCAAATATTTACTAGATGAGTAACTAGATGGAAGTTTAAAATAACTTTTGAAAAGCCTGAAGTTACTCAGAGAAAGTCAAACCGCATGTTGCTAGCATGTTTGCTAACGTCTGAATTAGTTTAACAACTTCATGGTTTAACATATTTCAAGCATGTTTTACCTCTCATGAAAATAAACCATGGTTTTATTACAGTAAATGTGTGGTAACCATGTTTTAGCACAATAATTACCATTGGTAAAACCACAGTTTTACTGTGAACGCCATAGAAAAACTATAATTAGTGTAGCAAAACCATGATGAACTGTGTTTAAGTATTATTATTAGTAGTAGAAGTAGTAAAACCATGGTTACATTTTATCAGTGACATGACTAGCATATTTTAGCACATTGCTAACATAAATTAAAATGTCACTAGAATGTTTAGCATATTGCTAACATTAATTAACATTGCTAGTATGAATTTAAAATGTTGCTAGCATTTGCTCTGCTAGCTGCTAGGCGTTCTTAGCAAAATAACTAGATAAACGCATCTAAAAAAGATGTGGAGGTCTTGACCTGAGTGGATGTAGCTTAAAAATTAACGCTTGTTGAAAATTGTTGAAAAACTGTTGAAAACGGAGTCGGTCATTGTGAGGGTCTGACCCGAGTTTGACGGTTTTGGCTTAAAATTTTATAATAATAATAATAATTCTTTACATTTATATAGCGCTTTTCTAGACACTCAAAGCACTTTACAGATTGAGGGGGAACCTCCTCATCCACCACCAGTGTGCAGCATCCACCTGGATGACGCGACAGCAGCCATATTGCGCCAGACTGCACACCACACACCAGCTGATTGATGCGATTTATATTCGAGTTTTAAGATTTTAAGTTTTGTTACAGTTTTTCTGAATTCATTCATCGATCTGGCTTAAAAAGATGTATTATGTCACTAGCCTAAGAAACTAAACTAGATGTTTTCATGTCACGATGTTAGGGTGTTGTGGTGTAATTGTGGTTAGGGGTTTGTTTTCACCACTCTACTAACCAGGGTTGTGTGAACACCGGTCACCACTTAATATAGGCAGTGAAGTACACATGCACTGCTTCAGCGTGTTTAGCAAGTACTACTTAAAAGACAATTCAGGTCAGCTTTAGGAAGTGCATTTACATCACACTAAAAAATAAATGTGCAAATCGCATCGTCATTTTTACATGTCCATAATAAAAATAGAGCAGCTGTTTTCAGATAAATCTTCATAAGGTCTCTGAGCCCTGTGAGGCCAGTCATCACATGACAATGTTTTTCTCTGTTGTGCTCTAGGCCTTAATAAAATAAGACTCGTGTGGAGAAAAAAGCGCTCTCTATTCTCGTCTCAGATCTAGCGTTACTCTCCACCTCTCCAACCTTCTATTGTGACCTTTTTATAACGCCAGATCTATACATTTAATAAATCGGCTTGCAATAAAGCTACTGATCTGGGATCAGTTTGTGGCTTCCATGTCCAAAAGAGTTTGATTACATGGACAAAGAGAAGCTGATCCCTGATAAGCACTCATTTCCTGTCATGCTTCATGCTCTGTAGCCTGTGATTCACAGCTGGAGACGCTGTTTTTGAAGACCTTGGTCTCATTTTTCATTGTGTGAAACTTCCGTATTTAACTCATCTCATGGTGACAAATGATGCCTCAAATCATGCTGCGAGAGGTGTGGAAGATTTTTTGCCAGCCGGACCATAAAACAGGCAGCAAAAAAATTAAACCTCCATTGGATGAGGCATAAGATAGATATATCTATTGACAACGTTTTGAAAGTAATGGAGTGCTCTTCTGACTTGGGGTTAGTCAGAAACTACCTAGCAACCACACAGAACATTTTGGCAACCACATAGCAACGCCTTGGCAATTGAGTTTAAACACTAGACGCCTTTAACTTAACCTCTTGTTTACTTGAGTAAATTTGAGAGTTTGGTGCATTTAATACTGGTACAGCAACGAAAGTTGTAAAGACGTATGCCAAACTTGGTGGGAGTCAAAAATCATTACTCGCATTGCAAAAATACATTTCTATATGTTGTTTCTTATATAATATATTATTTCAAACTTTTAAATTGTCAGAGCAGATATCAAGGGTCCATATAAAAAAAATATTTAAAAAATCAAAAGCGTAGATGAGTGTTAATCCTAAAGTAGGGGAAAGTGTTAATTAACAGATATTTTTGAGAGTTTGTTTATGTTTAATACTGTAAAGCTGCTTTCATCAACGCAACACATTTTATTATTATATAATAGTCCTATATATGAAAAGTCACACTTTCTTAACTGCAGTGTATTAATTTTGCTATTGAGAGATAACAAGTGAGCAGAACATAAACAGATTGTAAACTCTGCTCCAGCAGTGTGTATTATCATGATGTTTGCTAACAGTATATCATTGATCAGGAAATTTAAAAATAAATCATAGACAAATAACATAAAAATTATGCTAAAAAACTGATACATTGTGAACATTTGAGCAATTAAATTGGTATGAAGTACACACTAAAAAAAACAAAAAAACTAACCTATATCTGGCGAATGTCTAACCATGATGAATTTTGGCATTTATAGACAACTAGACATCCAAGTATGCACGCCAAGTTAGATGAATTTCTGCTCATTTGATGCCACAACAATTGAATAATAGTCATCATTCATGAAACATGAGCGGAACAAGTTTTTGTTTAAATTGTTTGCAACGGTGCTCTGATGTAAATTTTTTAATTGTTGTTTTTGTCAAATGGATTACTAAATTTTGATGCACTGGCTGGCATAAAACTTTACACGTTCATTTGTTCTGTCTTAAAAATGACTGATTACTGCATTTTTATATTCAGTAATACTCTTCAAAATTAGACACCCGTAATAAATTACTGTCAAGGATTCCAAATGATAGCGACCAAAGCATCTCAACCGGAACTCGTTGTGCCACTAAAGTGTTCTCAAACGCCACCAGCTGGACATTTTAAGAAGAACGCCTGGCATTTTGAAACTGGCTAAAAGCACTTTGGTGGACACGTTTTTTAAAATAATTTACTGTTAGGCAGATGGCCTATTAGAAGGGGGTGCAGAATATTCCAATGTTTTTTCTGAACGCAATTGACCAGTTGATGGGCTGTGTTTACAAAGTGAATCTGGACGGGAGCTTTCGGGTAGGTCTGTGTTATGCTGAAATGTATGCCTATATTTATGAATGAAGCCCAATGTGTGTCGTATTTTGAATAAAAAGGAATCTGTCTTTTTCAGGCAAATGCTAACATTCAAATATTGCTTGGTTTAACAAACAAACATGGCAGCCATCAGTTTGTAATGCATTACAAATTGTCCATTATATAATTTAGGGGATGTTTACACAACACCGTTTTAAACTAAAACTGAAAACATTTTATGGGTTTTGGCTATTCATTGACAAAAGAAATTGTGTTTTAGATGCCTGAAAACCCCCAAAATGGATTTCAAGGTTCATGTTTTTTGGTAAAATGAGATTGTAGCTTTACTTTAGCTCAGAGATTAGCTTATTTTTTATTGTTGTCAATGGAAGAGCCACATTTTTTTATGCTTCAACAATTGGAGAAGCGCTCACAGCTGAGTGTTTTTAGAAGAGCACTGGAGTTTTCAGCTGTGCAAAAACACTTCGGTGGACGCGCTCTCTTAGGGTCTCCATGTAAATTACAAAAAGTGATTTGGTGACGTTACACACAATTTCATGTTCAGTCAATAGGGATGTGCAAGCACTTTTCGGCCAAAAAAAACCCCAATGCTTGACTACAGGACCATATGAGCGCAGGCACAGTGTTTCTTTACATTGTTTCTAAGTGACATCACCACCTACTGGCCTTACACGCATAACACAACATTTTGATTCATATTTTGCAGATCCATCTAAACAGGGAATGTTTTGACAACAATTCTGCAAAAAAACGCTTTCATACACACAAAGGAAAAACATTTCCATTTTTAGTACATCATTGTCGTGTAAACATACATTTAGCAGATGCACGGCTGAATGTGAAACCCCTCATGTAGCAGAGAGCATGAAGGCTGTTTTGTTCTTGCTCTACAGGAAGCATGGGCATAAAGCTCATGATGTAACGCACCACAATCTAGCAAGGGAACTTCCCCAACATCCACACAGGGCTTTGAGGGAAGTCGCAGCTTGCTAGTTATTCCTGCACCCCACACTTTGCCTAATTATCGCAGCTCAGACTTATCGGGAGTATACTGGCAGGATGAAACGTTTCCTCCTGAAGACAGCATTAGACAAAAAAAAAAGTGAAATGTCTTAGATGAATCACCCGCAAAGTGCCCGTCACACGCTTTCCATTTCAGAGCTATTGTGATTAGGTTACAATGCATTATAATGAACCGTTGCAGCGACCATTTCTAATTCATGTGGGACAGAAGGCTGGAATCCTGTATGTACATGAGTATAAAAAGAAAAAAGTGCATTGTTCGGATGAAATAAAATAAAGCACAAATGTAAACAACACTTAAAATAGGAAGACATTATTTTAGTAATAAAGTATCCATTCATTAGAGGCCAAAAGTGATGTCTAACTTAGTAAAATGTATATGTTTGTCATTTATTCAGACAATACAGTGTGTTGATGTAGATTTCCAAAGCATATTATTGCATAACTGCACTTTAAAATGGAAGAACAATTGGTTTGCAGGTGCATTTCAATTGTTTTATTTGTAACAGCGCAAGCAAACATGCTTATTGAGAAATGTGCAGAAGAGAGGCTGTTAAAAATCAAATACAGAGAGGGAGCCAGTGAAATATGAACTGATTATATTGTGGATAAGGTATTTTTGATTTCCTTAGAGTTTTTTTATTTTTGCGTATTAAAATATAACCCATATTATATTGATAAGCTGATGTTTCCTTCTTTGACTAATCCTTTAGTCAGGTAAACACCATAACAGTTTAGTGTTTTCATCTTCCCAGTTTAACATGTTCCTCATATTTTGATAATTAAACTTGTAGAGTCATCAAAAGCAATCTTCATGCAAATCCCCCCTCCAAACATCCCTTTTGAGTATTACTGCACATTACAGTAGTAACTGTTGCTGAATTTAGAATATTTTTGGTTAATGTATTATGTTGAAATTACTGTTTTTCTATAATACAAGTATAAGGATAGATGTTGTAAGTAGTGTATGACTGTTATGAAAATAACAGTCATGCCCTAAAATAGGCTTTATTTTCTTTCTACAAAATATCATTTCACATTTTTCTTGACTTTGAGTGAAAAATGACCTGCACATTTTGTGAGATTCCTGTTATAAACTATAAACTGTTAATTTAATAGATTATAATGAATGGCAAATTACGTTTTTGTGCCCAAAACCCACAAATATTGATTTGTTTAGAGTACAATAAGTGCCTTTTTGAAGTAAGGGCACTGGGTCTGTGGACGACCGGTCAGGCCAGTTTATAGTCCACAACAATTCTCAAGTACACCCCGGATGATGACTTCAACAAGGTCAATTATTTGGATTAGAGGGCAAGTTTAAAGGTCATAAAGAAATCCCCTATCTTTTTACCGACTGTATTGGTGTACTACAAAACCTTAGTGATTTCAATCAAGATAAATGAAACAAAATGTAATATTTTCACTATGAAATTTGCTTTAAAACTCCTCTAATAATGTTAGAATAACATCAATTAGAATTAGTGACTGGAAGCTGTAGGTCGTTCTCTAATTTGATCGCCACTAGGGTTGTCAAATGTACTGACTTTGTTACCAACAGGTACTGAATTTTTTTTTTTAACAAGACACTACCACCATTGCTTGCATTTAGAGACGCTGTTGAGTGGATACTTAAACACCTCCGAATGGTCATTGTGGTTATGTGCTCAACAGATATGACTGTGATTAGCTACAATGATCATCGCTAGGGCTTACACAGATACTTCGTGCATTTCAAATGGAATATATTGCCCTCCAAATGTCACATTGAAGTAAAGATAATCATGGCCTCCATATTGAAGTGTCGTTCCAAACTGAAGTGCTCAAAACTGGGCCATTAAGGATACAGCTGATGGTTACTTTAAACAAGAAAATTGTCTAGTGTTACACATTGTGCTCAACTCAGGAGGACTTCATAGGGACAATCCGAAGGTATTAGGGCATACGCATGAGCCCTTCTGAATAGAAGCGATGATCATTATAACCAATCACAGTCATATCTGTTGAGCATGTTAACAAACTGGGAGGAAATGGGTGTTTTTTAAAACTACAGTACCGATTGGTACCGAAGTTGGTATTTTCTCTAATCTAATCCAAACTTTTGAAAACAAAAAAACTATGAAAACAATGCCATTATTGTCTGTTTAAACTACAAAAATGTGATTTTGTGAAAACAGCAAGCGCATGCTTGTACTTGACAACCAAAACATTGATGCTGGACAAGACACCTATAATATAGTACATTAGTCATTTTTATGAATAGGGATCATTTTGATAACACTGTACATGAAACTTTTCAAAAACAATTTTTTTCCCCCACTTTTAATACATCGTCGTCATGTAAACATACTGTCAAATAGGTCACAACACACAAACAAAGGCCTCGCTAAAACTCTGCTCAGCTCTTAACCTCAGGCTAGGCACACACCACAAGATAATTGGCCTGATTTTGAACCGATTTCTGACAATCCTAGGTAATGTCCCGATTATCTTGGTGGTTCTAAAGGTTATCTTCTCTGATTGTCCTGTGATTTCAGGTGTGTTAGGACAAACGAAACATTATCTAATCAGAATCCAAGCTGACAGAAGACTAAAACATACAGTAACAAACAGTGATGGTGCAGCTCAAAGTGAAATGGATTTGGACAGCAGAGACGGAGGATCAGCTTGTTGATTTGTTGCAATAGCACAAATGTTTATTTGTTTATAGTCTCGAGACATTCTGGGAGATTTCCCGTCTTCACATTCGGGACATTAGTTGAAAATCTGTTGGTGTATGGTGTGCTTTTCTCCACATCTCCACACAACACGCACTATATGAGCAAAACAGTTAAATCGAGGATATTTTTGTCCTCATGTTTGTGATCTCTAACATTCTGAAAGTCTTAAAAGATTTGAAAAATACTTTTCGTGTACCTAAACAGCCTTAAATGAATAGTTCACCCAAAAACGACTATTTCCTCTCCATTTACTCCGACTCAAGTTGTTCTAAACGTTTATGAATTGGAAACCAGCAGCCATTGAGATCCATACTTGGAACAAAATATATTATGGAAGTCAATGGCTGTTTTTCTTCAGCATATCCTCATTTGTGCTCAACAGAAAAAAGAAACTCGAGCAGGTTTGGAATGATTCTGTTGTCATAAATGTTGAGATTTTTTGGGTGAACTTTCGGTTTTGTGCTGCAATCAGTGTTGAAAGTAGAATGTTGGCAACTACCTTCCTTTCCCTCATCCTACTTCTGTTTTAACATGGGGAAAAATCATGACTAGCTAGTCGTACTATATAAACTTGCATGTCGAATTAACAAACAACATTATCTGCAGGCTATATTCAGTCATTTTTAACAAAAACAACACAGAGCCCCGTTCCATTGCATCACAGTTGGCTGATATCACCGTTACCAGATCTGCTAGAAAATAACTCAAACTGAAGCCCTCAGTGCCGCCTCCATCCAGGTGACCACATTTATTAAAAGCCATTGAGAGACGCCGAGGCGAAGTGAGAAATGGGTATTGAGTCTTTTAGAAGCAGATTGTAATCCCCACACTGGGGAGATGTGGGAGTTGTTTGATGGTGGAAATCCCCCGGGAGAGCGATAATGCACAATTATCTAATGCTTTCGCTTCTGTAGAGCTGCAACTGTGCTTCATATGTATTACTAACTATACTGTACGACAGAATCAACTGAATCACAACCAATGTGTGAAAGATAATGAGCACATCAGAAAGGTGAAGAGGTGTAATGTGCTATAATGTGAAACTGCTGCTGTTTTTTGTTGCTCTTTGACGTTTTTTGCAGACTAGAAAGAAAAGCAGTTCAGCATTTACAACAACATAAGTTGCGCAATTCAAGGTGGAATAACCCTTTTGATTGAATCCTATTTAACAAGCGATTCCTAAACAAATGGTTCATTTTGAGTTCGATCTTTTTGATGAATCAGTGTTCAGTGTTGTTTTATTCAGGAAATGGGATGAACTGATGCAGACGTCAGTGACTATATGAATTGAAAACCATGACTGTATTGAAAAATCAGTCTGTGTAAACACTTGTATAGTGTACTATTTGAGTGGAAAACTATTTTTAGTGCCATCTGAAACCATGGACTGAACATTATTGAGTGCACTAATTCAGTCCCATAATGCACCTTCGTAATAAGTATACATTGGATGTACATCCAACAGCTTGCAAGCCAAGATGTTTGGACATGATTTATTAATGAGTCAAAAATTAATGAGAGAGGAGGATTTGACTGGTGGGATGAAAAGATGTAGCCTAATGCAGAAATACTGCAAATAATATGTATTGGAGACTATCCCTTTTGAAACCATCAATGGTTTTACTACACCACCCCCCAAAAAAACTTTGTAACCGATAATTCTATAAATCAATATTTACTCAAATAAATAGAAAACATTGCTAAATTGCTTTTAGTCAAATTAACCATGGTTGTACTATAAATAATACAAAATAAACAGGGTTATTGTCCAGTTAAACATGGTTTTGCTACAATAACCATAGTTTAACCATGATATTTGTAGTAAATATAGTAGTAAACACTGTTACATTTTTTAATAAAACACATTATTTAATATGTTTAACACAAAACATGGTTACTAAACTTCTACAATAATAAAAACCATTATTCGTTTTTTTAGATGGGTTTTTTTGATGATAGTTTAATCAAAATGTATACGACTTTTTAAATGCAACCAATACACCTGATACAAAGCCAAATCCAAAGCTGCAAAGATAACCAACACCCTACCTTTCTTCATGCTTTAATCGTATGCATAAAACCATGAAATATGTCAGGAACCGCGCGTGACGTATTGAATCACTGAATTGATTGTTTTGAAAAGAACTGCTCAAAGGAATCGATTCGAGGAAATGAGTCACATGAAAGCAACAACAATAAGAGGGTAATAAAAAATAACCAGTGCACCACACAGTCTTCAGCCCACAGCTTTGGCCACGCACACGAGAGTAAACAATGACATTTAATCACACATAATACAGAACAAAGCGATAAATAAAACGCTCGTGCTCCCCTTACTGTAAACGCGCGACTGCGTACAATGGACGCGTGCTGTTTATCGCTATACAAAAAGTCGCTAAACGTAATATCACGATATAAAACACAACCGCCTCGTTATTATTTAACATTTTACACATAAAACCCACTTCAGAGGGATGGTGGGCGAAAGCAGACGGGTTTAACGTCAGGAAACACTGTTTTCTAGACAGATTCGCTACAGAAACGCCCCTTCATGGCTTTAAAATGGCAGCAGCACATGAGGAGCTCTTATTTCCTTAATTCTCACCACTTCATGAATATATTCACCTCAGTCTCATGGTTCGGATACACAACAGCAGGGTCTAAAAGCAAACCAGGGATTGTACAGCAAAAATAACACGCAAAAATGTATCCCAAACAAACCCACTTCCTTGAATCTAACTTTGATCATAATGCCATATACGCCCATATTTTGCATATCAACAACAGCGAGCGACCATCAGACAAGCGGCGGGCACATCATCGTTTTAATGCAGCCTCCAAAATCACAAAGTAAAAGACTGACACTTCATATTTGCATTCAAAAAAAAAAAAGAAAACAAGTAAACAGCATCTCCAGCCTTTTGCTCCCTCCCCCACTTTTTCTCCCATGCCATTTCTGACGTGCCATTATTATCATTATACAATAATGCAAACACTTCAATAAACGCACACAACTCAAAAAGCGCGTGATGTAAGGAAAAAAACAAACAAACAAATAAGACACATTGTAAACTCACATACCCATCCATTGCACAGAGCAAAACAGAAGCGAGGTGAAATAACAATGCAAGCACAGGGAAATGAAGAAACGGGTGCTGCTGTTACTACAGTTCGACTCCCCAACACAAATTCACTCGCTCAAGCACAAAGGCACGCACACACTTCCTGCTCCTGACGCGAACACACACACACACACACACACACACACACACATGTACAGACGCTTCGCTGTACAAAATGGCCTCCCCCTTTCAGCAGACACAGAAGAGGAAGAAGAGTCGCGTAATATTTTTTGTTTTGTTGAAAGCTCCTATATATAATATTTGTTGATTATTACGCAGGAACTTGTGCGCGCGCGCCGTTTGCGCGTGCTTTGTTTTGGGATCGTTTGATGATGGTTTCAGCACTCGTGTAATTTTTTTTCCTGGAATATATATTTATTAATTAAGGTAATGGAGCCTTTGGGAAAGAGCTTTTAAGGGCTTCGGAGTTGATACATCTATTTTGTTATTCAGAATAAACTCATAAGCGATGCTCTGAATTATTAATTAATAAACAATGTGACGCAGCGTATTCTTAAATAATGTCTATTTTTATAAGTCTGTCGCTCGAAGGCGGTGAAGATGGTATCGTGCGTGTACCTGAAGCATGTAAGAACTTGTTTCACTTGTTGGACCGGCTGAACTGCAGTCTTGTGCTTACATAAAATGTTTATGTGTGTAATCACACATTCATAGGCTACATGTAAACTATTTCAGTGCGGTGAGAATTTGAAGTAGTCATTTGAACGCAGTGGTTTGACTCAAGGGGATTTAACTTGGGTCCGGGGGCCCCCATGGGGCCACAAGAGAGTGCTAATGTAAGAGAAATAGAAGTAAATAAAAAATTAAATACGTTTTAATAAAATAATTATATTTGATGGCATAAAGATAAATAAAAAAAAATAACAATGTGTATTAATGAAATCTTTGTATATATATATATATATATATATATATGTGTGTATGTATATATATATATAT
>CAIGQW010005633.1:1068108-1101996 GCA_903798125.1 Danio choprae | reverse complement strand
TGTGTGTGTGTGTGTGTGTGTGTGTGTGTGTGTGTGTGTGTGTGTGTAAGCCATTATTTAAAACAGTCGTTCTTAACAGTCATTATTTAAAACAGTAAAAACATGGTCAAACATTTGGTAGAGGGGCAGTCAAAGGGTTAAGACTGTGGCTTGCTGCCACCTACTGGTGGACTGTTGTCAAATATTTATTGGTAAACCAGCCAAGACCAGCACAAAACCCACACTGAGCAAAATATTGTTTATAATTATCATTATCTAACAACATTCAAAAAAAAATCTTGAGCAATTTGGGTAAATATTTGATAACCCTAATATAAAGTACTACTCATCTAACTTCTTTGTCTTTACTATTTTGCTCTGTTATGCATTAAGACATGACTAAATGATGTCTGATTGATAGTTGAAGCAGCTGGAGGGAAAGCACTGCCATGTATTGTGGACGTCCGTGATGAGAAGCAGATCAATGACGCTGTTGAACAGGCTGTGGAGAAGTTTGGAGGTACAGCATCTACCATGTCTCTTCTCAGATGGTGCACATTTTTAGCACCAATTTGTGTTTATATTTATTTTTCATTTTTTTCCTTATTCTGTTGACAGGGATTGACATATTGGTCAACAATGCCAGTGCCATCAATTTAACAGGAACTCTGGAGACTCCAATGAAGAAGATTGACCTCATGCTGGGCATCAATCTCAGGGGAACATACCTGACGTTAGTGCAAATATTATGTTTTGACATTGACTATTAATAGTTTTTAGTCGGTGACCTGAAGGGCAGAACATCAATGGAACTGCTGTACAGAACTCTCAAGTTTCCATTTGTTTCAAGCTAATGGTATTTTTATATTTTTATTTATTATATTTATAATGGTTTAAGCCCCGGCTGGGTCAGTTGGCATTTCTGTGTGGAGTTTGCATGTTCTCCCCGTGTTCGCGTGGGTTTACTCCAGGTGCTCCGGTTTCCCCCAAAAGTTCAAAAACATGCGCTATAGGTGAATTGGGTAAGCTAAATTGTCCGTAGTGTAATTTATTTGAATGAATGTGTATGGATGTTTCCCAATGATTGGTTACAGCTGGAAGGGCATCTGCTGCGTAAAACATATGCTGGATAAGTTGGCGGTTCATTCGGCTGTGGCGACCCCAGATTAATGAAGAAGGATAAAAGCACATATATGTAAACAAACCACAGGTTTTGGCCACTTGTGATCCGCACACCATTTTATGCATGTATTTTAATCAGTAAAAAACACCAAGACATTCTAGAAAGATGTATGTGGATTAAAGGGATAGTTCACTAAAATCTGAATTTTTGTTGTTGATTTACTCCCCTTTTTTCTTCAGTAGAACAGTAGATTTTTAGCTTATAAGGTGGTTCTTGTTGATTCGTAAAATGCAAGGCAGTAGCTATGTTTCCATTCAAAAATGCAATATTTAAATTTATGTGCAAAATTGAAATATTGCACAACATATTTGCGAATAAAGCTCAGTTTCCAACCAATGAGTCAAAGAGAACAAAATCGTCACTTCCCAATGAACTGGGGTCAAATATCAAAAAGAAAAATGGAATTTGCTGCGGTACAAGAATCAACTGTTGGTCTTTTTTCTAATATAATAATTTACTTGCACATAAGAAGATGAAATGCAGTGAACACATGGTGGCTTTTAGAGGTGTGGGAGGTAATAATACTGGACCACTTTGGCTAAGAGATTTTAGAATGACCAAAACAACATTTAAAATATTTTACAATGTGGTCAGTCTGCTAGTTTGTCCATTAAAGCTGTCCCATCACACTATTTCTATGATCTGTTAAAAACAAATCGCGTTACTTTGTTGATGCACATGCTGGAATTTATTCAGTAAATGTGTTTCTATCATTGTTTATGCACTTTTTTTAATGTGCTTTTTTTTTCTCATCTAAAAAAAGTTTATCCTATTATGTTGTGTGCATCTATTTTGTAAAATGCACACAAAAATAGGTGGATGGAAACATAATTAGTGGCCACCAGCACTTTATATACATATACAGATAAAACAAAGATAATACCCGTGGGTGCTGTTACTATATTGAGGTCTTATGAAGCGGAAAGATGTGCAAGAAAGTCAACATTTATAACATTATTACTTTACAACATTATTACATTATTATCTTTAATCCACGGCCCCTTTTTATAATTATCTCTTAGGGGTTTTTCACCTTTTATTGAACAGGATAGTGGAGAGTTTAGACAGGAAATTGTGGGGAAGGATCAGCAAAGGACCTCGAGTTAGGAATCGACCTCTGGTCGCCGTGAGCACCTCAGTGCTATATGTCAGCACACTTAACCACTAGACCATGGCCGTCAAACTCAGTTCCTGGAGGGCCACAGACCTGCACAGTTTAGTTCCAACTCACTCTTCTTCCATATACTTACATGGATGTTTAAAACAAGTCTGAAAGACTTGATTAGTTTGATCAGGTGTGTTAAATTAGGGTTAAAGCTAAACTGTGCAGAGCTGTGGCCCTCTAGGAACTGAGTTTGACACCTGTGCACGAAGCTATTGGCGCCAACAAATCCACAGCCCTTTAACTAGTTTTGAACCTGCACTATTCTTGTAACTGTGGCTGCTGTTTTATTACAGGTCTAAACTGTGCATTCCACATCTTCTGAAGAGCAAGAACCCTCACATACTTAACCTCAGCCCACCTCTCAACCTCAATCCCGTCTGGTTCAAAAACCACACGGGTGAGTGGAAGAGCACATTCAGTGCTCAAGAACATTGGGTCTCATTCACTAATAATTGTGTATATAGACACATTTGAACTTCTCATGAATACTTTTCTCCTAATTCACAACATACGCACATTAAATTCATTCTTCTGTTAGTGCATTTCAAGCATAAATTTGTGTATGTATCTTTAGTTAATGAGACCCATTGGCTTTAAACTACTACTGAACATTTCTTTGGTAAACAATGGCACTGATCTTGTTTTCTGTTTGTTTATTTAGCTTACACCATAGCAAAATATGGCATGTCTATGTGTGTACTGGGAATGGCAGAAGAGTTCAGAGGATCCATTGCTGTTAATGCCTTATGGCCAAGGACAGGTAATAATGGGTTTCGTACATCAGGCATTAAATAATGTGCCCCTTTTATGCTGTTTTAAAGGTTATCTTATACTATGGGCTTTAAATTCTGAGAACAACCCTCAATTTATTTAGCCACATCTAAAATTCCTTCAAATTCTGAACGATTAAAATTACATTATTTCTGGAAGAAAACAAATGTTTAGAAATTGTTTCCTAACATTGATCTCCACTTAGGGCTGCTTAATTATGGCAAAAATAATTATACCATGTGACCAAAACACTTGCACTATCTGATCATTTCTGTATTCTCTTTGATATATTGATCACTCCAGCCATTGAAGACAGATCTGTGTCTGTCAGAAAGAGATGCATAAATGAGAACACTAGTGAGCAGTTTATGAAGGCCATATCGCTAGCACCAAGCATATCTGCACACTCTGTTGACTCTCTCCTTGATTTGTTTAACTCTAAAGTTAAGAATGTCATAGATGACATTGCTCCTGTTAAAGTCAGGAAGATGAGTGGGAGACAGAAAGCACCTTGGACAAGGTCAACAGCGGTAAAGATGATGAAAAGACAGTGCAGAAAAGCTGAGCGTATGTGGAGGAAGACTAAACTAGTAGTCCATTATAACATCTATAAAGACAGTCTTCATGCTTTTAATGTGGAACTAAACATTGCTAGGCAGACTTTCTTTTCAAACCTTATAAACAGCAACCTAAATAACGCTCACACCCTCTTTACAACGGTAGAGAGACTCACAAACCCCCTCGGTAGGATTCCCAGTGAACTACTCTCTGAAAGCAAATGCAATGAGTTTGCTCATTTCTTTACTGATAAGATCAATAATATCAGGAAGGCAATCAGCTCATCCAATCAGCCATGTTGTGTCGACGTCACACAACCTCAACCACAACTTAAGAAATCAGACAGTATGTCTGATTTCATGGCAATTGATGATAAAATCTTAGAAGAGATTGTGCAAATTCTGAAAACATCAGCCTGCAGTCTTGACCCGCTCCCCACATCATTCTTCAAAACGGTGTTTAACTGTTTAGAAATGGATCTTCTAAAAGTGGTAAATGCTTCACTTCTCTCAGGGACTTTCCCAAACTCACTTAAAACTGCAGTTGTTAAACCCCTCTTGAAAAAGAGTAACCTGGATAACACCCTATTGGGCAACTACAGGCCAATTTCAAACCTCCCTTTCATTGGCAAAATCATTGAAAAAGTGGTTTTTAACCAGGTTAACACATTCTTAAGCTCCAAGGGATGTTTAGACAATTTTCAATCTGGTTTCAGAGCACATCACAGTACAGAGAGCGCCCTTATAAAGATAATTAACGATATCCGCCTAAATACAGATTCAGGCAAACTAACAGTGCTGGTATTGCTTGATCTCAGTGCTGCATTTGACACTGTCGATCACAGCATACTTCTGGATAGGCTGGAAAACTGGGTTGGGCTGTCTGGGATGGTCCTTAAATGGTTCAGATCTTACCTTGAAGGGAGAGGTTACTATGTCAGTATAGGTGACCATAGGTCGAGGTGGACACCCATGACATGTGGAGTCCCACAAGGCTCAATTCTGGCACCTCTCCTGTTTAACCTTTATATGCTCCCACTGAGCCAAATAATGAGAAAGAACCAAATCTCCTACCACAGCTATGCTGATGACACTCAGATCTACTTAGCCTTACTGCCTAATGACTACAGCCCCATTGACACCCTCTGCCAATGCATTGATGAAATCAACAGTTGGATGTGCCAAAACTTTCTTCAGTTAAACAAAGAGAAAACTGAAGTCATTGCATTTGGGAACAGAGATGAGGTTCTCAAGGTGAATGCGTACCTTGTCTCTAAGGGTCAAACAACAAAAAATAAGGTCAAGAATCTTGGTGTGATCCTGGAGTCAGATCTGAGTTTCAATAGTCATGTCAAAGCAGTAACTAAATCAGCATACTATCATCTCAAAAACATTGCAAGAATTAGATGCTTTGTTTCCAGTGAGGACTTAGAGAAACTTGTTCATGCTTTTATCAGCAGCAGGGTGGATTACTGTAACGGCCTCCTCACTGGCCTTCCCAAAAAGACAGTCAGACAGTTGCAGCTCATCCAGAACGCTGCTGCCAGGATTCTGACCAGAACCAGAAAATCAGAGCACATCTCACCTGTCCTCAGGTCTTTACACTGGCTCCCAGTTACATTCAGAATAGATTTCAAAATATTACTTCTTGTCTATAAATCACTAAATGGCCTAGGACCTCAATACATTACAGATATGCTCACTGAATACAAACCTAACAGATCACTCAGATCTTTAGGATCATATAAACTAGAAATTCCAAGAGTTCAGTCAAAGCAGGGTGAATCCGCCTTCAGCTACTGCGCCCCCCGCTGCTGGAATCAGCTTCCAGAAAAGATCAGATGTGCTCCAACGTTAGGTACATTCAAATCCAGACTTAAAACATATCTGTTTAGCTGTGCCTTTACTGAATGAGCACTGTGCTACGTCCGACAGATTGCACTATTATGTCTTTCTTTTCTTTTTCATTGTTTTATAACCTGTTTTAACACATTTTAATCTGTTTTTATCTGTTTTCATATTATTATTATTATTTTATTTTTATTTTATTTTTTTTTTATTTATTTTTTTTTTTATACTTGTCTCTTTTATTCCTGTTTATGTAAAGCACTTTGAATTACCACTGTGTATGAAATGTGCTATATAAATAAACTTGCCTTGCCTTGCCTTGCCTTTACATGAGTGTTTTTTTTTAATAGTGATGTATTTTGAATAGATATTTTCTGATTGCTATAACGTACATTTTTAGAGACCAGGAAAATTCCACAATCCTCAATAACACAGCAGAGTACTAGGGTATCTAATATTAGAGACAAACAAAAAAGACCCCAGAATTATCATTGAAAACTTGCTATACCAATAATGCAATAGAATTTTCACCTTAGGAATAACAACGTGTGCTAGCAAAATAAACATTGTACATTTTGATTTCAAACAGACCTTACCGTATGTAACAAACACGTTCACAAGCCAGCCAATCATATTTTAATCATAAGTACAATTCAATATTAATACAATTCATCAATATAACTGAATTACTCTTTATGAATTCTTCTAATGCTTAATACCTTCAGGCATCCAGACGGCTGCCGTGGACATGTTGGGCGGTTCCGAGGTCAGTAAACAGTGCAGGAAGGTGGAGATCATGGCTGATGCGGCATACGCCATCTTAAAACAACCCACCAGCTTCACCGGACAGTTTGTTATTGATGAGGACATTCTCAAAAAGGAGGGCATTAAAGATTTTGATGTTTATGCTGTTGTCCCAGGTCAGTTCTGCATTATTAATATTTCACATTAAGATGGCAAATAGTTTTTTTCTATTCTGTCATGATAATTATATGTTAATATATTTGTATAAACATTCTTCCACAATAACTTCTAGTATTTTTAAAAATTCTGTATACAACAAAATGATATATTATTGGAAAATGTGTATGTTTTATTTATTTATTGTTTTGTTTTTTTGTGTATTGTTTTAGGTCATCCATTGCTTCCTGACTTTTTCTTGGACGGCCAGCCTGAGGATCTAGTCAAGCATATGGAGGCTCATGGTGAGTTATAAGTTGTAATGAACACATTTAATGTATTGTTCTGCTTGGTATTCAACTTCCAAGTGCACTTCAGCTGTCTTCTCAGTTAGTGGCAATATTTGAACTCTCTATTCAGGCGGCACTCCGGCGTTCACATTTGCAAAAGCAGATCCCGTCGCCGCAGGACCCGTTTCTGAGATGTTCAATACAATCAGAGGAATTATCAGTTCCGAGATGGTGAAAACCACACAAGGAGTGTACAAATTTAACTTAACAGGTATTTCAACTATTTGAGTTCTTTTAAGGTTTTGTGGCTTTTTGGTCTTCAAAATGTCATATTTTTCCGTTAATGAACAAATGTCTATGAAAGTGTTTTTCTGCAACATATAAAAAAGAAACATGATTTGGTAAATCATTATTGTAACATAATTAGTATGACAAGTTTGATTTTTCAACATAAGCCATAATATAATAAGTAAATTATGACAAAATCTCTTTTGTGACTTTCTCATTATGTCTTTTCATCTTATAATTATGACAAAACAAATCCAAACTATGGGATATTAATTCCAGATTATGAGATAGCCAGGGCAGAATTATAGCCTCATTGTGATTTTTATTTTTCATATTATAAATATAATGACTAAATTATGAGATATTGTGCAAACTGAGATATTAATTCATATTCTGAGAAGGTAATTGTTGATTTACAGGCTCATTATGATTCTTAACCACGGCCCTTTTACCATTAACTTGCACGGATGAATTGTTCAGCTACAGAAAAACAATGTGTGTTAGCAAAATTTAAAAAAATTGATTTCACACTGACTTAAAAAAAAAAAAAAAGAAAAGATAAGCAGCAGTTGTATTTGTTGGTGTTATTGACAGGCGAGCATGCTGGAGTCTGGTACCTTGACCTGAAGAACGATGCTGGAAGTGCTGGCAATGGGGAACCTCCTGTCAAAGCCGATGTTGTCATGTCAATGGACAGTGATGATTTCGTCAAGATGTTTGGAGGTAAAAGAAGCACTTCTGATATTGAATAATATATGGTGTTTTAAAATCTATAAAACTGAGGAACTAATGACTGTTCTTCATCAACAGGGAAACTGAAACCAACCATGGCCTTCATGTCTGGAAAGCTGACTATTAAGGGTGACATGGGCCTGGCCATCAAACTGGAGAAGATGATGGCCATGATGAAGTCTAAACTGTGAAACCGTCAAGCAGTCTCCTGCCTTATACGATGTACATGATGATGATCTCTTTTCTATATCAGTGTTTTTTCATTAAACCAATTGTATAGCTGGTACTAATTTTAATAAAGAACTATCATGTAGTTATAGTTTCTCTACTGAATGTCAGTAGTATAGAGTTCATTACTGACTGCCCACTTTTACTGCAGCACTGGCTCTCAAAGTGAAAGTGAAATAGATTTTACCCATTTAAATTTTGGAAGTCTTTGTTAAAGCAATATAAACCAAACTGCTATGAGGTTTGATTTCAAATAGGTAAAATACCACAAAAAAAGGCACATATATAATGATTCACGGTGCTTCATGGGAGTGGGCAGAGGCAAAGTTTGTGTTTTGCTTCCCTAACTCACTGCACCTTCATCTCTGGTAGAATTTCCTGCACATATTCCATTCCACTATTAAATGCTTTAAAATATGTTGAATTAAAGTGAAAAGAGCACTGAATGACAACCTCTGAGCTAAACCCACGATTAACCATTTAACCAAATTAATCTAGGAGTTCATCTTTTGGATAACAGAGAAGCTTTAACTTCTTACACCAGGGGTGTCCAAACTCGGTCCTGGAGAGATTAGCTCCAACCCTAATCAAACACACCTGAACCAGCTAAACTGTGCAGAGCTGCGGCCCGCCAGGAATTGAGTTGAGACCTGTGTTCTAGAAACCTTTATGCAAACTCACCGAGTTTGGACACCACTCTCTTAGACTAAAGTTAATTTTGCATCAAAAATGGTATGATTCTGTAGAAAAACCATTCTAAAGTTATGTTTGCTGGTTTTAATACAAAGAACTAAAAAGTAGTAAAAATAGTTTCTAACAACATGCGATAATAACAATAGTTAACTCGTAATTGTACTTATATTATTCTTGAAAAGGGTTGAAGCCACTTTTCCTTGATTGGCAATCTGCCTTCACAGGAATATAATAACTGTCAGAAGAACAAGGCTTTAACGATCTGAAATTGTATGATTTATATAGCAATTGGCATACGGTGGAAAAAAATAAAACGTATTTACTTGACTTTTTCCCTAACCCAAACGTTATCAAATAATGTGTTTTATTTTTCATTAAACTTCTTTGAAATTAATACAGAAACTTAACGTGTTGCAAAGTTGCTATTTTTTACACGTCAATTTAACAATCATCTACACTTTCATATACGTCTTTTATCACATCAAATTTAGCAAATTACTATTAAAAAACAATATCGTACTACGACTGGAATATTTTAAATTGTCGCGTATCAAACTACATACAAATTGCATTGAATATGATGAACACTGCCATATCATATATCTCGGACACGTACTTCCGGTGGTAGCGGAAGTACCAGCTTCACCCTCCATTAAAAGCTAAATTAATGGCTTTTCTATAAAATACTGTCAAATGTTGAAGAACCGCGGACGGATGACCGTTTTACAGTAACACATGATGTTTGGTATCGAACAAAAAGGCGGCGAGCAGCAGACGTGAGCGGACATTGGAGCTGAATCTCCCGAATGAAGGTACATGATGCTTTTTTTCCGGGCTCTTTGTGTTTATGCAGATGACTCACGAGCTGCGTGTCAAAACCCAGTCAGCTGTCAACATTTCTGGACAGTTTTGCGTGCTTTCGAACGTCTGTATCGTTCACGTGACCACGATAAGCAAAACTATGGTCTGTTTATGCAAATCGCTCGTGTTGTTGTTTTTACAAATACACATAGACGTAAAGGTTTTGTCGTTATATGTTTTAACACTGAACACAGAACAGTGATAATGTTGTAAACAATGGCTGTGGGTGGGGATCTAGTGTAGTTGTTGCTAATAGGGGTGTGTCTTCAGGTTATTCCACTAATAAAAAGTAATGTTTTTTAAACGTGCTTTTTTGATACCATAGTATTGTCGGGAGTACCTTTTAGAATTTTGGTAAATGAATATAGTAATCTCTCAATAGCATTATTAATATACTTATATGTGTCACCATGGTATAGTATGCCCAGCAGACTGATTTAAAGAAGTATGTGCACTGATCTGCTTTTAATTAGGAAAGAAAATACAATCCCATTAAGTATTGCAAACTGTGCAATTAAATAAAACATGGCAGACATTTAAAGCTGTTAAAGTGTTTGGTTGTGTGTCTATAGAACCAATATAGGGGGAAAAAATAAGACCACTTGAAATTCTTAGTTTCTCTAAGGATTTACTGGATTTATTAGCTATGGGTTTGAGTAAAATGTTCATATTTGCTTTATTCTATAAAGGTGTGATCATTTCAGAAAGAAATATTGTCAATTTATGTTTTGCAAAAATGACAATTGGTCAGAAAATATGTTTGAGTGTATTAATTTTAATATATTATTAATATTCAAATATTATAGCTATCATAGCTGTTTAAGTTGATGTACAGAAAACATACTCTAAATCCCTTTTAAATGATAAACAGATTTATTTCCATTTTAAACACTTATAAGCTCATATACATAAAGCATACAAGTTATAGTAAAATGAAGGTTGAATGGTGTGCGGTTGAGTAATTGATGGCAAGAATTTTTAGAAACTTTGGGTGAACCTTTAACCCCTTTTATGAAGTGTAATTATTGCAGCTTATTATCATTTATTATATTAAAGTAATTGTCATTGGCTGCTGAGAAATTTGACAATTTTTGTGTAAGATTGCTTTTTGCTTAAGATTAAAGTGAAACACTTAATTTTATATGAACTTATTAGTATTTGATGTCACTCATTTCTTTAAAGTCACTATGAAATGTAAATTTGCTAATTTTCTAAATGCAATATATAGGTTTTTTTTTTATTTGATTGTAAGTTAAAAAATCAGTTGAATAACATAAACTGAAAATAAAATATTAGCAAATGTATAATAAAAAATGGAAACTAATCATATTGTCATATCTGCTCATTTTATAACCATCCTAATGACTTTATTATGTTTTTGGAAGTCAAATGGGATGAATCTTCCAATTCTTGTTGGCTTGATATGCAAAACCATTTGTATTGAGAAAATCAATTCATTTTATCATCCCAGGGGAGAAGGCTCAACATGGAGGACTGCTTGCACACTTCCTCTGACAACCTCGCTAAACTGGTGAAATGGGCCCACAGCCACGGGACGATCTGCACCTTGATCCCCAACCTCAAACACATGCTGAACGAGGGCTCTCACGGGACCCTTACGGCCCTGTGGGGCTGCAGCGCCGGTCATGCTTACCACTGGCCCCTCAACACCACCTGCAAAACAGGAAACAAGGAGCGCATGTGTTTCCAGGAAAGCCGGAGCATCAACACAGACACTATGATTCAGGCTGCCACCGTCATGCAAAACTCCTCTGCAGATCGATTCCTCGGGAAAAAAAACAAAGGCGATTCCAGTCAAATCCATGACTCTTGCGATATTTCCAACTGCAGCGAACCTTCGGAAATGGACGATAATGGCGAGGAGTATAACAACAACTTGTACGACATAGTCTGTGAATCATCGGCAACCGATGAAGACGGTGATTCTGAGTTCAATCACACGCCAAACATCTCGCACAGAAAAAGACACGGAAAAGGACCGGGTCATGAGGACAGTATCGACCCCTCCTTGAAGAAAATCAAACAAGAAAGAGGCGAAGATTACTACAGTTTGGCCAATCCACAGATTCCCAGCAGTTCAGAAATAAACCGTTCTACCGAGTTGCCCAAACCGAACCTCCAGAGCACACCTTCGATGTCCCAGAAACCTTCTTCCATAGACGGAGACTCGATGGGGGTTTCTTCATCTCCATTGGACAGTTCTCCTACTTCCATGATCAAGCCACTGCGCGTACCTTTCCATGTTACACAAAATAAAGTGCACATGAACTCTAATCCAGCGTGCAGTCAGAGTTTGCCCACTTTACCTCATCCTGGTCGGATTGACGCTATGGGTGTCCTGCACAGAGATGAATATCCCAGACCGTCTTTGTCTTACGGAGAGGCTTCAATTGGTGCAAACCCAGAAATGGATCTTCTAGCAGCACAGGCACTTAGTACAGAAGCGAGAGCAGACAACACAGGTAAAGAGCCTTCTGTGCAAGAAATTTAAGAGTTTGTTGTTGAGAATGTTGATGGTTAAAGGGGCTGTATGTAAGTTTAGAAAGGCTTGTTGGTGCCGATAGTTGAGTGCCAACATATAGCGCAACTGCACTGTGGGCATCCTGAGTAGTGCTGCACGATTCTGCCTAAAATGACAATCACGTTTTTTTTTTTTTTGTTGCTTAAAATCAAATCATGATTTTCTCACGATTCTGTAGATGTAAAATAAGGGTAATATGAGTAGGCTTTTATTATTTACTGTTGGTTAAAATGATAAATCTTGTATAGACTTGGAATGGTGGACTTGAACAGACTTTAAATATGTCCTGGTTGTTAATTCACAGTAAAGTGATTACATTAGAATACAACTATTCATAATTCTAAAGTTGAATCATTATGTTTGACACATATGCTGGTAAAATGAGACATTTGTCATTATCCGATTCCCTCTTGCATTATATTGAGCATTATATAGGCTAGAGTAGTTACTGACCCCGTAAACATTTATTTTCATGTACAGCACTTTGTGTTCACTATGAAAGAAAAAACATATCAAATGCTTGCCGTGATCATAACTCTAAAATGTGATATGATCATTTAAATTATGTGCGCACTTACGGTTTCACTTTCGCTGCCGAGTGCGCTCATGTCATGGCTGCCGTCACTTTGAGGAAAAATAAACATACATACAAATCATACTTCCCGCGCGGCTCCCAAATAATCGCTCTGTGCAACAATCTGAACGTTATTTACAACTTTATTACCTGTTATTCACAGCTTATGCAGGTTCTGTTCACTAAAGTAGACTACATTGGGGGCCATGCATGCGCATGTCCGTCAGCTCATGTGTGATTTTGCCGCTGCAAATACATCATTACATTAGGACAGAAATGACATTTTGGGGTGAATTACACCTTATAAATACAGTATGTGACACTTTCAACACCCTTTAGAGGTGTCCATGTTGCTGAGCAACGAAAGTAAAACTTGTGTGTCCGTCTTTATGCTTCTCGCCTGACCTTGAAAATATAATTGGCTGAATTGTAGAAAAGCTGAATAAAGATCGTGGGGGATTGAATCGAGATTGTGATCTTTTTTTTTCAATTAATCGTGCAGCCCTAGTCCTGAGTTTGAGTCCCAGCTCACGGACCTTACCTGATCGCGTCCCGCTCTCTCTTTTCAACTTCACTTCACCTTCTCCACTATAGCACAAACACCTGGTCAAAAGTTTGTGGGAAAAAGTAACAAGACAAGAAAGAAAAAGAAGTGAAATTAAACTCGCCATTGAATCCTATTTGATCTGCAATATTCCTGTGTGTTCGGCTAGACCGTTTGTGCTTGAGCGCCACCAAGTGTTTTACTGTAACTTCAGCAAGTCAAGGCATGTGATCAAAAGCCCCAATCTCATTGGTCGGCCAGTTTTTAACGCAGCACATAGCAAAATAATTAACTCAAGGCTTTTTTTGGTTGATGCTTTTTATGTCTCCAGTTTTTCATTTTACACACTAACATTAGCTCTCTCTGCAATTGACCAGCATCATGTTGAAAGACAGGGGACATTAAAATGATGTTATAATAGTTTTTTTTGGCTATAAGTTTTAAGACTATAGACCAGGGGTGTCCAAACCCATGTCCTATTTAAATCCTTCACATAAAAAAATCAATTTGTAGGCTTTCATGGACAGCCTAGGATGTCAGGGAATGGCTTGAGTTTTGTTACAAGCTGTTTAGAGAATGCCAATTAATAGCAAAAAATTCTTACATACTGCCCCTTTAAGTGTTTGTGTTTAACTGTAAAATGTCTGAATGTCATTGGCATTGCATTAGATATTGCAGTATCATAAGCAAAAGACGACTACTAACATGACTACAACACTTTAAAAATTTTTTTTGGGTCAATCTAATACAGCTGGTCATTTTTTATGGTAACATGCTTCCTCTTAAATAATTTATTCAGAACAATTGTTTATTAAAAATAAAATTTGAAAAATATAATTACCTGAACACACATTTTCTATGATAGCATTTAACAAGATACCTCATTTCAAATAAAATTTGAATAAAAGCTCACGAAAAGGATTGTAGTTCAAAAATGAATGTAAGAGTCATTTAAAGCATATTATAAAAATAAGATATCCTTGTTATAACAATATACATTGATAAAATTGCTGCATTTTATTTATTTATATATATATATAATTTTAGAAGCATTTTCCTATTAGTTTAAACATTTAATGATATTGTGTTTTTTTGTCTTTTATTTTTTATAATTTTTTACATTTTCTTTGTCATTTTAGTACTTCCACAGTTAGTAATTTTTTTTATTTCAATCAGTTGTAAAGGCAGTTTTTTATTATTATATCAATTAATACAAATGTTTTTAATAGTTTTAGTGACAGTCATCTGGAGCACTTAACTTGAAAAAGAAAAGAAACAAACAGAAAAAGAGATTACATTAATTACATGGCTGTGTTTTAAGGTTAATATATAAATCTTCATACAAGTAATGATATTAATTCAGGTTAACAGGTTTTTTACATATCAAATGCATTTTAACGTAATGTTATTTATTTATTTTACATATTTTTTAATAGATTGCATGTGCTAAAGCAATAACATAGTATTTGAATATTGTATTGTGATTCTGAGTGTTGTGAGTGTCTATTGAGCCTGTGTGTGCTTAAAATGAACATAAAACCTCTGATCTCACACTGAACATGAAGGAGCTAAAACAATAGTAAAACGAAAGTCTGATATTGCTCAATAAATCAGCAGTATCGAAAAGCAGAAGCTGTAGTGTATTTTCCGTGTGCTCTAAACATTGCTGAATGCAACTGGAATGGTTCTGCATAATTATTTATTCATATAAGCAACTCTTGTCACACAGTGGGTGCAAATCAAATCATCTTATAGAGCCAGAATTATTTTTTTATATATAATCTGTACTTATAATATTCATTCATTCATTTTCTTTTCGGCTTAGTCCTTTTATTAATCTGGGGTCGCCACAGCGGAATGAACCGCCAACTTTTCCAGCATATGTTTTAGGCAGAGGATGCCCTTCCAGCTGCAACCCATCACTAGGAAATGTACTTATAATAGAAAAAGAAAAAAGAAAATATATTGTACGCTTGTGTGTGTGTGTGTCTGTGTGTGTGTGTGTGTGTGTGTGTGTGTGTGTGTGTGTGTGTGTGTGATGTTTGTGGGTGCAGCTGTTGCTTGATCATATTAATCTTCTTAATTACGTTTATGATGCCGTCTCAGTCAAAGGCATAAATGAGATTTATGTGAACCTCAGACTGGAGTGCTGCTTAAAGTCCACATGAAATCGAAATTTACAGTGTTTATTTTACTAGTGCACATTGTTAATCTTAAAGTGAACAATTGATCTGTGCAAGTTAATCCACTAAATCTGTTTGATGACGTAGAGCGAAATATCCTTAGCCGGTTTGTGTGGGAGGAACAAAAAATAATAAAACCCCACCTCCTACTTAATATTCTGTTTCAGTTGGATATACGTCATATAAAGGTGTTGTCATATAAAGCTGATGGCCAGAAGATTGTATTTCCAGGCACGTGTCACGAGTGATTTTATGTCACAATTTTATGACCTAAAGCCTCATTCATAAATGTGGTGTATGCTCAAAAACAGGGGTGGAAATATGCTGTATGCCACTTCCCAAACAAACGTTTTGATCTATAAAAAAAAACAAAAACCCAAAAAACTTGAGGGGAGAATGTATGTAAGGGGAGCTGTATGTAAAGTAAATATAATTAACTGAAATATTGAGTTAATTAGACCACTGTAAATAATCATATGAGCCATAATCCATTTAATAAATAAAAAAATTTGTTTTGGTGTACAGTATGTTCACTTTGTAGGTTTAACCATTGGAGCATGAACTATTTTCACAATAAAACAAATCGCGTATGAGCTCATACGACAGTTAAAAAAACACCTCTGCCTTAAATAAAAGTCTGCACCAACTTCTAGATCAAGCGGTCTTTAAAAATCAGCCAATCAAACCCCTCGAACAAAAAGAAAAATGCAGAATTTAAGCAATGATTTGGGCTAAAAGCGTACATTTGCTTTTCCTTACATAGTCGGAGAATGACGTCATTAAGGAAAATACAGCTTTGATTCATAATTCATGTTACTGCTTATAGATTTTTGCTTAACATTTTTTTACAACTTTATTTGATTGCATGCATTTAAATCTGTCAAATAGAAGTTTGTCCATAAGTGAATGTACAGACATTTGAACTGACTCCGATCCGGGTTGGTATAATTAACTAAAGCATAACTATAAATCTTAAACCATTTGTTACTTTAACTGACATGGGCATTAATGTTGAGGACGTGTGACGTTTATCTATGACAGTATTGTAATAATTATTTTACTGATACTTTTTAGACACAAAAGTGCTTTTTTTCTGTTTTGTACGTTTTTTTTTAGGACAAACATTGAGGTCTTTAGTTTCTATATGAATCTGTATTTGAACAAATCATTTGAGCCGATGATTCAGTGATCCACTTGAAGACAGTCATGCTTAATTTCTGCAGGAATCAGACATTTGAACAAATCATTTGAGCCAATGATTCGGTGATCCACTAATAAAGACAGTCATGCTTAATTGCTGAATGAATCAGCCGTTTGAACAAATCATTTGAGCCAATGATTCAGTGATCCATTTATAAAGACAGTCGTACTTAATTTCCAAATGAATCGGCTGTTTAAACAAATCATTTGAACCGACGATTCAATGATCCACTCATAAAGACAGTCGTGCTTAATTTCTGAATGAGTCCGCCGTTTAACCAAAAATCATTTGAGCTGACGATTCAATGATCCACTCATAAAGACAGTCGTGCTTAATTTCTGAATGAGTCAGCCGTTTAACCAAAAATCATTTGAACCACAAAAAACATGTATTGAATTTAAAGGAATAATTGAAACAAAACGAAAGCAATTGAAACTATTTAATAAAACTACATTCTTAAAATTATATAATGTAATATAAACGTAACCGTTTTTATTATTAAAATCAATTCAGTACTATACTTAAACCTGTGGTCATTCCTAAAATGTTATATATCACACTAGCACTATAAAAGGTCTAGCACTCATTTTTAATCTAGTTGTTTATTGCTAAAAATAATAAAGTGTATAACTTTTTCAATTTAATTAAATGAATTGACATTTACTATTTTAGTTTAGGGCTCGATGTGAGAGAAGAAGAAAAAACGTATCAACATCTAATTGAGTTAATGAGTTGTAATTGTAGACTGGTGCTTCATTATGAGTATTCTGTGGAAACATGGAAGCATAGCTCGTGGTTTAGTCTCAGTCGATGAGATTGCTTCTTCTTCCAGTCTGCAGTAAGCTGACTATAAACTATAAACTGTTTTTCCAAGAAACTGAACATATTTGACATTTCAGTCAAGATGGAAATGGATGACGCTGTTATTTCTTTAACTCCACGTAAAGCAAAACAACAGGTGAGTTTTCTTGACACTTTCTCTCTTTACTGAGGGGAAAAATGGGTGTCAGTGGATTTGATGTTGTGAAAGTGTCATGTGATCGTATGTTTTATTATAAGAATGCATGACGGTGCTTAAGAGATCATATTATTCTTTATTTGTTTTTTGTGGACAAACTTTAATTTTATTCTGTTTGCAGGTTCAAATGAGAAGATGGATTACGCTGTGATTTTGAAAGCCCTCCATGGTTAGTTTTGTTTTGTGCAAGAACTTGTTACGCTCTAGATATTTTGCTGTTTTATATTTCATAGCTATTTTAATAGGTAAATCTCATGAAACCTGTCAATAACATGCTCATATATGCACATGATCACAAAAATGAGATGGCTTTTTGAGAAGGATTTAATTTTGAATAAAGTGAGTATCACAGGGATTTAATTATTTACTTATTTCTTTTGCGTTGTGAAATTATTTTCATGATAAAGCACATTCCAGAGTTCATTCATTCATTTTCTTTTCGGCTTAGTCCCTTTATTAATCAGGGGTCGCCACAGCAGAATGAACCGCCAACTTATCCAGCATATGTTTTACACAGCAGATGCTCTTTCAGCTGCAACCCATCACTGGGAAAACATTCCAGAGTTATTAAGGGTAATAAAAGGAAAACTAAAAAGCAAATTTTTTACTTAATGTTACCTGAATATTAATATTAAAATTAAAACCATTTAAAAATCATTTAATCATTAAAAAAAACCTTTTTCCATATGCCATGATTTCCTGTTTTAATTTACTTAAAATAAATAAATAAATAAATAGTTTTACAGTAAAGTAATAAAAACTATGTATGCATTTAAAAAAATAATCTTGTAGTAAAATTCAACTGAAAACATAATCTAAAAATAATAATAATAAATTTAAACTTCTTATATTTTTTATTATTATAAGTAATTATTTAAATAGAAATAAAATAATGTATGCTTTTAGTTATTATTATATTTATTTTTCTGATAAAAAAAATCTATGCATTGCAATAATTGTTTTACTATAATACAGTTAAAAACATTGCTGATATGAGAAATATGGGGGGGGATGGGGGAGTGAAAATGTGTAAAAAAAAAAAAAAACAATTAGTTTTCATTAAAATCTCACAATGCAAACAATATTTTCAGTGCAAAGTATTGTGCG
Organism: Danio choprae; assembly: GCA_903798125.1. Taxonomy (NCBI): domain Eukaryota; kingdom Metazoa; phylum Chordata; class Actinopteri; order Cypriniformes; family Danionidae; genus Danio; species Danio choprae. The sequence goes on along the minus strand of CAIGQW010005633.1, from coordinate 1,083,332 downwards.
TTTTCAATTGACAGGTTTTGTGAAATTCACCCTCACCGAACATTTTCCTCTGTATTTATTTTCACAATGGATGAATTTGCATGAGGCAAATGAATTTGGAGGAAACTTTGCATCATGGCAAATAAAATAAAACTTTCTCTAATCAACATGGCTTTATTGTCTGTGCACTCGCCAGTTGTTTGATCAACTGAAATCAGCTCCTTTATAATGATGTTGTTTGTTGTGGGTTTTTATGTGTGTTTTTATTTCTACCGGTCAGGAGGGAAAGACTTTACTCTGTATAAAAGCTCCTAAAACGCATTTGATGTATTACAGAGCATCTGATTCCAGCAGCGCACAGTTCAGAAGAGCAGTTCTGCCCATCAGACCTCAGCCCCAACAGCGACAGGTATCTGGAAGAGCGAAAACACCTGGAAGAGTTCATAACAGGCATCGGTGAGCCAGAAATCCAGCAGATTGGACTCTTACGGCACAACCGATACTCATGTCTCATTGTTTTTGCAGACACGGTGACCCTACAAAACCTGCAGACAGTGATCGACCGCATCCTTGTGTTTCACGAGCGGACGCAGATGCCGCTGTCCAGTCCGGCCCGGCTGGGGGAGCAGGAGCTGTTCCCGGGATCTGGCCTGTACCTACCGCATTATAAACTAGCCTCCATGCTGCAGGAGTCCCGGCAGGACAGTATGAGGCTCTTTCACCTGCTGTTCGAGCACTTCTTCAGCGAGGAGGATCTGAATGGTGCTGTCGCGTTCGGAAAGAGAGGGAAAGTTCCCGATGGCAAGAAGATCTTGGACAGGAGAAAAGTGGACGGGATTATGTGTGAGTAGTTCACTTGATGTCCTAAAACTAACATCTTGAGCCGCTTTTCCACTATCAACCATCCCATTCCGTGACCGATAAAACAAAGCTCTCTGGAATGTTATACAAATGCGCCAGTCATTGCCTTGATAGCGCAAGTGTAATGTAAACAGCGTTATGGACAAGGATGAGATTGGTTTGCTTTTGGGACTCCTTTTTTTCTAATATTAACTTAATTGAATAACATAAATAAATAAATAAGTAGCGCACTTCCAGAAAACTGGCAGCCTGGCTACAGTGGGGATGTTACGTGCACACACTCTCCAACCAATGCATGTTTTCATGTATTTGTAAAATACGAATCATATTATAAACATACATACTTTTCATGTTTTGGAGCACCATATCCTACCTAATATTTATACATAAAATATGTAGTCAAAATGTATTTATTAAAAAAAACAAAACATATAAAAGTGGTACAAACAAGTGGTGTTGCATTCCAAGTCCTCTGAAGTCAGGTGATATCTTTACGTGAAGAACGGAATAATTCATGAGGTTTTATATACATTTATAATTTATTTATAATTAAATATAATTATAACTGAAAGTATTTAATTATAGATTCAGTTTAGAATATTTCTACGATATATTTATGTTTTATATTTTTTCATTCTTATTTTTGTCTGTTTCTTTTCCTTTTCATTTTTCCCCCAGGGTTGGGTGGGTCGGGGTATTAATAGAAATCTCAGTCGGTTGATATCTTCTTTTGTGACAGTGTATGTATGTTTTATTATTTCCGTCTGTTTAATAAAGATTTGATCACAAAAAAAGAAATACAACTGAAATCAGGAACATGTTTGAATGATGATACAAATTAATCTGTGTGCCATTTAGTCATTTCGGAGACTGATTCAATTCTGGAAACTTATTAATATATAATAATATTTTTGGTGCTGAAATAAATAACATTGCTTAAGAAAAGTGAATTATAGACGACAATTTTATATTGTGAATAAACATGTTGCAAAGACTTAAGCTATGGCTATCATTTGTAACTTGTAATCCAGTTTGCAGTCTTAATTTTCCCGTCGTTTCATAGCTACTTACTTTACTGAAAAGGAATTGTCTTGTTTTCCTCCAGCTTATGTTCTGCGCTGCTCCACTATAGACGGATGGACGCCTGTGGAATCATCGAAGCTGAAGAAGGCCTGTATTAATAAATGCAGGCTCCGAATCGGTCAGAAAAAGAAGCAAGAATCTTCTCAAGAGTCCTTTATTTTTTGTGACGAACAATCAGGCAAAAATGACCCTTCTTATATGTAATCGCTGATCCCCAAAAATGTCCATTCACAGTCAAATGCTACTATTATCATTGTACATAAAGGAAACACATTTTTCCCATTGACTGAATGAAAGCTTAAGAGTTTTGGACATGAACAATTCAGTTTGGAGTCAGTGATTCAGGCGATTCAGCTACAGCACTAAGAGACCAACGATTCGCTATTATTTCCATTGCGTTCATTTCAACCAAACCGACATTATCTATACTGTGAGTTTCTGACTGTTGACTCGTTTGGTCAGCACAAACCATGTTTATAACCATGTAAACCTTTAGAATAGTCTAGTGCTTATTCATGTTAGTCATGTAGCATTGTAACAATCAATCAAAACAACATATTTTCAGCACTGTCGGAACAATTTCAGTGTTTTTTACTTCTACCCAATACCCTTAAATATCATAACTGTATCAGAAACACCTTAAATTGTGTTTTATTGCCTTCTCTTTTTTCCCTCTCTGGTTCCATGAGCTGCTCCAGTTTCATCAATCAACTTCACATTAAATTGATGATAACTTCTTTCCATAGTGCACGACTGACAGAAACATGGCTGATAGGAATAGACTCTTAAAGGCATAGTTCAGCCAAAAATTTAAATCGACTCCCTTTCAAGGGATTCCAAAGCTTTTTGAGTATCTTTATTCTGTTAAACACTAAACAAGATCTTTTGAAGAAAGCTGAAAAACGTCCATAGTAAGAAAAAGTTTTCTTTGAAATGTTTTCGAAAGAAGAAATAAATTCAAACAGGTTTGGAAAAAAGTAAAGGCTGAGCAAATGATGACAGAAGTTTACGTTTTGGGTGAACTATCCCTTAAAAATAATAGTTCTTTGATGGTTTCATGAAGAACATTTAACATCCACAAAACGTTTTCAGTCCGCAAAAGTATTTTTTAGCAGAAAAAGACACTTTAAATTGGGAGAATGATCTGCTCATTTTGAAAAAATGCTTCTTTGAAGATCTTTACACTAAAAAGTTCTTAAGGGGATAGTAGATTAATATAAAAGATTCCTCTATAGGCACTTTCCCAGTCCATGGTATGGCTCACTTTTGGAGTCTTTTCCACTGCTGTCATACCTAGTACCTTCTCGTTTTTTTTTTTAGTACCACCTCTGGTGAGGTTACTAGAGAGCATTCCAGACAAATTTATGCGCCAACTTCCTTCCGTCTCATTCCCTCAGACATACATCATTGATTTCATTACACAAGTGCCCATTACTGGCAGAACATCTGAAGGGGTTTAAATGGAATGCCCTAAATCAGGGGTGGCCAACCCTTCCTTCCTGGAGATCTACCTTTCTGCAGATTTCAGTTGCAATCCATATCAAACACACCTGCCTGTAATTAACAAGTGCTGTTCAGGCCCTAATGAATTGGTTCAGGTGTGTTTGAGGGTTGGAAGGATCTCCAGGAGCAGGGTTGAGCAACCCTGCCCTAAACCCTTGAGCACTTGGGAACTACACTGTTGTGATGTCACAACTGCTTTGCATTCTGGGACATATGTGCAGGAGTGGACATATGAAGCTAAATCGCTCCCTCTGTCAAAATCAAGGGATCGAGTGTATATCCATGTAAGCTTTCCTCGTTCACTTGATGAAGTGGAACGCAGTTTAAAATGATGGCGTGGATTCCCCTGAGGGGACGTTTGCGAGTGTGTTTCTAAAAGTGGATTGGAATGCAGTCTAAAACATGACATATCCATAATAATATCCATAATAAGCGCCATTGAATTTGCGACACAAGACATCAAACCCGCTATATTCATTTAAATAGTCAGCAACAGCCACTGCTTAAAATCTCCATTCCATCAGTCGTATCCATTGCCTTGGTGTTGTGGGTTGGTTTGTGTCTCAACTTTGTTATTCATATTTATGATAATGCTGATGATTCTTCCCACATTAATTGACACTAAACTGCAGTGGAAATGCAAACCAAGCCGAACCATACCGTTCTGCGCAGTAGAAAAATGGTTTACAATAACATACCACTGTGAAAATTAGATTATGTTCTTTCTGAGACCTTCATTTTTAAGTGTAGCTCATGCAAAAATGTACAGTATCATCCAAGATGTACAGTAAATTACACGTTTGCACCAAAACATAAAAGATTTTAATCTGAAAATCAATGGCTTCGATGGAGCAATCGTTTGCCGCTATAAGACCTCGGTGTATTCACAGGTTTTCATTTAGCTTGGCCTCCAGGTATGTTTTTGACTCTCAGAATGCCAGGAAAGCCACTGATTTGCATTTTGTGCATCACAAAGAACGGTTTCAGCTCCAATCTTCTTTAAAATTCTGCAGAAGAAACAAAAAGACCCCTTGGATGCCTTGAAGGTCCGTAAATCAATAAACTTTCTTTCATTTTGTGATTTTTTTAAATAAAAAGTTATTTCATATCACATTTGTCATTTTGACTTAATTGATAATCCTATAGACCAGGGTCAGAAATGAACTTTTCTATTAAGGTGTAGTATTCGCTAGTACAATTTTACCTTATTATATCTGTGTAGTCTCGTTTGTCAAGTATTATTACTGAATTTAGCCACTGAGATATGAACTGTTACAATGCACAACAAACACTTTAAAGCTTTATAGTAGTCATACATGTGAACCAGAGGTTGCTACTGAATTTTATTTCAGTATAATGATGTATTTCCAACTAAAACAGAATATTAGGTAGGGGGCGGGGTTTTATTTTTGCACTCTTCCACTCATCTTTCACTTGCAGCAAACTAACGGTTGGAGGGGCGTGGCTAAGTATATTTCACCATAGCCGTCAAACCGACGTCATTAGAGAAGGACTGCCGTTCCAGAGCAGAAGGACAGATTTTTGATTAAAAATGACCAAAACAAACTGATTCAGTGGATTCACTTGCAGGAATTAATTGTTCACTTTAAGACGAACGATGTGCACTATTAAAATAAACATTGTAAATTTTGATTTCACGCAGCAAGGCTTACAAGGTAGGGCTGGAATATTTGGACAAATAATAATTATTATTGCAGATTATTCTGTTGATGTTGTAATGATGATTCATTCATTCATTTTCTTTTCGGCTTAGTCCTTTTATTAATCTGGGGTCGCCACAGCGGGATGAACCGCCAACTCATCAGGCATATGTTTAATACAGCAAATGCCCTTCCAGCTACCCATCACTGGAAAACACCCATACACTCTCATTCACACACATACACTACGGACAATTTAGCCTACCCAATTCACCTATAGCACGTCTTTGGACTTGTGGGGGAAACCGGGGCACCCGGAGGAAACCCATGCCAACACGAGGAGAACATGCAAACTCCACACATGAATGCCAATGGACCCAGCCGAGGCTCAAACCAGCGACCTACTTGCTGTGAGGCGACAGCGCTACTCACTGCGCCACCGCGTTTCCCATGATCAGACAAGATCTAATGTAAACACCTCTGATTGGCTGTTTTTTCCAAAGCTCATCAGGAACATACGTGATTGGTTATAAAGCTCAGTGCTGCAAAAAGATCAGCAATATTTATAACACAGAAAGAATGAATGCAACATGAATAGATCTCAATGCGTTTCCACATTTCCCTTTATTTGCAACCGTAAATGCAAGTTCAGTTAGTTTGTGAGAATTTTTGTTCAACAAAATAAAAAATGTTATTTTATCTTAAACCCGTTTATTTCTGACCCTGCTATAGATCAATCAGCATATAAAATGACGGCCAGAAATGGGATATGAACTATAGTCGTTTAATTTGAACCGCAGACAGACAATTATTGGTTTGTGTTAATGAAATTCCACAATATTTTGTTCTGATATTTAATGAAATATTTGACATAAAGCACATTTTAAGACTTCCAAAGGCTCGCTGGTTCTCAAAATCTTGGGAAAATATATTATGTTGTCCTCAAATGTTTCCTATAAAGGTACGATAAGCTTTAGTGTGGTTATAAAAGGTCAGTCTGTTCTTCATCTGCACACTGACATTGACATTTATTTTTAGCACTTCTACAACGTTTTATTTTCAAGTGTGTAAATACTCGTTTATTCTGATGCGTCTTAAGTGGTCTTATATTTGTCATTTTATGATGTGTTACAATAAAATCAAATAAAACAAATGTTGTCTGTGATAAATTCCTGCTTCTGAATAAATTATTCAGCTTTATGTTGCATAGTTTCTAGTTCCAAAATGACTGTGCACCAGTCCACAAAGAAAGGTTCTTAAAAAAAGTGAATGATTAGTTTGGTGTGGAGGAACTGGAATGGCCTGCACAATGTCCTGACCTCAACTTGACAATACCTTTTGATATGAATTAGAGCAGAGACTTTGATCCAGGCTTTTTCATCAATGCCTGACCTCACAAATGTGCTTATAGAAGAATGGTCAAAATTGACCATAAACACACCCCTAGACCTAATCAACATCTAATGTAATTCAGTAAAAAAAATAATCTTAATAGTTGGCTATGGAAGTTTCTGCTAGAGAATAAAATATATTTTAACTTTGTCTCAATTCTGACATTCTCTGTATAGCAACTGCAGTTCAACATCTCATAATTCTGATCTAAAATTGACTTTAAATTGCATACTGTGAGATGCAAACTCAGAACTGCAACTTATAAGCCTATAAAATCTTAATTGCAAAAAATATCATGATAAACCCACAATTCCAAGAAAAAAAGCTTGAATTGCAAGTTATAAACGTGTATTGTTAATTAGTTCTTTCTTGTAATTCCGAGTCTACATTTCACAATACTGACAGTTGACTTGTTTTTGCTACTCTTCTAAGCTAATATCCTGAAGTTTTTCTTTAAATTGTGAGGGAAAAAGTTTTGTAAAATACTTTATTTGTAATCCTTTGGCCAAAACAGGCTTCTGTATTTGGCATCTGTAAATGTTCACCACCAGCCACATATTGGATTTCTACTTTTTCCCTATGCTTTTGCTAATTAAACGTTTTTGTTTGCTACATTAATGCTACATAATGGTTTTAAATCTGATCTTCAGATACAAATTATTACACACCCACAAAAAAATACATTTGGATAGATCTTTTCTGTAATTGTAGGAACTGCTGAGGTAAAGCTTTGTTTCTATTTCAAACAGTTTCTCCAGCTGTGTATGAAATAGAGAGACTGAAAGCACTACTGCAGGCTGAGAGAAGCAAAAGTGAGTTGATGGGTGAAACCATCAGCAGCCTGAGGCAAGACAAAGAGCTTCTTCAACAGGAACTCACCAAGAAAGCTGAACTCATCTGTGACTTCCTGCAGGACCAACTGCGCCCAGGTGACTATTCCTTAAAATCCCATCATATCCAACATTTTTTGACTGTATAATATGAATGGTTGTGATTTGGATAAGGATCGTCTTATTTTCTCTCACTGGCAGATAAAAGGAGGACACTTTCATCAAGTCAAATAGAGGCAGGCAGTTCCCACCAGATTGTTACCTCCATTCCTGAAGAGGGCGTTGCGTTCGACTCTCCTGCACTTTTCGACTCTTTTGAGGAAGTAGAGCTTCATCCACTGGAAAGGCAGAGGAGTATCAAGATTTCCTCAAAGAGAAGCAGAGATGGCGAGAACACTCGAGTCCGAAGTAAGTTGGGCAAGACCGAATTTGTCATCCAAAGTTTACTACAATTTTAGCTGCTACCAACAATTCTTCATTCTGTAGAGTTTTACTAAAGAAGGATGTTACTATTTTTCAGTGAAAAATGTTGTGGGGGTTATTGCACGATATATGGCAGCGCTGCAAGAGTTCCGACGTAGCGTCTCCATGAAAGTGGCTTTTGACAGAGTTGGTGTGGACCGCAACACCATTTCCAGGACGGCGGCCATTGCGGAGCTCAGTTTGGCAGCCCCTGAAATCTTCCACGCTCTTCCACCATGGGACGAAAAGGAGGAAACATTGGCACATTATGCTATCAGGTGCCGACAGGCCATGGATGACAGCATTAAAGCCAAGATTAAAAACATGAAAGCTAAAGGAGAACTTCTACCAATCGTCAGCAAATAAAGTAAAACATTTATGTTTACCTTCTCAGATTTATAGTGGATGTGACCACTCTAATTGAACACTATTTCCAGGTTTGGCCTTGATTTTTATTGTTGCCATGCTCAATCACAAAATGAATAATATATGGCAGTATAGTTGTTGTATATGTTCAAGCAATTGTTGTGTTGGTCATCTTGGCTTGTAAATGAAATAAAACATTGTTGTTTTGTATGCCTTACAGTGTCATTTTGCCTGACCAGTATTTATTTGGGTGTTAAACATTCCGTATGATTGCATGCTTATTTCTATCACAAACTACAGTGGGTCTTTGTACTTTTTACTACGCCACCTCTTCCTTTCCAAATGTCAGATTAGTGTTGTGTAATAAGATTGCAAAGACTGTGAAAAACAGGTGTGTAATTATCTTACACTGCACAGTGGGTTCAATGATTATAATGTGAATAATAAATATAACGTCACAATGTCAACCACTTTAGTGTTTGTGTGATTTTTATTTGAAAAAAGATTGTGCTGTTGTTGACAAGAAATAACTCAATAGGCAAATCAATGTGAGATTTGAAATCTTTACCTATAAATAAATAAAGACCTATAATGTAAACAATAGTCAAATACCCAATTTATATTGAATATAACATTAAAACAATGAGGCTGGAAAGATGGAAGAGATACAGTCGGTTCTGTTAGTTGTACCTTTTCTGTACAGATGATATTGTTGCCAAACCAATTCCTATTCATACGGATCTGCAAAAATGACTGAATTACAGTGATTGATGATGTTACTTTGTAACAACCAGAGACGTAGAAACAGGGCAAACAAGGCAGGCAACTTTTTGAAACAATTTTAAAATGCCAAAATACATGAGGGGGACTTGATTAAATGTCCCTCTTAGACCAGAACTGAATTAACTGTATGTGTATTCTCACCGAGAGACAGAACTACATTTCCATTCATGAAAACACTCCCTTCTTCCTTTTCAGCAGACATGGATGAGAGAGCGTACCCAGAACAGAACGAGAAGACCATTCGCAGCACCCAAACAGCTCTTCGCAACTTTCGGGACTTTCTGGTTTCAAAGTATCCAGATGAGACCAGAGAAATATACAGCATCCCCTGCCACGAGTTGGACATCTACTTGGCCTCCTTCTTCGTGGATGCTCGCCAACGGGATGGCTCAGAGTATGAGCCCAACAGCCTGGCAAACTATCAGTGTGGCCTGGAACGCTATCTGAAGGAGCATCGGTATGCCTACAGTATTACAAGAGACCGCGAGTTCCAGAGATCCCAGGATGCCCTCAAACAAAAGCAACTGGAGCTCAAGTTCAAAGGTAAAGGCAACAAACCCCACAAGTCAATGAAGCTGACCCTTGCTGATGAGCTGCTTCTGAGAAAACGGGGGCTTCTGAGTCGCTTCAACCCTGAGGGTCTGCTTAACCTGGTGTGGCTCAACAACACGAAGGCTTTTGGCCACTGTACAGGTTTCCACAGTTCCACTCTCAAATGGGGTGATGTGCGGTTGCTCACCACAGAAACTGGACTAGAGTGTCTAGAGTGGACCTACCAGGATTTAAGTGACCCTAATGCCAGAAACAGAAGATCCACAACTGAGTGCCGGATCTATGCTACTCCACATGCTCCTCAAACCTGCCCAGTAGAAGACTACAAGCATTTTGCTCAACGCAGACCTCAAGCCATGCTTTACGAAGATGCCCCCTTTTATCTGTCCATCAAGCCTGTGGTCAACCTTGCCGCCCTACACTGGTACAACTGCCAAGCTCTGGGAAAAAACAAATTAGCAAAAATGGTCAAGACCATGTGTGAGAAAGGCAACATTCCAGGGAGAAAGACCAATTTCAGTGTATACCAGAGTTGCAGTAGCTTGTCCGAGGCTCAGAGTAATCAGCTAGTCCTGATCTGCAATGACCTCAGGCAACAAGCTGTCCAGTCAGGTAGTTCCCATCCCGGCAGCACCAACTTTGTCATTACTGGTTCTTTTGACTCTACTGACTCTGCTTAAAGTTGAAATATCATTTGAGCCTCTAGTAGCAAACAGTACTTCTGCTGTTTCCAAACAAGCTTCTCAAACACTTACCCGGTCTTCCATTTTTAGGAGATACAGGTAATCCACCTCTAAATGCACCCAGTGGATGATCTATTTAGCCTTTTCTGACAGTACTTTTCACTTCGACATTTTTTTTTGTAAAGGTGGTAGTCAAATTCTAATAGGACCTAAAAAATCCATTTGTTGAACTGTTTAAACAAAGGAGTTGATGTTCGAATAATTTATTTAGCCCCTACTGACAATTTTTTTAACACAAGGGTTCGCCAACCTTTATGACATAAAGTGCCATTTTTCAATTATACATATAAAATGAGCTCTTTATTCTGAGTTCTGCTGTTTTCCGAACTCTACCCACATCTCCCAATTATAGGATAAGCAAGTAGCCTCGCTTTAAATCCCTATCATTAATTGAGCAAGAAGTGGATGTGTCTGACTGCTCAAACCAAGGAACTGAGTTTTGGATTATTTTTAGCCAATTCTGACAGATTTCTACACATGGGGTTGCCAACCTTTTCAACAAGAAGTGCTATTTGTTCCATTTAAAATAAGCCTTGTATGCTGGTTCATGCTGTTTCCAAAATATGTTTTCCAAACACTTTCCCCGTCTTCCATTTTGGGGACATGCAAGTAGTCCTGCTCCAATTCCTTGCCATTAACTGAGCAAGACATCTGTGTTTCAAACTGCTTCAACACAAGAATTGAGATTTGGGTGGTTTATTTAGCCTCTTCTGACAGATTTCTCCACCATTGGTTGCCAACCTTTTCAACACCAAGTGCCATTTTTTATTTTTCCACTTAAAATTTGCCAAATCCTTTCTTTGCCAAGTGACTTTTCCGAGGGTTTTTTCAAAGCCTCAAATTAACTCATATTTTTCACCGTCTGCTGCCTTTTGTGTCACAGCTCGGGATAGTTGCTCGTGAAGGGCTTGGGCCTGCTTGTCTTGTGGTGCCATCAGCCAATCAGTGTTTTTAGCATGTATGTGTCCATATGCAAATATATTGCATTCAATAATGTGCAAAAAGTCTTTGGGCCTAGTCTTCACCAATAAAAAAATGGTTTTAAGCTATTTCTATCTTTCAGTGTAGTGCTTCAGTAGGAAATATCAGTTTACATTTCCAAATATTATTTGGCCATTAAGTGCACTAATCCAGTGAGATTTCTATATGCTCAGCAGTCTGCTCCAATCTCACCATCATCCAGTCTGTCTGGAAAGGCATTAAGAAACAGAACAAACTCGGAATGACTGAATCTCTAGGACACTTTAAAAAAAACTACCTGCAAAGCTACAGTCAAGTAATTTTTGTTACTATAGCGCTTTTACAATGTGAATTGTTAAAGCAGCTTAACATAGTTGAAACAGTACTATATAAAAGTTTTAACCACTTGTCTAAAAATGCCATAAAGTAAGGATGCTTTCAAAAATAATTTCATAAATGCATTTTATTATTAAATATAGTTTTATAAACGAAAACGTTTTTCCCTTGCGTTGTGAAAAAGTTTCAAGTCTACACGTTTTCAATAAGATCTGCGTTTTAGCCGTATCCATCAAACGGTCCAAAAATGCTGCATTACAAATGTCAGGCCAGTATTGTCCATGTACAATTTGCCATGTGTATGTCTCTTCTTTTGGTTGTAATGAAAAGCAATTCACACATTGTTGATGAAGTGTTGGCAAAACCTTGAGCAACAACACTACGTATACTCTGCCGTTGCTGTGTATGTTTGTTTGTGCTTGCCTTTAACCTACAATCCACTAAACAAGTACATGAGTACATCATAGTTTTTAAAGATTGTTTTTCGTCGTTTACAAGACATGACAATGGCGGCGTTTTCAAAAACCCATTTTCAAATTTCATGTGGTTTCAGTCTCAAAAACAACGTTGTTTAAACGAACAGGCAAAATATATCAAGTTTCCCATTATTGGCTAAAAACATTCTGTAAACTGCCACTAAATTAAATCAACATTTACTATAACCCCCCTTTTGTGGCATTTTGTCTTGCGAATAGTTTTTCAGGTAGTTTTGCATATAGGTTTCTTAAAGCATCTTAAAACCTTTTTTTTTTGTTGGTGAAAATACTAGTGCCTGAGAATTTAGCACAATCCTGTACAACCATGAGTTTCGCAGCAACTGCCATTTTGGTAACTGGAAATGCTACTGGATGTCTCTCGAGGAATGATGCAAACAAAGGGCCACAAAGCCACAGTGTTTACACTACTCCAAAAGTCACACTTCAAACAACAGCAAGTGGGAAGTATTAAACATTATGAACAAACATATGGCAGCTTTAAACTCTATTAGTCTATTTAGGTAGGCAAAGTTGAAATTGTTGTTTCTGAATGTATGTGCAACTGTTTTAAGTCTTTTTGTCATTTGTATAACTACAATTGTCCATTGTCCAGTGCAGTATTACGTCTAACTACATTACGAAGGCATTGCTAATTTTAGTTATTATACTGTTTACGCCAAAAACAATAACCTTTACATATGTAGCAAATATATGCTATTCTTCTTGTATTCGTGTCTTGTGTTGGTGCACATGTTCTCCGAAATAGTAAGCACTTATCAGATGTTGTTGCATTGTTAGCTATCGTACGTGTTAGATATATTAAGGATATGTGCCTGTTAAACATATGTGCCTGATATACAGTACTCTATTCTTGAACATACACCAGTATTATTTTATATATAGGTGTCTGAGGCATGAGGCTGAGAAACAATATATTACCACAAATAAAAGCAACTCTTCAACATGTAGGAAGTTTGTTGTTTCTAATCACTTTTTCTGTTTTTGTTTTTTATCCCACATGGCTATGTTTACACAGCAACAGTGTTGTAAAACATTGAAAGTTAAATGTTTTAAGAAGAGACTACATTGTCAAAGCAATCAATGGGTTTGATGTGAACCCAGCCGTGTTGGCCAGTCAGAAAGGAGAAAACAGCATACACGCTGATGTCATGAGGCGAAACACAACCACACTGCACCCAGAGTTTCGGGAAAATCTTCAGAAAATCTGAACATTTCAGTTTCAGTCACCAAATACCCCATTTTCATGTGGAAAAACAGTGAAACTGTGTAATAAAATGTCCGTGTTTATGTGGACAGGGCTAACTTAAGTTAGGTTTTTAGCACTCATTGTCACAAAACCAATCCAGTGCATCCAAAAACAGTACTTCACTATTAGATAGTATGTGTCCGAATTCACAAAAACCAGCCTGATGACCCACTTATGTGGGTAAGTCATGTGATAATAACAACATGGCAGGTGGTTTACAAATGAATTCCATTCTTACTGCTCATAGTCATACTACATACTTTTCGAATTGTTGTGAAGTTAAAGTCAAATGCAACAAAGCTGTCGTGTATTATAAGCTGAGACTATGGAGATGATATTTGAAACCTTGATGACCTTTTCTGCATTTTCAGACCCCCCAAAATGTTATCCAGTAAATAAACAGCCGATGTGTATAAAACATGGTCGGTTTATGGAACTGGCCCCATTATTTGTTGTACATATATATAACTTGTTTACTAATAAATCCATATTAATTAACCATAAGAGTATTATATCTGACTTTGCGTTTGGAATTGAGGAAATTACTTAATCTTTTCTAAATGACTGTAGTCATTATAAGGTCATAAATTGACTTAAACAAGGACATAAATTGACATATATATATATATATATAGGACAATTTAAGTCCCTGTAACGTAATCATAAAATAAAAAAATGATATACATAATGGTTAAGTTTTCATAATTTTATGTAAAAAATACTACAATACAACAATCTTAAAAAAAAAAAAAAACAATTCATGAAATATGAAAGTTATCCATCAATTGAAGTACTAAGTTTTCACAAAATACTAATACTGTCCTTAGAGCTGATGTTCATTTACTCTGGGGGGTCGAGTCTCGGTAACACAGGCAGGATGAGGTTCCCGAAAGAGGAATCCTGAGTAATGAAGAAGCCGGATGAGTGTGCATGAGCGTGCTGAAACAAAAACACATATGCTCATATCATGAACATTATCAGGTGAATACTGAAACTCCTAACATGATGCTTACAGTACCTGTAAAGCTGCTTTCTGCTGTGCTGCAATGTGCTGCTGTTCAGCTTGATCCCTGAACTCTTTATTCACTGCTGGTCTGGAGAGGGGAATGCTGGGAATGAGGAGGAAAACAAATTGTGCTTACGTCAGCCTTTTTGAGCTCACAAGACAGACACTGAAACAACAATATATTACTAAACTGCAATAAACAGCTGCTTGGTTAAACAATTTTAAAAACAAAAACTGTTTGGTTATAAATAATTAAATATACAAATAAAACTACTTTATTCAGACCATAATGATTTATTTACATACATAAATAAAATAAATGCTTTTAAATGACTATATTGAGTTTGAAATTTGGAGGAATTGTTTTCATATCTTTATAGAATTAAATAAATATTAACATTTACTTAAATCTAGAGAATCTGACCCTTTTCAGGTGGCCTACGTATACATACATACATACACATATACATACATACATACATTATATATATATACATACATACATACACATATACATACATACATACATTATATACATACATATACATATATATATATATACATACACACACACACACACACACACACACACACATACATACACATATATATATATATATATATACATACATATATACACATACATATATTCTAATTTCCATTTAGAAAGGGAAAGATAGTACATTTAAATTCATGCAAATTATTGCTAAAATAAATTACTAACTACAACATTTCAACAAAATTGTATATATTTTTTGTTTCTCTTGATTTTTGCTATTTTTGACAATTATATTTAATATTTTTCTCTAACATGTAAATTTAGGCTACTATGTTTTGAACCATTATATAAAAAATATTAATTTAAATGAGAGATTTGTGGGGGGTGTACTCATATATGCTGAGCACTGTATATACATATACACACATATACATATATATACACATAAACATACACACACACACA